>OX465096.1:27486052-27726052 GCA_949987625.1 Chalcis sispes
GGTATTTATAATTATGTGATTTGATAAATTGTAATTTTTATCCCACTCCTTGTTATGTTGCAAATAATGAAGTTATAAAATTAGATATAAAACAAAATTAAAAATGCTTAAAAGTACATCATAAATATGTATTACATATTTTAAATTGAATTGGCATTTACTAAATAATTTAATAAATATTTACCCAAATCTTTACTTTCATAATAGAATATTCATTTCGTATAATTATTTGCTTCCTTTAAATTAAAAAAAAAAAAAAAAAAAAAAAAAAAATTTCTTGATTATTTTTATCAATGATTAATTATTAATAATTATTTGTTTTCATCGAAAATCTTAACTTGTTGAATTAAATTTATGTGATTAAAAATGCATTTTAATACATTAACTCGCGAATTATTAGACTTAATTATTAAACTTTTAAAATTTTTTTTTCATTTATAGATTAAAATCTATAACTTTAGGAATATTTTTACTGCAACGTGATTTTTTGAGCCTGTTTGATTTTAATGTTTGTTTGACCCGTTGTATTTTAATCTAAAATAAGCAATCATAAATAATCGGAAAATTGTTCCTCCTTATAATCGTTATAACTTCATCGCGCTCGGTAACGTGCACAACTTAGACAAGGAACAGTGCGGATGCTCATCTCGTTCGCGGAATAATATTTACATCGCGCGCACAGACGGACAGCGTCATCCTCTCTCGTATCTGGCAGTTGTTGCGTATGTGCCTCTTTTAATCGGATTTCGCCGAACGGTGAATGAAAATGACCTTATTTGACGCTTTTTAACGTTTTTGTATTAAAAAAATGCTTTGAGAATTATCTAATGGATATATATATATATATATATATATATATATATATATATATATATATCACTATATTTGTAAATACCGCTATTGTTTTTTAAGCGCCATTGAAATCATTAAATAGTTCTTGGTTGAACGCAGTTTTAATAATCATTTTTAATGATAAAATAATATATGTATGACAATTAAAAAAAACTATTTAATACTATCGTTTTACTGTATTTATATTGTATAAATAAACGTTATTGAAAAAAACGTATATATTGTAATATTTTAATGAAGAAAGTATTTTGCACAACATGTGTACTAATAACGGATGAATTTATATTCGACATATTTATTGGAATATATTTATTGTTCTGAAAATTTACGATTTTTTTTATAAAGGAACTTATCTCGATATTCTATCTCGATATTATATCCGTTGAGCTATGGCATGCAAAATGTTCTCGATTAAATAAATCAAATTCTTAAACGTATAAATCAAAACAAGCATTATAAGCGTAATAATCAACAAGCCACATCATTAAAATCCGCAGTATAACCGTTTCGATTGATAATCGAGGCAAAGATAACGAAGGTCGATCGTTTTCATACGAGTTGGAATTCTTCCAGCTCGCGAATTTCTACAGGCAAGCCAATGTTCGCGTGCGCGCGCGTAACATCCGGGGATTCTCTTGCGTTCGCGCATAATCGATCGGGGGAGTAACAGCACCGCGTATCGAATGAAGAAGAGAGAAAGAGAAACCGCTCTCGTGCCCGGCTATTGCCAAATTTTCCACGAGCGAGTTTTCACCACCTTAGACTGGCAGCTTGGCTACGATTATAGGTATATTGCTTTAGCAAAAACGAGCAAGCCGAGTTACTTTGAATTAAACCTTTATCCTACGCGGTCTTATTCCAATGATAATTTTCTAATTTAACTAGATACGTTTAAAGTCGAGACGACACTCGACTATATAATATTGTAATAGTTAGAAACATTAATTACAGATAAAGGTACATAATACATGCATATGTCGTTTAATGACAAATTTAGATAAATGTCGGCTTTAGCAATTAAACATTATGTATAGTTATTACAAAATTTATATCGTTATGAGTCTAGTTCTTCGACGCATGCGAAAACTTAACTTTTTTAATCTTGAATTCATATTCTACGAGATAATTACTTTTATATAAACTTTTATTTTAATTTTAACTTTCTACAATAATTTATTTTTTCAATTTATAAAAATATTATAAATTTTTTAATGAAAAAATAAAATATCAAATAAAATAAATAATTTTATGCTTGTAACGCTATAAAGAAAAACAATGTTTGCACAATGCAGTATTGGCCAACTAAAAATATTTTATCTCTATTTCGCTTCGAATCTTTGTAATATACGAAACATACGAAAAAGATAGCTTTTCTTTGGTCCACAAATCATTGAAAAGAAAATAGCTGCTTAATTACGTGGCACATGGAATGCAAAAATTTAGGAGTTGAATATTTACGATTTTCGAACGCGATTATTTGATAAAATAAACATGATTTTAACAACCGGGAACGCATTTAGTTTTCGCAAAATTAATAATCAATAAAAATTATTGTTTTCTAAAGTGCATTAAAATACTTAAAGTTATATTAAACTTATTATTTTATACAATATTGTGTGTATTATTTACATATTTGTTGACTTATAAGAAGCTATAGAATCAAAATGAAATTTTAGTTTAAAATCATATTAATACATCATTTAAACAATATTAATAGAGTTCGGTCAACTTTTATAATGAGATCATAAGATAAACTAACTTCAAATTTTGTTGTGAGTTTAACATCGTAAAACTTGAAATACGATCTTGAAACTCATAATTGGCGTTCATGAACTTTTCGAAGAAGCGATTTAAAATTTCAATACAAACGTAAATTGATAAAAATGTTAAAATTCAAATGCCATATAAAATTAATAAAGCGATTGTAAATATAAATTTTGCCATGAGCACAACGGAATTCGTTACTCGATACGCAGCAATAGGACGCGTTTACGTCATATGTAAATACACATTCCATCGGGCAATGGTGAATCGCAAAAATCGGGAGAATCGAATCATGATTGCGGCACGACGAGAAAAGAACGAACAAGACGAAGCGCGAGCTCGAATGAGACGAAGACGAAAGAGGGAAAGGCTACTTACTACGGGCACGGAAATAGAGAGCCGTTGCGCAACGCCCCGGTAAATTGGGATTCTGACGCGGGCGGATGCCATACCGACGCTTATTGAGCTTTTCGAGTAACCCGCGAGTTGCCGAGCAACTCGACGTTGGGATATGCGGAGAGATGTACGTCACTTTCTTTCGTACTTCTCTCTTTCTTACTTCTCTTATGATACATTCTTTACGCTTTTTTTTCTTTCATTCTTCCTCACTCTTTGACTCACTGTTTATTAATTAGATATCGTTAATTTTATAAATATTGTTTTAATTTATCCGATAAGAACGGATATATTTTATTGTGAAAGGCAGTATTACAATTCTGAACGGAATGTCTGAATATACCTGGCCTATTTCTACTTCGAATATAATGCACGGGAAGTTCTGTAGTTGAATGTACTTTCATTTTTTTTTTTTTTGTTTTTTTTATTTTATGATTGAAATTAAAAACTTATTAAAAAAAGATGTACAAATCTAAATAATTTATAATTATATTTTGTATATTAAAAGATAAAATGAAAAATAGATTTTACAGTAGAAAGAATCAATAAATATAATGTATTACAGATCCGAGAAAATATTGTAGAGCGTAAATTTTAATAATAATACAAATTCAATGGGTCATAGACACTGAGCAATACCACATTAAATGCTCTCATCTTATTCTTTTGATCTTAATATCGTAATTTTAAATTTATTACTGTTTTAAGTAGAAGAAGCCTATTAACAATAAAAAATTATTAAATATAACTGTTTTTGATTTTTTTGCTTTCGACTATTTATAAGTAATATTAAATATGGATTAGAAATAAAGTAATATAATAATTTTCTATTACTTTTATTACATATAAATATGATCAAATATTACATCATACTTTAAATCTAATATTACTACATTAAATGCAAATAATAATGCATAAAAATAATGATTGTTGATATCATAATAAGTTAACAGATTCAATTGACAATTCTGTCATGTGTAATTATAATATGGAAAATACTTAATACTTACAAAATAAAAAATAATATTTAAAATGATAAAAATGTATGAGCAAGGAAAAATTTAATTAAATCAAGTTTCCTCGAATATTCCATAGATAATATTTTATACTGACAAATATTATAACGCTTTCGATACTTCTTTTTAAATTTTATCGAATACTTTGTTAACGTTTCAAAAGTTGGATTCTGAATAATTATTTTTTGCACTGCATGCAGCTTATTAAATCCATTTAGAAATATAATATTATTATTATTATTATTATTATTATTATTATTATTATTCACTTTTTAATTAAAATCAATTAGACTCAAAAATAAATTACAGCTCATAAAACGAACTGTAGATAAAATAACGAATATTAAACAGCGCATACATGAATCATTTGATATACTTATTGTGAAAACGCGTTCATTTAGGACAACAGAATAAGTTTAATGCAACGTCATTAATAATACGTTAAACATTGCATCATGTTTACAGATGATGTAGGAATCAAATACGTATTCAGCACGTTTTTCCGTACCGCAGTGTGCGTCCACTTGATTAAAAAGCAAATGATAGCAAAGAGCATTCGAGATACGTCCCACCGTCGAATTGGCAATCGGCAATCATTGGCTATTGTTTCAAACGTCAACGGGTTGGCAGATCGAACGCCGTGGGAGTTTCCGTGGCTTGGCTCTTTGGCCCTTGTTAAAGATCGATCGTTCGATCGACACTGGCTGTATGTTTCAACTGTACAATTAATGATCTAATTTAAGAGAACGAGCGTCGATAGATCGATCGCAAGTGCAATACACTTTTTTAAACGTCATGAAACGCATTGTCATTATATGTACGTAAACACGAGTAATTGCGATAAATTATTATCACATCCTTATTTATGTCTATCTTTATGATCGATTCAGACGTTGTTTTAAAAAATTTATCGAAACGAATATTATTAAATATGATAAATCTCAAAACGCAAGTAAAATCCAAAAAAGAGAGCAATGGCAAAACTTTATAACGCGAGGAAGTCATTATAAATCATCATCCTTCGCGAATGAAAAATGCGCGAGCGCTTCGCACCGATGCCTCGAATTCGCGGCTCCGTGCACCTGTCGCATTTACCACGTCGTCGGGGAGAATACGCGATCGTTTCCTCGAACTCGAGAGGAACTCTGGTAATGGTAAGTGGGTATCAATATCAATGTCCGTATGTCTTTTTTTTTGTTTTGGATACCCTTTGACTTTTTTATTTACAGGAAGGTTAAGTAAATATGTAGATTTCGATAAATATTATTGATTTTTCCTCGATATTTATCATATTACTCATACCGATTAAAATAAGAATTTTAATTTAACAAATAGAATAATACAATAAATATAGAGGTAGAATAAATAAAATTTAAAAAAAAAAGAGAAAAAAGTTAATATTTTAAATTTTTCATAAAATACATCTAAGGTTAATTTTTTGATAAATACTCATTCCATTCTCACGCATTCCACGCACGACCTCAACCCGCCGCGTTTTTTTATTTTTACTTCCACAAAACTCTATCTCCCGTCTATTCCGGAATAAATTCAAGAAGACTTTATTTTCGATGGAATTTTCCGAAAGAAAAAAAGAAGTTAAAATATATTATTCATATAATTATATAATTTTTAACGCTTTTTGTAAAATTTTAATGATTCATATGATATAAATTTAAATATTTTTTGCATATTGTAATTTAATTTTCAAAAATTAATTTTCTCACGTTTATATTCTACGTTTATACCAATAATCAAATAAACAAATTTTTAATTTGAAAATAATCAAAGTATAATAATTGAATAAATAAACAGTGGTCGAAAGTATTTATTTAATTAAAATCGATCAATTTAAAGAAGAAAAATTCGATTAACGGATGGACGTAAATGTCGGAAAATGAAGAAAATTGTCATCGAGTAAGCGCACAAGGTAAGCCTCGTCGGAGTTAACCGAGCGCAGGAAGAGAGAGTAGTATAGCAGTAACAGCAGCTCGCTTAACTCGGTTCGACTCGTATCTAAAGATTATTTTCGGATCGGACAGAGATAAACCGGGCCAACGTCGACCCAAAGCAATGCGAGTGAGCGGGGGGGAGCCTTGAGGCTTGACTCACTAGCTACTGCTTCGCGTAGCTTTTCGTCGTCGTCGTCGTCGTCGTCTTCGTCGTCGTCTTCGTCGTCTTCGTCGTCTCCGTCGTCTTCGCCGTATAGTGTTGGAGCTATCGCTTTTGGCTGCCTCCATGATCGTCCGCTCGTACTCTCTCTCTCTCTCTCTATCTCTCTTTCGACTCTTCCTGCATATACTCACTTTGTCCGATTTATACACATGTCTATGTGTCCGCCACTTTTAATTGCCTAGTGCATTTAGTGAAATATAGAAAGATTGTGAGAGATGGAGTAAAGTTATTTTGCGACGTAGATCGCTGGAATGGCAACACTCCATTTGCTTATACTTACATCAGAGTGAGAAAGAACTTATATGCATTGAACTTTATCGATATCGTATAGTAAAATTTTAAGACAGTTTATGTTTAAAAAAATGCTTAATAGATGTAATTTATTAAATAATGTGTGTTATAAATATGACAGAGTCAAAAACTGAATCAGTTTTATATTAACATTAAATTTATGTATTGATGTTAAATTGTTATTTAACTAAAATAAATATTGAAAGAAAATAATTTACTCCCATGTCGCTAAAAAAATTATTCAACAAAATTCCGAATTCTTTTTTACATTAAATTCTTCTTTCATGTAAATATTTAGAATTAAAACGGCCATAGAATTATTTAAAAATAGTCCAAGACTCTTTGGGTCGGAATTAAATATTCTACTAAAACAAGCAATACTATTTTAACAATTACAATTATAGCGCTATGGATTAGTAAAAACTGACTTTTTGCTCTTTTAAAAGTTAAAAAAAAATTCGTTTTGTGAAATTGGAGATATTAGGCTGCTAGCGGCTAAAAATAAAAATATTGGCAATTGCGATGATTCACATCTTGTTTACTCAAAGAATTTGCCGAGTGGGTTTACACAATTTTTGTACAGCTGCGATTACAACTTAATTACAATTACGCTCAGCCCCGAATAATTTCGAAACATTTATTTATAATTGGTGTATTTATAAATGAATTTAACTATCTAATTAAATTAAATGCTTAGGTATTAAATATGACAAAATGTAACCGATAAAAAATATTAAAATATGATTTTAATTATGTGAAAAATTTTAAAAAAAGTTTTCGAAATTGATTTTACGTTTTTATTTCAATAAATATATACCAATATTAAAATCGATTATTGTTATATATAGATTTGAAAAATTTGTTGTTAGTTCTAAAAAAAACTTTTGAATTAAAATGACTAGCTTTTAACATCGTCATTATACTATACAATAAAGCATCATTTTTTGACTATCATCAATAAGTTCAAAACAATTTTCGAAAATCAGCATTAAATACGTATATTCGAATAAAAACTAAAATAAGCGAGTCAATTAATAACTTTGAGCTTGTTTGAAAGCTTCAAAACTGGTATGCAACGTTAAAAGTTTAATCGATTTTAATAAAGCGAGAAGTCAAAAAATAATTTTCTTCAAACGAGTACCAAAATGAAAATTGTAGCCAAGAGTATACGGACGATTCGAGTCGAGCGCGATTTGGATCGAGCGCGTATGATACGGCGCTGCAGTTGTACTCTTCCGGGTGTGCCACGTCGTCGTCATATTCTCGTAGCAGGCGGGCAAGCCCCAGCTCGTGCAAAAACACGAGAAGCCCCGAAGCAAGAGCTTTGCCAAGCGAATTTAGAAAAACATTAATCGCTCGGTCGGCTCCCTCGTTTATACGCCCGCGTTATAAGTTTTGTTGTCGGCCTCAAGGTATACGGCTCTATGCGCGGCAGCGAGCCTTATTTTATAGCGATGCTAATTGTTTTTCGCGCCGACGACGTTTTATTGAAAGCGTCAAACAAATATTGATTATTCGTTATTAAATCAACAATTTTTCGCGTAAACAAAAATATTTTTAAAGCGAGTATATTGTAAAAGTGAAGAAATAAACGATTGCCAAAGTACATAAACTACAAAATGATATTTTAAATAATTTTTCATAAAATAATAGTTTCGCAATCTCTTCGCGTCTCATAATCAAATAAATTATTTTATCCGTCTTTTCGGTTATCGAATCAACCGATAATTTGTTCGTTAAGCAAGCTTAACGAGAAGCCAATCGACAAAACTATAAACATATAATTATAATTGAAAAAGTTCTTTAAATCGCTAAAGTTATAAGAATGCAAAAAACGCTTTGAAACACATTGAAATTCGTTTTCATGCCGTACAATACAATTAGAAAAAAGCAGCGAGACTAAATCTTGAACTATAGCGAAACGATTAATAGCTGCAGTAAATACCGAGGCGAGATCCTAAGACCATGCGAAAGAAACGCCGTTAAACTAAGGACAAATGCCTCTGGAACTAAAGAGAAAAAGATAGAAAGAAAGAAAGAAAGAAAGAAAGAAAGAAAGAAAGAAAGGGAGAGAAGAAACGAGCAAGTGAGCGTTGATTTGGCGGCGTTACAAAGGGAAACGAAGAAGATGCGCAAAGGTGTAGGAAGACACCGAGAGACAATGAGGAACGGTGTTGCATTACGAAGAGAGATAAAAGAAAGAAAGAAAGGGGAACGCGCGCGGCCAGTTTTCGTCGGGGGATAGAAGGGGCGCCGACCCAATTGTGGCGCTACGCCCCGTTCGCTGCGTATCTTGGCTCGGGGATGTATAAGTCTGTACGTGTACGAGCGAGTGCGCGCGGAGGCATACGAGACGCGTCCATTTTCACTTCACGCTGCGCACTGTCATCAGCTGAGCGTTTCGAGAAGATACTATATAGCCGGCGCTTGAGTTGACCATTTTCGCCGGGATTTGGTATACGCGTACCGCTGCGCGATTTTCTTACTTGTTGCGGGTGTTGCAGAACTCGTTCTAATCTGTCTTTGTACTGAAAATGGAAAATAAAAGAGTATTTATTTTTTCAAGTTGTATTATTTAGGATTTATGTCAATAAATCTATTTAACGAGTAAAAGATTTACAATATTAACGCATAACGCATAAATTTTTAAGATTGAAAAAAATAATCAAAAGCATGATGATGGATCGATTAATTCTTTATTTACTACAACAATTTTATCAATAATTAGACTTGTTACATTCGGCATTTATATATTTCCAACAATTTTTTTAGTTGAAGAATCATACCGAGAGATAAAAAGCTTTCATTACAATGTACACTGATTAACAAATTTATAACATTTTTTACGTAACATAATTTTTCAAAAAAGCCTTTAGTTTAAGTAGATAACATTTGAAAACATTTAGTTGACCAATCTGATGAATTTTAGAAATCCATGACTAAGTCTTTTACATTGCATTATTGACTGATCGCAAGTGAATTGATTTATATTTAAAATTTCATGCTTGTAATTAACATATCCATTCGAATAAAATGAGTTCTTTTAAAATCTTATTTACTTAAAAAAAAAAAAAAAAAAAAAAAATTTGTTTAAAATCAGCAACACTAATCTTTATTTCATTATTATACAATAAGAATAAAATGTTTAATTCTTATGAAAGTGAAAATGTGTAATAAGACATGCGTCAAATTATCGTGGCATTGAACTAAATGCTACATTATTATTCAAAAATACAGTTGATACGTATAGGTGTATTATTCCAATCCGATTTTATGAATCAAAAAATTTAGCGTATTTAGTTTTATTTTAACGGTTTCAAACACTACGAAGAAACATTGACAGTTTCGTTTGTAGAACAGTTATTTCGATAGCAGCTCGTAAAAATATCAGATAACAAGAATTTCTCTCAAATTGATCAATCCTCAATTTGGTCGATAGCTAACCATTACATTCTTGGTAAAACATTTCTGAAAAACGACAAGAATTTTAATTAAAATCTCTTATATCTGCATTTAACAAGTTACATCAAATTTTTACATTTATCCATAATCGTAAACACACATACACGTAAGCATGTCTATACAGAAGAACCGCGTGAAGCGCAAGCAAGCAAATCATATTTTTAACAAAGGCAATTATTTGGAACGCATACAGTAAAACAGCCACTCTGGCACGTCGTAGACCCGCTAAGGACAACCAAGAGAAAATTCAGACTTGTTGATCATTTCTTTGCTACTACCGTAGCAAAAGCGTCCAAATTGTTGTAGCGCATACACGCGCGCGTACAAGCGTGTTTTTTCTCTTTCTCGGATAATCATGTAATTCTTGCAGCTGGTCCAAAGATTCGTGTCGGATTTCAAAAGAATTTAAATCATCAAACTCATGAATGGCCAAATGGAAATAATAGCGTCGGTGTATATGCAACGGTGTTCTAATTCATTATTAGAGATGAACTTTAATTTCGCATTATAATATTTATTCTGATTTATGGAATTATTTACCTATTTTTAATAATAAATAAATTTAGTCTCAAATAAAAAAAAAAAAAAAAAAAAATTATTATTGGCCTAAAATGAAAACACATTATCGTGAAATTATCACGAAATTTTATTAAAAACGATATTTTTTAATTTGTTTCAATTTTCTAATTAAAATTTCAATTATTTATTTTCTTGGTGCATTTTTTTAACATCATTTGTAAAAATTTAGTAAGTTATTCCTGTTAAAACTTCAATTTGAACTCAATCTCAAGCGTAACTTAAAAAATGTAAAGCGCAGCTGTTTTCTCCCGAAACGGCTAGAAGGTCCAAGTTTGCCTGCGGCGCAGGATTGATGATAAAAAAACTAGGATGACACCGCGGTCAAGTCGAGGTCATTATTATTCATGTGCAACTCTCGGAAGCAGACCGGAACCAGGTTTGAGACTTCCTTCTTGCATCTAAAACTTCGAGTACGCTCTAAAAATAAAAATTTGGAAGCGTAGTAGAAAATTGATTCATTGAGTGCTCGATTAGCTAAAGAGCGCATCGCTTCGTGCGTTTTGTCTACTTTTCGATAATTTGAAAAGTTAAAATACTTCTTTACTTTGGCCTCCGATTCTCGAGGTTAAATTAACGCATTTTTCTTTGAGATGAATAAAATCAACATAGATGCAATTTGTAATCGATGCCAAAAATGAGTAATACTGAACTTGAATAAGCTGGGCATGAAAAATTTTATTTCTGTTGGTAAAATATTAAAATTTTTTATTAATCAAGGTAAATTTAATAAGATTAGTGATCTTAATATAAATACAATCGCTTGATAATAATATAATGTGAAAATAATTGCTTTTTATTAAAAAAATTTTAATGAATATAATATTTTTTATCGAAAATAAAAATCAAATTTTCTATAGCGGCGCATATAAAAAGTATATGAATTAAAGAAATGTATATTTCAGTAATCATTATAGAATTTATTATTTCTGGATGAATAAATATATATATATATATTATAAGAATGACTAGAAGAGATGCAAATCAAGTATAAATAATAATATGCAACAGAAATAAATAACTGTAATACATTAAAAGGCAAGCTTTTTATTTTAAATTTATCCAATTAAAACAAATTTGTATAACATATGAATTGTATATGAAATGTTGTAAACATTATTACTAATAATTTCAAAAATAAATCGTTTCCCGGTTAAAATAATTTTGCATGTTATTTTTATACTTTTCAATTTAAAGTTTAAAACGGCCCAAACATTTTTGGCAAACTTTTTATAAATATTTCAAATAAATACGTTGCACGTAAAATAAGAACAACCTTTACATTGTCATTTATGATATTTTACCGTAATAAATATTCCATGAATTAAAAAAAAATGAATATTTTACATTTAACGCAGCTTACATAATTATATTCAGAATTTTATGGCATTTCTTTCTCAAAATATTGCAATTCCTATCAACGTACAATTTTCAAAGCATAGACATTTATATACTTTTTCATGCGTCGTTTAAAATGCTTGAAATTTAAAGATATGCATTACATAAGCAGTCTTGTGATCTGTGTTCAAGCTGTAACAAAATCTAACACATTATCGCATAAATAAATTTCCGATAAAAACATGCAACGGATTATTCTTGAATTCTGTTCCTCGACAATAATATTATATAAATTTTTTATATTGTAAGAATATGTTTATACTTTATAACTTGTTTAAACATCGTTAAAATTCATTCTTATTTTTATTATACGATCTTAATTATAAATTTGATTTAAATAAATATTTTCAACAATTAATAGTTATTTTAATCGATCGTTTTTAAAAAATAATATTAATTTTATTTAAGTTTAGGAGAGGAAAAATATCGAGAAAGAAATCTTTGAGAAAAAAGCGCAGTCTATTTTTATAGCATCGATTCGAGTCTCTTTGACAGTTCTTAATTTAGTAAATAGTTGAAGAGCACAGAATGTTTGTGTACCCGTGTGTACATATGTTTATTGAGCGATAAATTACTCTGTCCTAATAAATTAAATATTAAAAGTAGAAAATTCATTGATCGCAAATTGACTATTTACATTTGATGCAAAATCAAAACAAATGAATTTTTTAGATATTTTACATAATTGTGATTTTTCAAAAATTGTTCAAATAGTTAATAATCAAATAATATTTCAATAAAAGTTGTTATTTTATTCATTGCATTAAAAAAAAAAAGTAATATTTATCATTACACTTTTTTCAGTTTTAAAAGTAAAATTTAATGTTTTTTTTTTTTTTGCTTACTTTCATGATAAACTAAAACTTTTAAATGTGTAACATTGTCTAATCAAATTGCTACTGTACCTAAGATTTTGAATATCCATTTTTGTACATCAAGACAAAAATATCTTGAAATCTAACAATAAATATTTTTTCAATTTAAATTACGCCTTGGCTGATTCACAAAAATTATTTATTTATAAAGAAACAGTATATCACGAAATTATGAAACTTACAATTTTTATATATTGTGAAAGTATTTGTTTAATTAAAGTATAATTATTGCCTCTGACATACATAACTCGTGCATGATAGATTTTTTTTAAAATTTCACACGCTGACATATAACGTGTCTCATTTCTCTTATTTGCTCTTTTACCTCTCTCCTTACTTTTAAACATGATAATTCGTTCTCTTTTACTCTCTTGTGTTTTTCTTTTCTCCTTGACTGCCGCCTCCTTTCCGCAACTTCTGGGGCCGAGCGACTGCGACTATTTTTGTATCCCAGGGACAATGTATTCGAGAAACTACACGGGCTATCGACTATTCCCTTCTCGTTTTCACTTTGCTCACGTAGCTGCAGTCCTATAGGTGTGCATACCTATAGCGCTATAGTATTATCTTTAGAGTGAAATGTAAGTTGTTGCATTAAAAATGTAAAGAGCGATAAGCGGCTCTACAAATCATAAAAGTGATTAAATAAATTATTTTGTAAGTTAGAAATTTTCAACTGTTTTAGTTTAACAATGTACAATATATATAACGTTTTTTAATTCATTTTTTTATAAAAATTTTTAATATAATTATTTTCCATTATATGTAAACAATAATTTATAACTTAATACATTATTTTTCATCAAAAGAAGTATTAAATTTATTTAATTTATTATAATTATCACATGCATGTTGATATAGCATATTAAATTACACATAATATAAAAATTTAAATCAATTACAAAACAAATTAAATTTACTCTGTTTTTACCAATATAATGAAATATATTTATACAATTAAATAATAGAGTAATTTTTAATTTAACGATTAATAAATTTGTATGCAAGTCACTAACTGCTTTTATAAAATTAAAATATTTTTACTTTGAAACAATAAATTGTATGTAAAAAATTTGTTTTTAATAATAAAATGGAATAAGTATTAGAAAATATAAAAAATATGCAATATTATTTTATTATTATTTATTATAATGGTTGCGTAAGTCAGTAATATATAAAAAAAAGTTACAAATATATTATTTTTTAAAACACTAAATCTTCATTGCGCAAGTAACGACATCTCTAAAATTATCAAATACTACTGCTACGCTTGCACCTCCAAGCGGCTAGTATTATAATTTCAAAATTAAAGATAAACAAAAATAATGCCAGTTTCTTTATTTTTTTAATTATGAATATAAATAATAATTATGTACATTCTATCATAGAAATTATTTTTTATATCTTACTGTTTTTCAATTTTCTTCCATTGATTACTGCGATAAGTGCTAATATTAAGTCTGAAGTAGAAGGAGAAGGATTTCATAGGTTAGATTGTTATTAGTATATTTATTAGTATTAATTATACACTAAAATAATGTATTGGCTAAGAAAAGTTGCTAAAACGTGCTAAATATAAAAAAATAAATAAAGTTATGTTGATAAGTATTTTATAAATAAGTTGAGTTAAAGTATTTTTAATTTTCAGAACATTAAAATACTATATAGATACTGGAAATTTTCAAAATAAAAGTTGTCATGTAGCAATATTTTTACAACTTCCTTCAGCATTATATGTAAACATTGATGAATTAGCTGATTTAAGAAGACTTCATAAGGTATGTGTTCTTTTTGTATTAAACTATAAATCTCTGATAAAAGATAAAACAATTATTGATTTTACAGAGCTCTTCGTGTTCTGAAGGAGAAGTAGATGTAGAGCTTTTTGCTGAAAAAGCAAACTATCAGAATGTTTCTATGTGTTCTCGTTTGACTAGCACAAAAACAACCTTACAAGTTCCCATTCATCAACGTTATCAGTTTGCTACTCCATTTGGTAAACCTATTAGTATAGCAATACCTCGTCCTCATTTGCTTATAGGTTGTAGAGATAGAATTAAGGAGCACAGAGTTTCAAAAATTAAAATTTGTTGGCCTTGTATTGAATATTCAAGAAAATGGAGAGATGTTTCTTATAGATGGGTGAGTAATCATAATTAATACAACTTTAAAATTCAGTTTATTAATAGAAAAATAGGAAAAAATATTTTCAGTTTTATGGAGTTCTCTTAATTTATATTCTAAAGTTGTAATATACTTTACGTAGTACTTTAATGTACTAAATTTAAGTTTATAATTCATTTATCTTATATTGATTGTAAAATTATTCAATAACTTTTACAAGTAAACTTCTTATTAGGAAGGAGATGGCGACTTTATTTGGAACATTCCTGTGGGTAATACATCTAGACAATTTGAAATTACATGTGTAACATTATTTGTCACTCTTTCTGGAGCTGCTTACGTATTATGGGCCATATATAAATCTTATAAATTACCAAAGGATAAGAAATCGAAGGAAAATTAATAAACGATATAATTTAAATTTTGTAACAAATCTGCTTGCAGATTAAATTGCATTTATTACGTTTATACTAAATTCTTAAATTATTAAACTTTGTACATAGAATAGTTTTTACTTGAGATACATCAAGTAGACGGCAATAAATAATTTATGACTTAAATGATATAATAAATCTAAATAATTTACAGTAATGATTGTATAAATGAATTTCAATGATTTTTTGTACATTATGTGTATCTTGACACTCTCAAGAAAATAATAATTTTCAACCTATCACCTATTTGTTATATTTTTCGTCATAAATTTATAAATTACAATATTTTATTTTATTTAAGAAATCTAATAAATATTGAGTATTTTATGACTAAAATATAAATTCAACGAAGTTAGTATTGACCTGATCGTGTGCCTTATTTTGCTATGTTAAAATTGTTCGTTTAATTTCTTGCTCATCGCTCTATTTTTTCTTCTTTTCTTGAATTTTTTGATTCATGAATTGAAGGTACTTCAGGCAAACCATAAAGTCTGCTATTATTTTTATTTGTTGCTGGGTCGTTCCATGATTGAACTTTGGCAGAGCCAAAGAGTAAGAAAGCAAGAGCTCCAAGAGCATAAACACCTGCAGTTAAGAAGAAGACACTCCTCCACTGAACTGGATTATACTAAAAAAAAGAAAGATTTATTTACTTTTAATTAAAATATTTGTTCTAATAATATAATTTAATGCATTAAGAATTTGTATGATTTTAATTTTATATTTATATTTCTTTAAATAATGATTCTAATTTTTAAGTTTAAAAAGTTAAAATTTATAAAAAATTATAATAATTTATTCACATTAAGATGAATGATTTGATTTTTAATTTTTTAAATTTTACTTGAAATGCAGTATAAAATAGTTGAAATGAATTATAAAATTTATTTTTATTAAATTAATTTTAAATTTACTCAATGAAGTTGAACACTTACTTGATCGGTGACGATAATGCCTTGAACCAAGGGCGCTAGTAAGCTGCAAAAATTTGCGGCAGCATTTGTGAAACCCATGAGTGTCCCGGCAAAGTTCGGACTAAGATCCATGTGGTTGGCATGATGACCACAGTAAATAGCAATGTTGCTGGCTACGGCTACTATGAGTATACCGACTGCTAGCATCTGTTGATTATTATTAACAAAGGCCAACCCGATCAGAGCAATCGCGGGCACAATTTCGCCAAATGTGTTACAGATCATACGTGAGGTCCGCACGTTCACTTTGTTTGTGCGAATCGCCCAGTCCGATATAAAGCTCACTGGAAAGCTGAGCAACCAAGCGCTTAAATACGGCAAGGAGGACATGATACCGTTCTGAAAAGTAAAATCTACAATAAAAATTTTATTTAACGAAAATATCTATAGATTATTAAGAAATATCTTCTAATAAAAACAAAATTTTAATATTTATAAAGATATTTTTTTAAAATAATATAAAGTACAAGGGATATTCCAAAATTCTTAGGAATTTAGGTCTACTTTAACTATATGAAACTTAAATTTTGTATTAATTTGTATAAAGTTGAATTAAAATAATTAAATTATAAAAGATACTATTAAAATAAAAAATAGAAAAATAGTAAATACGAAGATCCCAATCCGACATTGGATGCATATATGTATAAAATAAGATGTGTGAATTGCTTGGTAATGCTCACGGCGCTATACTAATTGAGCATTCAAAACACATACTGCCATGAACAAAGATAAGTATAAGGAAGTTAGAAAGCAAAACACGTTGTTATAAATTTTATTTCTCGACCTTCACTGCTACCATAGAAATCATTATCACATTATTGCATAAACTTTCTTATTATTTCAGGCGAGCGCAAAATAGATTATTTTATCGCAAGAAAAAAAAAAAAAAAACAAACGCAGATTTGAACCTAAACGATTTATTGTGAAAAAATAAAAAATTGAGCGAGACATGAAAAAAAAAACTTATTTATATAGCGTTGAACTTTAGTTATTAATTTTCATTATAATATAATAAAAACTAAATTTAGAAAAAATATTAGATTTATTATTTAATTTGTTTAAACTTCTATAAGAAAACCAGTATTATTACTCAATTTTTAAACAAAAATAACTTTAATTCTCATATCCTGCGAGTCGCCTTTCATTTTCTTTTATTAAATTATATTTATTTCTACTTTATTCCATTTATACTCTATTTCCATTTGTTTAAAAGCATGAAAGACGTTTAAAATTTTGTAATCAATATTCGGAAGCAGGGACTTTTTATGCTTTGTGCTTATCCTTATCTTCTAATTTTTCAAAAAAAAAAAAAAAAAAAAAAAAAGATTAATAAAAGATTAGCGATATTAATAAAAAATAAATCTTCTTCCTATTTTTAATATAGCATTTTTTAAAATGACAATAATTCTCGGGATTATGTACATTATTGTTCGTTTTAAACGGGTTTGTATATACAATTTATGAAGTATGTGCCAATAATTAAATATTTGTAAGAGGATTATTGTTATCAATTAATTAGCATCAAATCTGGTTTCAGAATAATATAAAAAAGTTGAGACAATATGAGTATACATAAATTAAATAGAGATTATTTTCATCGGTAGTCTAATTTATAATCTCACGCATCAATCAGTACATTACTGAACAATACTAGATTAAATTTTTGTCAAAATTATCCTTGCACGCACAATTTTTCAATTGTAAATCATACATCAACCGTTACTCTTCAATACTTCAAATCTCGAAAGTCTTATTAATTTACGTGCAAAATTTATTAACAAAATTGAATAAAAATTCGTAAATAATATGATTTTTTTTACTTTTTAATATGATTTTTACTTACGTTTTGTACATTAAAGTGTAATACTTCACTCATGTAAGTGGGTATTTTAGTGAGTAACATCCAGAAGCCCCAAGCTTGTGTGCATTGGGCAACCAAAAGTGCCCATACTGGTACCGATTTGAGTATTGACTTCCATGGTGTTGAAATAGGCTAATAAGAACAATAATTTCTTAAAGTTAATAACATTATTAAATTAATTTTCAGAAAAAAAAATAACATTAATTCAATTTTATGATTGTCTGCGCGATTTTTTCATTTAAAAGCAATTTTTGATTTTAACAAGCTAGTTAGTTACAATTCAAAATACTCGTAAGAGATAAATTTAAAATTATGTTAATAATCAAATAAAAAAATATATAATTATTGCTAACGTGATAACTTACTTCCGTCGTTTCAACAACACCAAGACTGCTCTCGATATATAATTTTTCGTCGGCGGCAATGGTTGGATGTTCAGCGGGAGATTCTTTACCCAAAAAATGCCACATTATAACCCAAATTAGAGCGATGATACCCCAGAAGTAAAAGCAGCTTGGCCATCCGAATGATGAAGCGGCGAGGACACCCGAAGTTTGCAGGGATATCACGTTGCCGATCCAACCGCCCGAGTAAACGAAGGACGCTGTAAAACGTATCATTGATTTTAAATTTTTCAATTCAATTTTTCTTTCCTCGCCCGATATAACCTTATATTTTTGTCCTGTACAATTTATCGTTCTTAATTAATTCATTGTCTTTTATCAAAGATAAAATAGACTATACAATAATTTTTTGCTTGTGCTTATTTTTATTATTTCATCGTTGCAATTTTACGGTATCTAAATTAAAAAAAATTTTAAGTAATCTTTTTATCAAGAATGAATGCCTAAAAAAATCACATTGGCCGACCAGTCGCGGCACGTATCTACTTAAAGATAAAGCTTTACCATTTCAATTGCAACTCTTTGAGTTATTATAAATAGTAAAAACTTGTTAATATATTGTTATATTCATATAATAGAATAAACAATTTATTTAAAAATACAAAAGATTAAATTCATTGACTCAATGCAACAACTTGAAAAATACAACAAATCAATAATACGTCAATTCATTATAAAATTTTGAGACTAACTGATTTGTTTGTCAAAAATTACGCACATCGTCAAGCGATGTTAATATGCATTTCTTGTAATATCTATATATTATGATTTCGAACATAAACGCGCGAGATGACATTTTCGCGGGATATAACAATACACATACATATATTGCAAAATTTAACATATTTACAAGATAAATTCTCACATAATTATTTTACTCAAGGGCTATTTTAAATTTGATATTATTAATATTATAAGAAACTTTAAATAATTAAGGAATAACAAACACAATTATTAAAAAAAAAAAAAAAAAAAACTTACTGAATCTGCCTCTTTCCGACAACGGCACCCATTTCGCCAGAAGAGAATGAAGAATAGGCGGTACAACGCCTTGGCAAAGACCCATAAAAACTCGACAAACGCAAACCAAGGGAAAATCGCCAAAGCGTGCGGCCATTGGGATGGCAATGGTACCTATACCGCAGAGTCCCATGGCGATGCCCAGCATTCGTTGAACGCCCCATCGCTGCGCTATCATACCACCGGGTATCTGCGTTAACACGTAGCCCCAAAAGAACGAGCTGTGTATCATATTTTGAGTGTCAACGCTCCACTCAAAATGCTGTTATGGAGATGAAACATCGAAATTAAGTATAATAACTTTGAGCGAAGATTTCATTGAATGAGCATATCGTAAAATGGTAGTTGATGTAATGAGATATTATTAAAAAGATGAATAATTTATTTATTCGACTATTTAATTTTATTTACGATTTTGTTGCTATTTACATCATGTATTTTTAATAAAATGAAAAACTGGAATTTTTACTTTTAATGCTACTTCTATGGCATTAGGGCATTGATCTCGCGAAAAAAATAATTCTACCCTAAGTTTTTGCACATGGAAAAGAAAATGTATAAATAATTATAGTGGTCACTCATACCTCTGGATCCTTTTTATCCACCATGGCAACAATTGCAACGGCCAAACATACCCTCATTGCATAACAACAAAGGAAACCGCCAGTTAAAAGCAGTGCTTGAATATGCCGCGATCCGATGGTGGCTAAAACAAAATATTAGTTTTCTTTTTCACTAATAATAAATATTCATATAATTAAATTGATTCAGTGTCGTTTTCTAACAAAAACAAAATACTATTGAAGATTTTTAATTTTTTTATAATTCACTTTTATTGAGGGATCATCCATCGATTTAGTTATTTTCCTAAATCAGTAGAAATACCCGGGGAACAAGGGGTCTTTTAGATTACAATTTTTCAAAAAAAGAACAAAAATTTTGTTTCGACTGATTTTATTAGTAAATATCATCGAGAATACGATTCAAAAGGTTTTAATGTATGGCTCAGGTATCGCAGATTAGAGGTATATATATATATATATATGTAGCTTTTTCTTTAAAAAAATCATTAAAAAAGCTTTTTTTAGCTAGCAGACCCGATTTTTAAAAAACTACTTTACCGATCATTCTGATTTTTTAACATATAGTTGCCCATATATATGGCTATCTTATGAACTAGAATCGTTTTGAACGGTAGCAAAATTTCCAATTTTCAACCGATTTTCTAACTTCAAAAATCGTGTTTTTTTTAAAACGGCTGCCATTTCGTTATTTTATAGTGAAAAAAATTCATTCTAGTTCATACAATAACCACCTAAATGAGAATTAACTTGCCGATTTTTTTATTTTTTCCAGATGATCCAGTCGCCTTTGATCATGACCACCGTCATTTTTTAATGTTTTTTTAAGAAAATAATGTTATTTTAAAAAACGTTACAAAAAACCTGAAAAAAAAACGTTTTTGTACTTTCAAAGTATCAATAAATATGTGTGCAAAATTTCAAAATGAAACCTCTTTTTTTTCTATGAAAAAAAATGCTTTAAAAAATTTTTTTTTGTTAAAATTGTAATCTGAAAGATCCCTTAACATGGAAGATAATAAATTTAACCGATATAAAATATGTATACTTTGCAAAATAAATCTGTGACTGCGAAAAATTCATTCTGATTATAACTTCAAGTAACATTTTTTAATCCTCAATGAGTAAAATTAGATTTAGAAAATAAAATTTAAATTTCATTTTTATCATAAAAATATATTTATAAAATTCAATAAGCACTCAAAATTTTATTATTTATTTACAATTAAATATTATTTCATTGCAAATAAATAACAAAGTGACATGACACCTTAAGATTATTGACATTTTCATCTTCATTAAGATAATAAAATATTGATAATATTTATGCGATAAATATTTAACCCATTTGAAATTGATTACACGTCGACATGTAATGTAAAACACTGTACACGTGCGTTCAACATGCACAAACAAAATTTTTTCGCTTCCAAGGATCATCTTATTATCTACCTCTCAAATGAATTAAGACCGAGATTTAAGTACCAATCCTTTACTTTAACATTAAATTTAATGTATAATCAAGCTTCATGAAACAATATCAAGATTTATTTTTTTAATTAATTTTTAGCAAATAATTGTGTTATTCTTTAATTTAGAATATTAAAATGAAATTGAATTTAAAATCTTCAAATGATAAAGTAGTTGGTTGAAAAAAAAAAAAAAAAAAAAAAAAAGTTAATAAAATAATCAACTACTACAATTAGTTGATATTATTATTTGTTTAACTACATTTATCAAGGTAAATGTTCGAACACACGCAATAAATATGTGATTCGTGACCAAAAATGTGTAATCTGTACGTGAAAAAATATGATATTTTATCTACTTATATCTTAATAATGATCATCAACTCCTTCTTTGAAAAATTTTATTTAAAATCTATTCAATCACGTTATCTTGATGAATCGGTCAGTGATAACACTTTTATATGATAAAATTCGTCTATAATCAAGATGATAATTTTCTAATTTTAATATTTAGCCATCATTTATTTAAAATAAATAATTAATTATTAATCAGAAATATTAGAGATTAATTTTTTAATCAATATTTTTATATTTATATCCAATATAATATACATTTATTCATTTTTTCTACAAATATTTATAATAGCTTGGTAAACATCAGTTTAAGCATTATTCATTAAAAAAAAATCATTATCATTATTATCAAATACTGCTATTATAGTGAAATATATAACAAAGAGGAAATAAAAATTAATCGAACATTTTCATTCTACGAGTATTGAATCTTAAAAATTGGGATGTTTTTCTTTACGACGCATATCTTGTCCATCGAGCAAATCGAACGCCATTGATAAACGTCCTTGAGGCGGCAAATACAACAAATAAGAGTGTACACACGCACGCACAATCCTTCCAATGGGTCAAGCGCACAACAGCTTCGATGCTCGCCACCAATTTTCAAAAGTAGGTATGCGCTCTAAATAAATGCAAGAAGGCGAGAAAGCAAAAGACAGAGAGAGAGAGAGAGAGAGAGAGAGAGAAGGATATCGATAAGATTTGCGCGAAAGTATGTACATACAAGTACGTTGATGCATCACGTGCTTGTATGTACATACTGATCGTGATATTGCACTCTCGTGCAATGACGCGCGCGAGCCAATGTATCGTCCTTCTGATATAGGCCGATTTCTGCTTTTCGTGTTTTAATTACCGGGTCGCTGCATTTCTTTTACTTCAACTCGCATTTCACCTCAGAGTTTTTTTTATAATCCAAAACTTTTGATAAAGTCTTTTTTTTCCAAATAAATTTTTACAATTTGCATTATTATTATTATTATTATTATTGTTGTTGTTGTTGTTTTTGTTGTTGTTGTTGTTATTGTTGTTGTTGTTATTATACATATTGTTAATTATGCATTTTTTCGATTGTATATTTAGACATTCAATTGTTTTTGTAAATAATATTTTGTAACACTTTTACGATTCAAAAATCGCTGTATTAATATTTATTAATTTATTAATATTCGAAGATAATTAAAACATTGTAAATTTTCAAATGAACAAAAATATTTCATAAATTATTAAAATATTAATAAATTTTTTTTTTTATAGTTAGCGAGTATCACACTGCAATGGGTATCGAAATTTTAATATTTGATAACATGAAGTAATTGATTACGATTTACTTTTTCATAAATATGAAATTAACGAACGATGAAATTCTAAGTTAAATTGTACTTATACGATTGCAATCAGTAATCAATCGGATATACTTGAAGAAGAAACAGATAATCACTTTTATAAGTAATTCCCATCTGAAATAATATTCTTTCATATATAAAACGAAACTCCACGTTAAGTTTATACAAATACAATCATTGGATATTTATATTTGTTCATTCGTGATAGGAAACTTCTTTTTGCTCACACATTGCGAATAAAACAATGATAAATAACAAAGCTATCATTTCAATTAAATAATATATATTTATTGAAAATACTTTTGATTATGTTACTTTTGAAAAATCTAAATTTAAAAATTTCAAATTAAATAAACAATATATAGAAAATTATATAGTTTTTATTCATTAAATTCGATAATCTATAGATCATAAATAACTTTTTTTTTTTTTTAATAATTACAAAGTAATTGAATCGAGTTAAAAGTAATTAACATTAATTATAAAAAAAAAAAGTAAGGGAGTCTTGTATTTATTTTCAAAATAAGTTATTAATTATTTTTAACTTAAAATAGCTTTATGAATCATAATTGAAAATCATTGTAATTGGTTTATGATAAAAAATCAATTAACTTATTAGAATTGAACGTCTTCTTGTTTTCTCTCGTTTTTTTTACTCGTTAAAAAATAACTCGTTACAAGCAATAAACATTTATAAATAATAAATGTATAATTTTATAATTATAATTTAAAAAACAGTATTCTATTGCATAATGTTATCTATAATTCATAAACTACTGTAATCGTTAGAGTATTCAATTGGTAATCAATCAATTTTGTCAATAGATGATTTCGAATTACTTTAAAAATTCATTCTTTTGATCATTATACGTTATCGTATCATAGTTTAAAAACATTATAACACCTACCAGTAGAAAGAAAGAGTATATGTACACGATAAGTTATATTTCAGATCATCCACTCATTGAAACTTCGTGTACTTATTTTCTTCGCTTATTTATGAACGCAGATAACCTAACAATCGATTTTAATTCTAAGCATTCGATTTATTGACTTGAATTTAAAAAAAAAAAAATGTTGTCTTTGGCAAAATCGCGTATATGTAATTGGCGCGAGGAAGTACACAGAGGAACGTAATAACGACGTATTTCATTACGACAGTTAGGTGCGATCGTGACCAATCTCACGCAACGATAAAGCTCGCATGGAACACACAAACATTATGGAGGATGAAGAAACAAATGCTCGCCTTTCTTTTATGTTTATTGATGTGCAGAATTTTTACTTTGCAATTTCAAGCTAAATTCATTCTTATTTTTTTATTTTTTCGGCATTTATGACACTTCTTTTCTTTTTTTTTTTTTCTCTATTTTTTGGTCGATTGTTTCAAAATTCCGATCAATTTCATTATTCGAATATCGATGAAATGATTTTTCTAATCGATTTGCATTAATTACTTTTGTTTAAATTGAATCTTCTTATTATTAAATAACAATGCATAATTCTAAACGTTATTGTGAAATTTAAAGTTAACCAATTCAATGACATTGCATTTTTTAATAAAATTTTTTTGCAAAGGAAAATTATGAATTGACTATTACAATACCGATGATTATTTTTTTTTTGCAAACTTTCATTTTTATCTTAAATCAAACTGTGAAATCTACAGCCTTATAAGAGGCAAATACCGCTTAATAGACCATTTAATGAAGAAACATTATTTTTTGAACGTCAGTATTTTTTGATAAGACTATAGATACCAAAAATTAAAAATCATTCTTAATTTAATAAAAATAATGAAAGTTACACTTAAACAAAAGAATTATCATATAAATTATATGTTCAACAATTTTCAACGAATATTGATACATATACTATGGTAAGAATAAAAATGCTTAGGAATGATTATTATATAACTAATGTTACTTTATCTATTTCTAAAGCCATTATTATTTAAAAAAATTAACCATAAAAATTTTCCATTGCAGAACTAGCAGTGTATAATTAAAATTTTATTTGTTTCATTTATGAAAAAATAAACAATTTTATTAAAAAATTTTATAAAGTTGATTTTATATTTAAATAGCATGGTATTCAATATAAATGATATTTGTTGTTTAAATTTTAGAATAGATTAATCTGGCTTATTCATATTTGACGAAATGAAATTTTCATCTTTCTCTCTCTCTCTCTCTCTCTCTCTCTCTCTCTCTCTCTCAAACGATATTTCATCGTTTAATTGCGTAATGAATTAAAATGTAAAATATAAATTTCCTCGATGAAATTGAAAGATCCAATTTTTTTAAAATACAAATATTTTGTTATTTACCTTTTGGTTTCGGCGGCGAAATCTTCATGTTCTCCGCAATGGAGACCCTTCTCACGTTGTGCGTCATTTTAACTTTTTCGTAACGGCCGCTCTTCTCAAATTAAAATAATAAATCAAAAGTAAGTATTTAAAGCAAAGAAAAAAAAAGAAAAAAAAAAAAAGAGAATTAAAAAATGAAAACAAACGAGAATAAATAAATAATAAGAACGGTCAATCGACCGATCGCGATTCGCGATCGTCGCGCTCGGCGATGTTAGCGCGAGCGCTTGGTAACGACGCGCACTTATCACCGATCGAAGAAATGAGCTGGACTCAGTAATAAACTCTGCTCCGACGTCGTTTTTATGCGCGCGCTACTCGGCGACGATCGTCCCCGCCATATAATCCGAGGACGGCCATCGTCGCCGCTTGCCGATCGGTAATATAACCCCCTCGCGCGCGCGCGCTCGCATCATTGATGCGCTCCTTGGGCTTTTGTCGAAAATCGCGTGCTCGATCAATTTTTTTGCTATGCAGTGTGCATCTGGTGACAATGTCGCTAAATTATTTCTTTTTTTTCTTTCTTTTTTTTTCTTTACGTCCATTTATCGAATAAAGGGAATGTCTATTATTATCGTATTTTTAGAAAAACGAATTCTTGATATTTAGATCGCTACTTTTGCTTTTTAACGATAATAACATTTTCTTGTTATGTAATAATTTTGTCTGGAAATTACATTTAATATTTATAAATTTAAAATAAAATAAAAAAAGAATATACATTGAGAGCTTGTTAAATAATTCAATATTCTTAAATTTGTCAAATAAAGATCTTAAATTGACATTATTTAACAATATAATAATATCAATGCTAAACGAATAAAATTTAACATAAAGAATTTATATTATACATTTATTACGAATCTCAACTTATTCCATAATAATTATAATTATGAATATCGAAAAAATGTTTCTGTTTTCATTTTTTCTTTTTTAATCTTTATAAATATTTATATATATTATTAAATAAATATATTTTAATATTAAATGAAATATAAATATAATTTAAATATTATGCTTCGGATAATAAATAGCGAATTCAACTATGTAAATTAAAATAATATTTTTTGAAAATCTTCAAATTTCAAAAATAACTATATTTAAAGATCTAAAAATTCGAATTTACTAGCAATTGTTTGTTAATAGCCAATGCTGTTTCTTTCACAATATTTTGTATTAATAATTTATTTAATTATTGATTTTTATGTTACTCATTTGTAATCATTATGACAAGCATTTAATTTATCATAATTAAACTTTTTCTTTTGTTTGTATATAAACAATTACTTTATTAAAAATCACATTAAAGATTTACAATGACTTACATATATCAACATCTTAATCTCTTGCACGTGACTTGCATACGCACAAATACAAATTATAATATTACTTTATAACAGTTACCTACTTGTAAAGAAAGTGATCTATAAAGAATCGAGTTTAATCTCAAAGATACTGAATTTGTTAGAAAATTTTATTTATTATAATATCCTCTTTTGCAATAGTAAACAATACAAGGTGATGAGTTTCAAGGCAAGACGTCGCGACCTTTGAATCTTAAGCAGCAAAAGTATAATTTCAAATTATTATTACAATTGTAAAAGTCAGTTAAGTAAAAGTACTCGTTGTGAAATGTCTTTTTCAGTGCTACAACTCAAATTATCAAAGAAATATATATGCATATATCACTTCATAAAAATGTACATATAAACAAACGTGTCTATTTTTATAATAATATGCAGTTAAAAGTAATATATTTTAAAGTTATTTTATGAAACTTGAACTAAAAATGATAATTAATTGCTTTAAATATTATTCTTAGGCTTGGAGATGTAAATTTTATGAATTAATTTGAATGCTTTTTTTAATTACCAAGCAAAAAAGCCAGTTAAAATATTTTTGAAGGCTTTATTATTATATACGGGAAGAATTTAAAATGTGTTTTTTTAATTAAAATTATATATGAATTTTAATAAAATAAATTTACTAATATTAAATACTTAATATGAGGCAGAAAATAATTCTGCATACAACTAGATTTTATTTAAATTATATTTCAAACCAAAAGTAGTATCTCAAGTTTATATATCTAGTGCGATATACAATTAAATGAACGTAAAATGAGGTTTTTTTCTGAATATTTATTCAATAACTCATTTTTCTTTTTTAATAATATATTCTGTATATATTATAATTTACTTAAAAATTATGCTATTTATGTTTATGTTTTTTATTCTTTTTTTCATATGCCTTACTATATTGCATTAAAAAATACAGAAAAACTTAAATTGAATCATGAATTCGACTATAAGACTATATTTTGTTTTCAAACACGTATAATATTACGTGTTTGAAAACTACAATTCATTGTATGACGTTGTGAATCTTGTAAAACTTACGTTTGAAAAGCGGCTTAATAAATCTGCTATAGGTAAAAAATAGAGGCTCTTTATAAACGTTTCCCGTTACCAGTTAAAAAAAAATAAATAAATAAATAAATAAATAAATAAATAATAAAAAATTTTTATAAGTAAAAAATTTCCACTTTTACGATAAACTTATTTATTGAATTAGTTAAATTTTACCTCAAACATAACATAGTTTTTGATAGTTGTACGTTAAAAATATACATTAACCTTTTAAGTTAATTATTATATTACTTTTATTATTTGTAATACTGAGACATCTTTTAATATATTGTATATCTTTAGAAATAATATTTTAATTTAGAATAATGCATAATTTCAATCTATTTTATTTATTAATCCACTAATATTTTAATATTTTTACAACAATTATTATATTTTATTTTTTGCAATTAAATCAATAAAACAGTCATTATTGCTTTAATCAATAAAACGTAATAGTCAAGAATGTAAAGCAAATGTTCTCGTCCATGAAAAACTTTTTTAACATAACTCTCTTGTCTCTCGTTATCGCATCTAGAAAAAAGCGAAGAATTTCTCGCGTGTCTACACTGAGAATTAAACGGTATCACGTGATCCATACGACCGATAATCCACAAATCTGAAATCACAATTGACACACAGTTGACAATTTCCAAAGCGTGTGTACATAAAAGATAAGAAATCTAATACACTAATGTATAATCTTCTAATCTTGCTCTTTTTACAAGTTACAATTTCGTGCTTACAAAGTTTGATAGTAAGTAGTACGTGCAGTGTTGACACCTGTAGCCTGTTTACTCAATGAAAATTATTTCACGTGCGAATTTTTTTAATATAAATTTACGAATAGACTTTTATAGTATAAATAAAAATTATATCTTTATGTTTCAAAAAATATTTCAATGTTTATATTTTTTTATCTATTTTGACCTCCATAATTTAATAAAACGTATACAATAAAACTTCTTTGAAATCATTTTTATTTTTCAATGCTAATATCAATTTATTTAATATTAGCATAATAAATTAAGTTTACATATAATAATACAAAGGATCTGTTAAAGGCGAAACTATGATAACCAACACTCTTGTTACTTTATTAAATAACACCTAGCATTAAAAACATATTTTACACACAGCATATATACAAAAATTATAAATTATAAATTTAAAAGCATATTAATTAAAGCTAAAATATTTACTACAATTATTTGATTTTATGTATGTTTATAATTTATATAAATATGTGATTTTCAAAATAGCTGTACATTCTTATTAATATTGTATTCGATAATGTACGCATGATATTTATGTTTTAATTACATCTAATTTATAATGCAACATCGATTTAAAATGTTGTATATACTTACATTAACAATCGTTGAGTAAGTAACCAATTTTTAATTTGCTAAACAAAACGATTTCTTTTTCAGTGGAAAAGATATTAATAAAATATGATAAATATTTTAACAATTTAAATCTCCTTATTTTTACAATTTAACGATTAACAATTATATGTAATTTTAAAACGATATGACAAATTTATACATATATAAATAATGCTCTTATTGAACAAGCTGTATTAGTTAACAATAAAAAGAAAAAAGCCACATTTAGCAGGGCGTTTGACACTCTTCTTCTTTAATCTGTTCTGGAATAGACAATGTTGTAGGTTCTCCTGTTATAGAAATTACGGATACTCGGGCTGGTCTTGATAAGGGCTTTGTATCTTGTTCGTTCCACGATTGAATATTGGCTTTGCCGAAGATTACGAAAACCAAATTTGTTATCAAATAAATTCCCGCCGTAATATAAAATATAATGTACCATTGTTCAACGTTACTCTGAAAATTTAATTAAAAAAATTTTGTATATTTTTATTATATTACACATGTAAATATAAAATAGTTTTCATTTTTTTATTTTATAATAATCAAATAAATTTTCTTTATAAAATTATTTCAAAATTATTTGAAAATAAAAATTTTAAATTTATTTATTGATCACGTCATTTAAAATATGTTTTTAAATTTACTTTTTACTTTCATTTATCGAAAAATAAAAAAAAAAATTATTTATACATATGTCTTGATTAAATCAATAATTAAAATATTAATCAATTCTGCTTTAATTATATTAAAACTAGGTCTTGGTTAAAAATTGATATCTTGAAATAATCAAATAATTTGCTAAACACGTCGTCGTTAAGAAATTTTGAAATTTTTTATGAAATATTTAAAAATCAACTATTGCATTTATTAAGGATGAAGGATTCATTGCATAATGCATATGAAAAATCGTTTGTTTATTTACGTTATAGTTTTTCATACAATAATCAATAAAAAAAAAAGTTTACTCCATCAATTTAAACGATAAATTTATTGCATTGTAAAAAATAATGTTAGGTCGTATTTTTATTGTGAAATTAATATTTTTAATTAAATTTTGATTAAAATCAATACGTAAAAATATTTTATAACTTTGTACATTAAATAACGTTTTTATAAATTTACTCTACGTAATAAAAATTTTGCAAAATCCTTTAAATAAAATTTGAATACTATACGAATTAAACTCTTGATCATTTGATTATTACGTCTTCCAAAATATTTACGTGGTTAAAAAGAAAAATATAAATGAATTATTGTGTAAAATTTGTTAAATACCTGTTCGGTAACAACGACGCCACAAACCAAGGGTGCAACAATACCTAAAATGTTAGCTAAACCATTTGTAATCGACATCATTGGACCGGCGAAATTGGGGCTCAAATCAATGTGATTTATTTGAAAACCACATGTAATACCACTATTAAAACCAACCGCTATAACGATTATTGTTACGAGTAACGTATTATCGGTTGTTTTAATAAGGCACATAACGATTATGGCAGCAGCTGGAATCCAAAGACCAATAGAGTTGCAAATTTTACGCACAGCTACTACAGACAAGCCTTTGCGCAATGCAAAATCAGCCATGTAACTAATCGGAAAGCCCAACAACCACATGGCTAAATAGGGTAAAGCTGAGATTCCTCCACTCTATTAAAGTAAAAGACATCAGTATTAGAATTATTATTATTATTATAACAAAAACATATGAAAATAAAAGTGTCACACTCAATTCATCATCAAAATATCTTAATGTTTTTATAGAAGTGGAAAAAAATCAAGACAAAATTAATCTCAATCAATAATTATATTATAAAAATAATATTTAAAAATGGTTAAAAAATTGCATTTTACTTTTTTATTTTGTAAAAAAAATCTGATTTCGCAGAAATTAAATATACTTAATCAATTCAGATATATATATATATATATATATATATATATATATATATATATACATATATATGTTTTAAATCTCGGATAAATAAAAATTTCAATAGATAAATTTGTTCGATAAACAATTTTTCAAAGAAAAAACATGAGCATCGATAACTTTGATCAGAATATGATATAAATGGTATTTAGAACATGAAATAAATATCATGTGGCCTTAAAAGCTACAATGCAAATGTACATGAAGCGTAAAAGTAAGTTTTACCAATTTACCTTTGAAATGTCATAGTTGAGAACGTTTTTCATGTAATTTGGCATCTGCGTTAAAAATATGTAAAATCCCCAATTGTGACCACAATGAACGATAATTAAAGCCCACATTGGCAATGAGGTTATTATGGACCACCATGGTACTTTCGGTTTCTGTAAAGCGAATTATTTTTCAATTAATTTTGGAATATAATAATAGATATTATTTAATACGTTTTTATAATAATTGAAAATATTAAAATAAAATTCGAAGAAAGAATTATTAACCTCGTTATTAACAACTTTATCCAAATTTCCAAGGCTTTCGTCGATATAACGAGCTTCTTTTGGATTAATCCTCGGATGCTTGGATGGATGATCGGCTCCCATACGGTAAAATACAATTGACCAAAGAACTCCGGCTCCGCCAAAAACGTAAAAAATGCTAGGCCATCCGAGGACACTAGTTGCTGCCAACATTCCCGATATTGGCATAGTTATTACGGTACCAAATTGCGATCCGTTCATTACAAATGAGCCTGTAATATTTTTAAAATTATAAGCGATGCATTATTTTTTGTTAAATGTATTGAAATTATTATGAACGTCAGTAGCGATTGTTAAAGAAACTCAACTCTTATAAATAATTGATGACAATTCAATGATAAATAGTTTTATCGTAAATAAAATTTTCATTGTTAGATGAATTACATAAAAAATACGATATTAGTTATATAAATTTATAGTATATAAATACCTAATCTTCCTCGTTCCGACGGCGGAACCCAGCGCGACAATAAAGTTTGCGTGCAGGGCAATACACAACCCTGACAAAGTCCCATCGCAACTCTGCAGCATATCACCGGTATAAATCCATAATTTGAAAGAAACGGCGTGAGCATATTTATCACCGAGCTCATGAAAATCCCAAAAGAGAGAATTTTTTGAGCACTGAAAGTAGTGGCAATGTGACCGCTCGGCACTTGAGTAATTATATAGCCCCAAAAAAATGAACTCAAAATTGTATTCGTTATTGTACTGTCCCAATCGTAGGTCTGCAGTATAGTAGCATCAGAACATTGTTAATTTTTGGCTTACTTGCCAACTTAATTTCAGATTAAAAACCATGAATTTAATATAAATTTAATAATCAACGATGATTTTGCATAGATATAAGATACGTATGCAAGATATTTCAATGGTTAGATTTATTAAAAATTCACCTTAATTTTTTCAACAGCTTTTTATAAATATGTCTACGTGTATAAAAAATTTCATCGACCTTTCTAGATAATTTCTAGATTAAGAAATATCTAAATATGTATTCATCTTTAAAATATAAGATTTTTTTATATTTATAGTAACTTAAATAATTAATAATATGAAGATATTTATTATACATATATTAGTTTTTACTTACCGGTATGCCGATATTATTAGACTCCTTATTCGTCATAGCAACAACAGCCACCGACATACAGACCCGGACCGCATACCCTATTGCCATTCCCAGGAACAACAACAATATTTGCACGTGCCTGGATCCAAATTTATCTGCGATATTGGAAAAATTTTATTTTAAACTTTTAAAGGCCAAATTATTTCTCTGTATTATGTTATTTTGCTGAAATATTCGATTAATGTACAAACAGATTTCATTATCATTAAGCTTTGATAACAGTCGTATACATTTCAATCGATTCGAAAATTTTTTTTCATTTTATAACAAAGTCAAATAAATTTAACAAAGTAAATATTTCAATCCCATTTATATATTATTAATTTATATTTAGATTATTTGAATAAATTTTTATGAATTAAATGTATGTTTAAATTGTTTTCATACAAAAATCATAATTACGTAAATTAATTGAAATTTCTAAACAACGCTTTGTATTCGTTGTATAATTTTTATTGTTAATAAAATTGAAAACAATTTAAATGAAATAAAATGAAATCAGAGTAATATAAGACTTTAATTTTAATACATTTTTATTACTCGTTACAATGGAATTATACGAAGCTTTCTTTAAAAATAAATCAAAGTATATTAACATTTGTACATTTATGATATTAATAGAAAGTAATGCATAAAATAAAATCTAATTAATTAAAATGAAAAGTTACTTGGTGGAGACTGAAATTCTTCTTTAATGGCTACCATTTTGTGTCTTGTTTCTCACGACGGGTAAAAATTAAAGAAAAATTTTATCCACTGTTTAACCCGTTCTTTACTCTATGAATGTAAACGTTAATCTGAAGCAATATCAATAACAAAATTTAATAATTGCAAGCGATTTCAATCTAACATTTAATGCTATCGCTAACCCATATCCTTTTAAAATCATCAAGTTGATTTATCAAGATTGTTATCAGTTGTTGAGTATTTAGTATTAGAAAGAAAAATAATAATATATTTTTTTGAAATTTTCAATAATATTTAATTCGATTTTTTTTTCAATGCATTTATAAAAATTTATATTTACGTATTATTTTGTCTTGTTTCTTTTATCTGCGTTGACGTATATTCTTTTCTTTGCTCGGTTAAATTAAAAATTGTTCATTTTAAAAGATAAAGTACATATTTAAAACGGAAATTTGTTTTTTATTGTATAAGTATTGGATAATTTATTCATTATATATTATTTTAAATTTAACAAAAATGAAAATTTAATCACTAATTTTTTCCAGTGTACAAGTATACTGGAAAATCATATGACATAGAATCAAGTGTCGCCTTAAGCATGCAACAGCTATACTGTTAAGCATGAGTTGCTAACGTCTTGTAGGCGTTGAACTACTTAATGCTTACAAGGAATAATTAAGTTCGTATAATAGTATTACGTTATTTACATGAATTCGTTTATCAGTGAATGAATGATACAAAACAATTTAGCGACAAAAAATAATCAAACGAGTCAATTATTTCCTTTAAATCTACATGAACAAACGTAACAGATAATCTGCATCATTTTAAAAACCCATTGCAAACGCGTATGTGAATAATTTTAGCCAATGGACCAGCGTAGATGATAATATACTTCTTTATTATCCCGTACGTAAATGCTGTTTTCAATTTTTCTTATCATTTTTTCCATGTTTCTGAACATTCACAGTATGGCGGAAAAGTTCCCGAACTTTTGAAATAAAAAATCGAAAATTACATCTAAAGAAATTTATTCCAGTTAAGGGGAGGTTCTCATCAAGCACGACCAAAAAATCGATTTTTTTTTTTTTTTTGCTTAAAAAGTTGGCAAATGTCTCGTAGAATACGCTCGTCAAACCCGTTTTGCCGAATTCAATTTATTTTTAAAGTTATAGTCAAAAAACCGAAGTCGTCTTTTTACGTACTAAATCGCGTACTAAAACTTTAAACGCGTCTCGAAACCATGTTTTTTGAGACAAGCGGCAAGATATCTCAAAAACTATTATAGATATCGAGATAAATTTTTTATTTTAAGGGTAATTAAATTTTCTGGATCTTGACTTAAAATTATAATTTTACAATGATTATTTTTATTGTTATTGCACTTTTTAGAGCAAAAAAAAGTGCAAACAAATATTTTTTTTTTTTGCAAGTCCGCCATTTTGTTAATTTTTAACTTTTCTTCGTGATTTTAGTTCAAGATCCAGCAAATGTTTTTTAGTTTATAACAAACTTTGATTTTTTGATTTCAGACAAAAATTGGATGAGTTACCTGCCGCCCGTGGAGGTGTCTTTTTTTCAGATGACTATTTTTCAATGCATATAACTAATAAACTATTCGGTATTTTTGTTCAAAAAAATTTGTAAAAGTAGTTAATAACATACTTAATAAGTACCAAAAAACTTGACTACTTTATTTATTTCCTTCCATGAGAAAAAAAATCGCGAAAATCACGTAATTTTTGGGTCGCTAGATGAGAACCTCCCCTTAACTTTCAACATAGACCCCTTCCCTAGATATACACTCATTTGAGCGCCCCATGAGTGATTCGAAGGCTCTCTGGTACTCCTCTGAAGTTATCGCTGTGAGACGCTCGGTACAAGCCGCTTGAATGCTCGGTACATCTTCAAAAAATCGTCCTTTCAAGGCCATTTTTAGCTTGGGAAATAAGAAAAAGTCGGCTGGAGCCAGATCTGGCGAGTACGGGGCGTGATTGATGCGTGGGATCTGATTTTTGGCGAGATAACGCTTCACAATGTTTGAAGAATGAGCAGACGCATTGTCATCCAGCAAACTCCATGTTCCTGGTTCAATCGTAGAGCGTGCACCGGGGTACTAAACACACGTTCACTCAAGCACGTCTATCTCGGCAACTAATCAACGGATACTGGTGAAAAAATTCTCAGACACTCCAGAGGGATGTAGCAACATAGTACCGGTGTCGTCCAAGAGGTGGCGCCACTCGTACAACGCTACAAAATAAGTTCGGGAACTTTTCCGACATACTGTGTTCATCAAATGCAAGAAATTTCTTTTACTTCAATAGAAAAAAGATGCTGAGTTAATAAAGTTCTTTCCATGTTTGACAAAGCATAAATTTTAATTTACATAATAGATGAGTTTTATTCATCTTAAGCTATTTGTATAAAAAGAATTAAATGTTTGTAAATGTATGAATGTATCTATGAATTAACATAATTCTCATAATGTACCGGGTTAAATCATATATATTTTACTTTTACTTGCATAAAACATTTTTTTAATGACGAATACTGTTAAGTGTAAAGATAAACTTGCGTTAATTTTAACAATATCTATATTTAAGTGAAATTTTGAAATGTCATTTCAAAGTTTGTCTCTGTTCCTTTCTAATGATATAATTTCAATTCTTAAGGGGACATCCTTATATAAATTGATCAAAAAATCGATTTTTTTTTTTTTTTTGCATACATCGAAAGTATAGGTATTTAGCTAACGTATACCGTATTAAAATTTCGGTTTAGCGCACATAATTCGATACTGTGCTGTTGAATTTTTAACTGTTTTCAATTTTTTTTCAAACATCTTGTGCTATAATACTTATAAAAGAGCGGTGAAATTCGAAGAACCTACTTGTTTTTGTAAAACTAATTATTTAAAAATTTTTTTACAATAATAAACTAAATTTTTTTTACTTTTTTTTTTTAAAAGCCCGTCATTTTGTTTAACAACGTTTTATTATTTTTAAATTAGGTATGTAGACCGAGATATCGATACAATAATAACGAAAAAACCTTTTTTTTATGTTTCAGATGGATACAACCTATACAGTCCGTATCACAATAAAGTAAGAAAAAAAAAGTTTATTTATTTACATTGATATAATTAATAAACAAAAAAAGATATTGTAAAAATAAAAAGTTTTTATTATTTTAGAAAGTTTAAATAAAACTATATTCAAATTTCAAATAAAAATCTTTAATACTTTTTTCACAATAAATTCCCAAAGTTTGTGTTACTTTTCGGCCATTTATATGGGGATGCCTCCTTAAACGATTTACTTGTAAAACTTTTGATGCAATTGAGCATAAAAAATTTGCTTACTGTCAATAATAGGAGTAATGATAGGAGGCTGATTAAATGATGAAATTGAATGGCTATTAAATCATGCATAAAAATAAAACGTCAAAAGTTAAAAATTTTAATAAATTTAGCAACTAATACATATTTATTATAATTTATAATCATTAATCAAGTATTTCGAATGCAGTAACGTATTGGCGAAAATAAAAAAATTTGTTTTAATTCTCACTTTCCGCAGTAATTTCATTATATCTGTAAATACAAAATTTGCGAGTCACGCTTTGCACATCACGATGATTTTTTTCCTGGTTTAATTTGCTAAATAAGTACAGCGTATAATACCTTGCGCTTAGTATGCGAGTACTATCTCATCGAGACAAATCAAACATATGATAAGAAACCTGCTTAACATAAGAAACTAACTCCACCTTTCAACGGTACGCAGTAAGTTTAAAGAATTTTCAAACTTTTATTATTAGTTATTGATTTAATTTTAAATCGTATCACTTCATTCACTAGTTGAAATTTTACAATAAAAAAATTGTAATAAATAATCAAAAGTTGAAAAGTCAATATTATATTTAATAATTTCAATGTTTAACTTTATTAAAATCAACTGCAATGTTTACTAAAATTTACCTTAATAACAAATTACGTGTTAAATAAATAAGAAATTTGATAAAGATTTACCTTATAAATTATTTTTAAATTACAATTTACATAATAGATAACATGCGTAATATGTTTGTGTTCATTTTTTGCTATAGAAATAAGAAAAATTCTACTTACTACAATTTTTATAACCGGTTGCATTTATAAAGACATAAGAGTGTGTGGTCACACATAAATTCTTTAATAAGTACGTAGATTCATTCGTGACAGCACGAATTCAAATTCCACATAATGAATTCCGCGTAAATAGTCTGATAATCGACTATATGTATAATAATAGAGCTTGCTTTAAAAAAGTATAGAATAATAATAAAACTGATGTACATAATTTACATATGTTGAATAAATTTACTTGAAAAGTAACAATAAATAAGTATTGTACTTCCATTATTATTATTATTATTCTACAAAATTTATTTCAAAATTATTTAATTTTTAGTTGCACCGTATTATTACATAATGATAATATTATAAAAAGAAATAAAATACTATTACATAGTTTAATGTAATAAAAATAAATAAAAATGATTAATTTATATACGAGGGTGGTCTGAAAAGTTTCCGACCTCAATGTGAAGATAGCAGCACTCGTCAATAAAAGCTAGCGAATTTCGTTGTTCATCTGTTGACAGTTGCTCACCAAAGTTTCAGCCATTTTGGATGCGCAGTTGTTAGTTGACAGTCGTTTGAGTGAGTCAATGTGAGTGTTGTTGTGAAAATGGACAAAATTGAGTATCGAGCTGTCATTAAATTTTTGTTTTTGAAAGGCAATACACCTACGCAAATCAAAAATGAGTTGAACTCTGTGTATGGGGACTCTGCACCATCATTTACCACAGTGAAATTTTGGGCAGCTAAATTCAAACGTGGCCGTGAGAGCTTGGGAGACGATGAACGTTCGGGACGTCCAAAAACTGCAACCACTGACGATAACATCGCCAAAGTTCACCAAATGGTGCTAGACGACCGCCGAATTAAAGTGAGAGAGATAGCAGAGGTTATGAACATGCCCAAAAAACGTGTTTGCTACATATTAAATCAAGATTTAGGCATGAGAAAGCTGTCCGCACGTTGGGTGCCGCGTTTGCTCACGTTAGACCAAAAACGTGTTCGAATAAACATTTCCAACGCTCTATTGGCGCAGTTTAGGCGCAATAAATCCGAGTTTTGGCGCCGATTAATTACTGTAGATTAAACTTGGATACACCATTATACGCTCGAAACAAAAATACAGTCAAAGCAGTGGACTGCAAAGGGGGAACCGGCTCCAAAAAAAGCAAAAACTGTTTTTTCGGCTGGGAAAGTGATGGCGACTGTTTTTTGAGATAGTCATGGAGTTATTTTTAACGATTATTTTCAAAAAGAAAAACCCATTACAGCATACTACGCATCATTACTTGACAAACTGAAGGCAGAACTTGCGGAAAAACGTCCACATTTGCAGAAAAAGAAAATGCTGTTTCACCAAGACAACGCGCCGTCTCACACCTCAGCGGTTGCCATCGCGAAAATCCACGAATTACGGTTTCAGCTGCTTGACCATCCGCCTTACTCACCAGACCTAGCCCCAAGCAACTTCTTTTTGTTCCCTCATCTGAAAATTGCACTCGGAGGACAGAGATTTTCGTCAAATGAGGAGTTAATCACCTTCGTGAACAGTGATTTTGCAGAGAAAATCGCCGAGTACTATTTGGATAGGTTAAAGAGATGGAAGCATCGCTGGGAGAAGTGTGTAGAATTGCAAGGAGACTATGTTGAGAAATAAAAAAAATTAAGAAAAAATGTCTTGCATCTGTGTTAGGTCGAAAACTTTTCAAACCACCCTCGTATATGTGTGTGTGTGTATAAATATAACACTATCACTACCTGGATTACGAGGTGTGATCAAAAAGTAAGGTGACTTTTTGAATTTCGCGCGCTCTGTACACTCTAATTTAAAAATTTTATTTTTTGTTATGTTTCGTTATCTCGGTGATTTTTTGCTGTTAAAAATAATGGAGCAAAGAGTTTGTATTAATTTTTGTGTAAAAAATGGTATTAAGTGCTTAAAAACTCTTGAAATGTTGATAATGGCGTACGGTGAGTCAACTCTGAGCAAATAAAATGTTTATAAGTGGTATAAGTTATTCCAAGAGGGCCGAGAAAATGTTAACGATGAACCTCGCTCCGGACGCCCCAGCAGGTTAAAAACAGACGAAAATGTTCAGAAAGTGAAAGAAATTGTGTTGAAAAATCGTCGAATCACGATTAAAGGAGTAGCTGATGATCTTAACATATCGTTTGGCCCATGCCAATCAATTTTAAGGGATGTGTTGGGTATGGCACGTATGTCAGCGAAATTCGTTCCACACACGTCGTTACTAGTGAGTAGTTTTTTGACCAAAAACAATATTACCATCATGCCTCAGCCACCGTATTCACCAGGCTTGGCCCCCTGCGACTTTTTCCTCTTTCCAAAATTGAAAAGGCCCATGGAAGGACGAAGATTTTCGAAGATTGAGGAGATTAAGGCTGCATCGCTAAAGGAGCTCAAGGCAATACCCAAAAGTGCATTTCAGAAGTATTTTGACGACTGGAAAAAGCGCTGGCACAAGTGCATTGTATCAGAGGGGGATTATTTTGTAGGAGATAATATAATTTTAGATGAATAAATGAATATTTTTTATAAAAAATGAAAAGTCACCTTATTCTTTTATCATACCTCGTACCTATACGATGATTATGATTTCTGATTTATTGCATGTTTATCATCAAAGGATTTATTGTACAATGAATATTTTGCGGTTAAAAAAGGTATGAAATGATATATTAAAAGGATATTTTGTGGTTGTTTTACTTTGAAAGTCTGAACCTGTTAAACTTGTTAATACTAGATTTATTTTTATAAAAAAATAATTTTTTATACAATATATTTTTTAACAACTTTTTGTAATTGATATGCCATTACAAAAAATTATTCGTCGTAAAGTTTTAGATTATAATAAAATATTAATATCAAAAATGTCAGTATAAGTTTAACGTACGTATACGTCTAAGTAAAAATAAATAATTATTTTTAAAAATTCTTTTTACATATTTATATTAAAAATTGAAAAAGCTAGCTTATTCAGATATTCCTGAGTTTTAGGAAAATACACTTATACAAAAAATTAACGGGAAACCAATTTTTTATGCAAAATATGACTAAATTTAAACTATAATAATTTTGCAACAAATAAATATAAACAGATAAACAAAAAGCTAATTAAAGCTTAAACTTTCTACTTTTTAAAAATACACTTTAAATTTGAAAAATATTTAAACTTCCGAAAAATTTCTATCTAGAAGAAAAATTTCAAAATTTTGTAATTATTATTTTTGACTTATTTATTGCATGTTTATCATCAAAGTATTTATGTACAATAAATATTTTGTGTTTATGAAGAATGTGAAATATTAAAAGTATATTTTGTTTTTTAGATAAAATCATTTAGAAATTTAATAAAAAATTTAAAAAGATTCCTGTATCAAGTTTTTAAATAATCTAACAAATTCGAATTATGCTGCTGACGTGAATTTGAAATTTTCAGGTATTTTGATGGTATAGCTATACTAAAACAATGGATTGGCTTAGCACTGAATTATTAATCGGCGTTGCCACACTATTCCTAGCTTTTTACTATTATTCCACATCTACGTTCGACTTCTGGCGTAAACGTGGCGTTTCTGGACCTAAACCCTCTCCACTATTTGGAAATTTTAAAGATGTAATGTTTAATAAAATTTTTGTGGGCGATTACCTAAAAAATGAATACAATAATTTCAAAAATGAGCCGATGTTCGGAATCTTCAACCGCAAAACGCCGATCTTGATTCTTAAAGATCCAGACTTAATCAAGGACGTTCTTATAAAAGATTTCACGATATTTTCTGATCGGGGTTTCGTCATTAACGAAAAGGTGGAACCTCTATCACAGCATCTATTCTTTTTTGAAACAAATCGTTGGAGACCTTTACGAAAAAAATTATCTCCTGCCTTTTCTTCCAACAAACTCAAGGAAATGTTTTATCTTCTCGTAGACTGTGCCAATCACTTTGAACAATTTTTGGATAGCTATACGAAAAAGCATTCGATTATTGAATGTCGGGAGCTTACAGCTAAATTCACAACCGACGTCATTGGTGTGTGTGCATTTGGGCTTAAGATGAACGCGATCGCCGAAGAAGACAGTCAATTCCGTGTAATAGGACGTAAAGTATTTAAATTTTCATTGAGGAGATTACTTAGACAAAAGTTAAGAGAAACTGCATTTTGGCTTGCCGATATACTGGCTCCATTTATATATGATTATGAGGTAAATGATTTTTTCATCAACACAATGAAACAGACAATAGAATACCGAAAGAAGAATAATATTAAAAAAAATGACATTGTCGATCTTCTCATGGAAATTAAAGATAATCCTCAAATCGGTGATTTTGGTAAGTTATTAAACATCTCAGTCATTACATCTACACTTTTAGTAAACAATGAAAAACTTAACTTTTAAATTTCATTTTGGATAGAAAAAAGTATATTAAAGTAATTGCAAGATAAATAAATGTCAAACAAAAAATCATATTACACAAATAACATGTTATAAACAGTAAAATATTGAAACTTCCCAATTAATTTTACGCCATATCAATTAATTTTGTGTTCAATTACTTTTATAATAATTTTATTTAACTTTTTTTCCATCAAATTATTAAATACGTTATTATGCTAAACGTCTGATGAACGCATACATACTACTATAATTATTATATTATACATAGTTAACACAAGGTTATGAAGTACACTAATTTATTCATCTGAGTTGTGCAAATCATCATATTGTAAACAATTGATTTTTCAAAATATAATTTTTACAGAAATGACGGATATATTAATCACTGCCCAAGCGTTTGTATTTTTTATCGCTGGCTTTGAAACTTCATCAACAACAATGAGTAATGCTTTGTACGAACTTGCATTAAATCAATCGATACAAAATGAACTTCGTGCAGAAATAAATAATGAACTTAATAAGAATAATGGAGAGATTAAGTACGAAAGTATAAAAAATATGCAGTATTTGCACAAAGTATTTTGCGGTAAGTCATGAAAATTTCTATTGACATTTCTTGTTGAAATATCAATTAAATGCTATATTTAGAGTAAAGATTGTTATAATGTCCGATATACCAGGCTGTTCAATAAGTTTTGCGGTTTGATAAGAAAAACACAATTTTATAGTATGAAATACACTTTATTATTCAGTATAGTCTCCCTGAACATCAATACACTTGTTCCAACGATATTCCAATTTATGAATTCCATCCCTGAAGTGAGAATCTGGAAGGGCTGCAAAATACGCTTCCACATCTGTTATGACCTCATCATATGATGAAAAACGCTTTCTACGCATGAATTTTTTTAGGTCTGGAAACAGATGCAAGTCGCTTGGGATCAAATCTGGCGAATACGGTGGATGCTCTAACAATTCGAACTTTAATTCATGGATTTTAGCCAAAATGCTCTTGTGATACGGTGAATTGTCCTGATGAAAAAGGATTTTTGTCTTCTGCAAACCGGGTCTTTTTTCACGAATTTTTTCCTTCAGCTGGTCTAAAAGGTTACAATAATATTTAGAATTTATTGTTTACTAGTTTGCAAGTAATCTACAAACAAAATTCCTTTCGCATCCCAAAAACTGATGCTAACACCTTCTTGGCCAATTTCTGGACACGAACTCGTTTCGGAGCCGAAGAACCAGGTTCATACCACTCTTTAGCCTCTTGTTTTGATTCAGGATCATGGTGATAGACCCAAGTCTCATCCACAGTGATGAATCGACGCACAAAATCCACTTTATCCTTTCGAAAACGCTCTAAATGTTGCTGAGAAAGTTGCATTCGAATGTGTTTTTGTTCCATTGTTAGCGAATGCGGCACCCATCGTGCACACAGCTTTCTGAAACCCAATACTTCAGTCAAAATATTGCTTACACTGCCCAATAAGATGCCTAAGGCTTCTACTAAATCTCTTTCAGTCACTCGACGATTTTCCAATACGATATCCTGTATTTTTTCTACGATTTCTGGTGTTGTCGCTGTTTTTGGACGTCCTTGATATGGATCGTCTACAAGGCTTGTACGACCACGTTTAAATTCAGCAACCCATCTTTTTACTGTACTTATTGAAGGCGAAAAGTCCTTATACACTTTCAACGTTTGTTCGTAAATTTCCTTTGCTTTAAAACCTTTCAAAAATAAAAATTCAATCACTGCACGATACTTGATTTTTACCATTGTAAAAGAATACTGTGACCGTCGATACTAAATGGCTTGTAAACAAAGAATGAATTGACAGGTTGAAATAAAACTTCATATACGTTCATATAAAGAGTGTACCAACATAACAAGAAAAAATTTAGACTAGTAGCAACACCCTCTCTCATCGAACCGCAAAACTTATTGAATAGCCTAATATGTTAACTTTTACTCTAATATTTACAATGTACATTAATTAAGGTAAAAATAAATAATCAAATTTTCAGAAACTTTAAGAAAATATTCACCTGGTCCAATACTTGTCAGACATTCTCAGGAAAATTATACATTTACGGGAACAAAAGTATCAATTCCCAAAGGAATAACAGTTTGGATTCCAGTACATGCTATTCATCGTGATTCGGATATCTACCCAGATCCGGATACTTTCGATCCAGAGAGATTTGATGGAGAAAATGCCAAATCAAGACATCCATCATATTATTTGCCATTTGGCGAAGGTCCCAGAAATTGCATAGGTATTAAAAAAAGTAAATTATTAAAATAAATACCTGCAGTTTATTGAATTCTTAAATTAAATTTTTATTTTTAGGTGCACGTTTTGCCAACTACCAATCGAAAGTTGGCTTGATAAAAATTATAAAGAACTATAAAGTAGAAGTCTGTGATGAAACTTGTATTCCGTACATAAATAATCCGAAATCACCTTTGATACAGCCAATTGGCGGAATTAAATTAAGATTCACCAAAATAAAATAATCTTTCTAGAAAAATAGAGTTTAGTAAAAATATGCAATTACATAAATGACATTTTTATAAATCGAGTTTCAAACTTTATTGAGTGGATTGTGTAATAGTAGTAAGTTGTTTTTTTGACAGATACAGTGTCGCGGGTTATTCAAATTTTGAAAAATTTATATCTTACTTTTTTCTTCATTGTTGCTTAAGCTATGGCTGTTTAGTTACATTACTTTTATAGCTTTATGTATTACCTGAATGGACTTACAGAAACTTGTTAAATAAAAAAATACTGACAAGTATTTCTTTTCTTGATGAGTTTCACATTTTGTACATTGAATTGTATTACATAATAATAATAATTAATTGATAATAAAGCTATGGCTAGCTTAGCGCAATTATTTTCAGAGCTTTATGTATAATTTGACCTACAGAAAGGTGTGAAATCAAAAAAATTGTCAAGTATTTGTTTTCTTTATGAGCTTCACATTTTCAACTTTGTATCGCATTACGTTACTTTATTTAAATTATCCGACTTCCGAATTTTCATGATAATTAACAAAATTATCTATTTACTATTTATATGCAATATAATTTGTAACGTAAGTGAAACAAAGTGATAACATTCTTCATTACCAATAGTCTGATTTCAGCTAAAGAAGGTTGTAAAATCTGTAAAACTATTGTCAAGTATTCTCATCGATTCGCTTTTACTTCGGATAGAAAAATTAACGTGTTTAATGAATTAACTAGATAAGCTATATTTCATTTACTAAAAACATATTTAGACAAAAAGTATATGCAACTTATCAATAATTATATTAATAGCTAATAAATAAATAATAGATACACGTAGATAACACGTACGCCTTTTCACTAAAAAAATACAATTAAGCATTTATGGTAGAAATCAAAAATTAATGTCCGACAAATATCAAGAACACTTACACAAAAACACGGTACTAAAACAATTTTATATACATTACTATTTAAATATATACTTAACGGACCCGTCGTCGTGTAATTTATGATGTATATCCAACTTGGTGAAAATCGTTGTATCTTACAATAGAGTGCGTGGCTGTTAGATATTGTTATAATTAAAGAACGTATTTTTTATAAATAGTACAAAAGCTGAAGCTTTTTATTTTTATGGTTGTGTAGCTATAAATATTAATCACTCCTCTAATTATGATTCGAATTCCGTCCGTGATTTTGTCATGTATTATTAAATGATAATTTATTTATTAATACATTCTTCAACACATTATTTTTAAATTGTATTACTAGCATAATTTCTATTTTATTTCTATACTTGCATAATTTACATTTTAAATATTGACATCGAATAATACTGCATTAAAAAATTTGAAAATTATTGGTTTTAAAATAAATGGTTAGCAGCGTATGATTAGAAAACAAAGCAAATTTATTTGATAAAATTAATTTTTATAACATTTTGAACATTTTAACTATATAACATTTTATTAATTAACTAACACTTAGTTTATAAATAAAACAGAAAATTATAATTAGATCATTGCACCAATAAATTACATGACGATGGGTCCGTCAAGTGCATATTTGAATAGTAATATATATAAAATGGGAACTACCGTTAGGTTAATTATTTTAGTACCCACTAACGATTCTGAGTAATTTTTTTCTTGATATTTGCTAGCCATTAATTTTTTAATTCTACCAATAAATTTTTAATCGTGATATGGTGCTATCACGAATTTGCGCTGCACACGGAACTCGCAGTTTTAGTCGCGGGTTTAAAATTGCCGTTTACGCCTATCTTTCGAAACTAGCGCGGGTGTTTCTGTGAAAACCTTTCCTTATTTCGACTGATTTGAGATTTTAGAACAGACTGCGACTAAAAATTTGTCTTTCCTCTGTATATACCTAAATTTCGCGGCGCGCTTTCTTTAAATATTTTGTTTTCTAGAGTAGGGTTTTTATTATCCCTTCCCACACAGCATGTAAGGTTTCATTGAAAGATTCGGACACAAGATTCAACAAGATCAGGACACCTTGTCGATTTATTTCAAAGAAACTTAACATTGAAACCTTGCTGCAACCTTGCGGAAACATTTCTACAAAATATTTCACAGGTATCTTCCAGCAACCTTGCAGCAATATTTCGCAGAATATTTCAGGAAACCTTGTCAATATATATCAGTAAAACTTAACAATGAAACTTTTCTGCAACCTTGGGAAAACACTACGCTGCAATGAGGATTTAAGGCTTTCGCGAAGATAATTAGTCATATTGTATACTTCTTCGGGTTTACTCGCGTATTGACTTTTTTAAGCCGACGTTTTGTGGACATTGCAGTTCCTGAAACAGTTACAGGTCTGCCCTGAAGAAGTAAACTGTAATGTTCACGAAATAATTAATTGATGATGAAGACGAAATTGACAATTTATAGTTATATTTATTATTAAATTAAATTATTTTTTAACTTCCATTATTTAATATGCAAATTATTTATAATGCAAAAACTATATTACTAAAACTATTTTTTATAATCTTGTATAAATCTTCCATTAAAACCTTGCAGTAACTTGTTACGTCAAAACGTAACTATTAGCAGCTTCACCCGATTTCAGCCTAGACTTGCATCTAATAGCTGATGGGGATGCATTGATATCTGGAAGACTCTTTTAAAATTTTAAAAATTTCAGATTCTAAGAAGGTGGCAAAAAAAAGGTAATAACTTAAAAGAAAAATCGAAAGAGAAAACGTGGGAAAATAAGAGAACGCAAAAAAAAAAAAAAAACAAATTTCGGCCACTGCAAAACAGATGGAAGTCACAAACTTTTCACTGAAATGCTTCTGCAATGTTTTATTCAAACTGCAGCGAAAATTTATGAAACACTGCTGAAGGATTTATGTAAGCATATATAAAGGTTGCAGATATCCTACATTGAATTGTGTAGAAAACTTTCATTAAAAATTTTCAGAGACTTTTCATTACAACCTTCAAGAAATGTTTTATAAAGAAATTGCAGACATCTATCATTAAAACCTTGAAAAAACTTTGCAAAAACCTTTCATTGAAACTTTTTAAAAACCTTGCATTAAACCCTTGCTGAAAGGTTTATACTAGGGAACTATTAAGATTGCTACAACTTTTCATTGAAACCTTGCAAAAACCTTCCAATAAAATCTTACACAAACCTTGCATTGAAACCTCATAAAAAATATTCATTGAAACCTTGCAGAAACCTTTCGTTGAAACCTTGCAGAAAACATGCATTGAGACCTTGCAGGAACTTTTCGTTGAAACAATGCAAAAATTTTACAAAGAATCACTGCAGAAAACTATCATTGATACTTTGCAGAAACTTTTCATCGATAAATTGTAGAAAACTTTCATTAAAACCTTGCAAAAACCTTTCATTGAAATCTTGCAAAAACTTTTTATTGAAACTTTGCAGAAATCTTTCGAAGAAACCTTGCAGTAACCTTTCATTGTAACCTTGCTGAAGAATTTGTGCAAGGAACATATTGAGGTTGCAGCCACCTTTCATTGAAACCTTACAGAAACCTTTTATTGAAACCTTGCTGGAGGATTTGTGCAAGGGACATATTGAGGTTGCTGCAACCTTTCATTGCAACATTGCAGAAACCTTTCAAACCTTACATGAAACCTTGCAGCAACCTTGCAGCAAGGTTTCATGCTGTGTGAGTTTTTCTTTGGGATTTCCCGCAAACTTTCAATTGCGGGCTCAAGGATTTTTAAATCTTTAGCGTTAGTATCGTATGCTATAAAGAGGAAATATTGGGTATTCGAAGCCGTTACCAGTCATTCGGAGGGATCGACTTCAGTACAGTCTGACCATTCGACGCCACACGCTTCTTCGAATGGAGGAAATCACGCTTGTCGCTTGCTTTATAAAAAAGTACTTCAGTAGAGTCTGGGCCTGGCGTGATTAGGTGAATCGCTAACCGTTTCTTCTCTCTAGAATAGTCGACTTCAATACAGTCTGACTTCCCGGGAGTTTAACGTGGAAGGGGGGCGATATTAAGGACATAGGAAAAAGGTGAGGTTGAAGAGAATTGGAAATAGGTTGGTGATTCTACTCCAATGTTAGTAAATATATGAATGGTATGACTAATATAAAATAGCTTTAAATTGAATCTTACGTTTAATTCGAATTAAAAACAATAAAAGTTCGCTTAAAATAATAATCTTAATATTATCAATTATAAGAATTCGAATAAGTTTTATCAAGAAAAGGTTTGAATATAGTAAAAAGGTAAAGATTTTGAATATAGTATAACGAATATAGAAAAGTTTGAATATAGTAAAAATTTTGAATATAGTATAACTAAATATGGAAAAGTTTGAATATAGTAAAATTTATTAATATAGAAAATCGAAAGTAGCAGGGCATCGAGATTGCTCTGAGTCGTGGTCTTCGAGGTCTCCTCAAGAAAAGCCGTCGAGTACATCGATGCACCGGTTTTTATACTCACCGGACCGCGAGTTTTTCGGCGGCTGAAAAAGCGACGAAATGAATTTGGACCAATCGGAGCATTTCCTCGGCCCTACCGTTGACCTTAGTAACGTTACATAAGACGTAAGAATATAACGGCGGCGGGAAGAAGTCACGCCTCCGCCTACGCATTCTATATGAAAGAGAGAGAAAGTGCATCGTGCAAGAGAGAGCGTCTATGGTGTGAGAGAGAGAGAGAGAGCAGTATCTGCCTGTTTCTGTCGCTCTTATTGGTAAATACGTCAACTTTCTTTCTCTTTCCCATTTACAAATGTGAAATTAAAATTAAATAATAAAATCTTTGTAAATCGAGTCATTTAAATATTTATATAACAAAGAAGGTAATCAAATTTATAGCTAGGTATTAACCCTTTGCACTCGAGGCCTTTTTGGCTAAAAATGTAAGCCGAGCCTAGTCCACAAAAGTATTTCCGGGAGGAATATCTTATATCACACATCGTAAATAAGCAGATCGAGTTACAAAAGACTGTAACGCCGCAGCAGCGTCGCTCGAGTTGACACTTCAAATCTGGCGGGCGCAATTTCGGCACCGCTCGAGTACAAAGGGTTAAAATTATAATTATATCTAAGAACAAATAATTATATAAAATTATACATATATATATATATATATATATATATATATATATATATATATATATATATATATATATATATATATTATTAAATTCGCTGGTCTTTGGCTTAAATTAAACTACAAGAAGAAGAAAAAATATAAAGCAAAATAAAATATAAAAACGAAAAAGACGCATAATTATTTTGACGGTAAATCCTTTTAAAATAATTAACTCGTCCGAAACAAAATAAGTAATGTGCCGGCGTATTATTAGGTGTAGTAAAAAGTAATCCATTATTTTGCCAATAGATGGCTTTAATAGTCTGTATCTGCCGTCGTAAAAGTGTGATCGGGTTACACTAGATGGCGTTAGAAAGATAAGATTTCGTACTAAAAAAGCTTCTCATACAGTTTTGTGATTGCTTGACTCAGTATTTTTTTAGCACGCGTCAAAGATGGACCCCGACAAAGAGAAAATACGCCATATTTTACAGTTTTTCTTCGATAAAGGCGAAAACGCAAGCCAGGCAGCTGAAAATGTGAATAGTGTTTATGGTCCTAATACTGTAACAGCTAATCATGCGCAATTTTAGTTTCGTCGATTCCGTTCCGGTAATTTTGACGTCAAAGATGCACTACGCTCTGGAAGGCCAATTGTCGAAATGTCGATAAAATAATGGAAATCGTCGAGTCCGACCGTCACATAAGCACTGTTTCGATTGCCCAGGAGCTAAACATTGCACAAAAAACCGTTTGGAACCACTAAAATAAGGCTGGATACAAAAAGAAGTTCGATGTATGGATGCCACACGAGTTATCGCAAAGAAATCTCATGGACCGAATTTCCATCTGCGAATCGCTGCTGAATCGCAACAATATCGATCCATTTCTGAAGCGGATGGTTACTGGTGATGAAAAGTGGGTGACTTACGACAACGTCAAGCGACAACGGTCGTGGTCAAATCGCGGTGAGCCGGCGCAAACAGTGGCCAAGCCAGGATTGACAGTCAGGAAGGTTTTGCTGTGTGTTTGGTGGGACTGGCAGGGAATCATCTACTATGAGCTACTCCCCTACGGCCGAACTCTAAATTCGGACCTGTACTGTCAACAGTTGGACCGTCTGAAAGAAGAAATCGCCCAGAAGCGGCCAGCTTTGGCCAATAGGAGAGGAATTGTGTTCCATCAGGACAACGCCAGGCCGCATACATCGGTAGTGACTCGCCAGAAGCTCCGGGAGCTTGGTTGGGAAGTTCTTATGCAACCACCTTATAGTCTGGACCTGGCACCAAGTGATTACCACCTGTTCATGTCTATGACGAATGATTTTGCAGGTGAAAAATTCGCCTCAAGAGAAGATTGTGAAAATCGACTGTCCCAGTTTTTTGACAATAGGGACAAGGGTTTCTACGAAAGAGGCATTATGAAATTACCTCCAAAATGGCAACAAGTTATCGAACAAAACGTTGCATATTTGGCCTAAATCGTATCATTCTATCTATGCTAAATAAAACCTTCAATTTAATGCAAAAATAATGGATTTCTTTTTACTACACCTAATATTAGAGAGGGTTTAAACATAAGATAGTTGATATATTTTATTGTTACTTATGGGTGGTGCAAGCGATTATAAGTTTATTATATATAAAAATATTGTACATCTAACGGATATTTTTTTGAATGGTTTGTAAACCGTTGTCTGTCTCTTTCTATTTGTCAAGTACTTGGCGCACATGTGTTCGAGATAAACACGCATTCCGAGAGAAACGCAGCTGGAACTTTTCCTTTGACTTTCTTTTAAAACTTTTGAGAAGAAAAAAAATGTCTAAACTCGGCTAAAATATAACGTAACAATTGTATTTTTTTAATGCAAAGGCAATACCTACGTGTATCTATTATTTATTTATTAACTATTGATATAATTATTAATAAGTTGCATATACTTTTTGTCTAAACATGTTTTTAGTAAATGAAATATAGCTTATCTAGTTAATTCATTAAACACGTTAATTTTTCTATCCATAGTAAAAGCGAATCGATGAAAATACTTGACAATAGTTTTACAGATCTTACAACCTTCTTTAGCTGAAATCAGACTATTGGTAATGAAAAATGTTATTATTTTGTTTCACTTACGTTACAAATTATATTGCATATAAAAAGTAAATAGATAATTTTGTTTAGGGGAGGTTCTCATCTAGCGACCCAAAAATTACGTGATTTTCGCGATTTTTTTTTCTCATGGAAGGAAATAAATAAAGTAGTCAAGTTTTTTGTTACTTATTAAGTATGTTATTAACTACTTTTAAAAATTTTTTTGAACAAAAATACCGAATAGTTTATTAGTTATATGCATTGAAAAATAGTCATCTGAAAAAAAGACACCTCCACGGGCGGCAGGTAACTCATCCAATTTTTGTCTGAAATCAAAAAATCAAAATTTGTTATAGACTAGAAAACATTTGCTGAATCTTAAACTAAAATCACGAAGAAAAGTTAAAAATTAACAAAATGGCGGACTTGCAGAAAAAAAAATATTTTTTGCACTTTTTTCGCTCTAAAAAGTGCAAAAACAATAAAAATAATCATTATAAAATTATGATTTTGAGTCAAAATCCAGCAAATTTAATTACCTTTAAAATAAAAAAAAAAATCATCTCGATATCTATAATAGTTTTTGAGATATCTTGCCGCCCGTCTCAAAAAACATGGTTTCGAGAAAAACGCGTTTAAAGTTTTAGTACGCGATTTAGTACGTAAAAAGACGACTTCGGTTTTTTGACTATAATTTTAAAAATAAATTGAATTCGGCAAAACGGGTTTCACGAGCGTATTCCACGAGACATTTGCCAACTTTTTAAGCAAAAAAAAAAAAATCGATTATTTGGTCGTGCTTGATGAGAACCTCCCCTTAATTATCATGAAAATTCGTAAGTCGGATAATTTAAATAAAGTAACGTAATGCGATACAAAGTTGAAAATGTGAAGCTCATAAAGAAAACAAATACTTGACAATTTTTTTGATTTCACTCCTTTCTGTAGGTCAAATTATACATAAAGCTCTGAAAATAATTGCGCTAAGCTAGCCTTAGCTTTATTATCAATTAATTATTATTATTATGTAATACAATTCAATGTACAAAATGTGAAATTCATCAAGAAAAGAAATACTTGTCAGTATTTTTTTATTTAACAAGTTTCTGTAAGTCCATTCAGGTAATACATAAAGCTATGAAAGTAATGTAACTTAACAGCCATAGCTTAAGCAACAATGAAGAAAAAAGTAAGATATAAATTTTTCAAAATTTGAATAACCCGTGACACTGCGTCTGTCAAAAGAACAACAACTTTATTATTAAGATTTTATCAAATGAACCTTTTAAAGAAAATTTTACGACATAAAGTTTGTAAATATACAATTGATTAATAAAAAATGAAATCACACATATATGCATAAAGTATGCGAATATGAAATAAGAAATGAAAAAACTTCCAACATTTACTTTTTTGAAAAGGTTTTTTTTTGAGGATTTATATTTTGCTTAATACTTTATAGTAACATTAAACTAATGATCACTTTATATAAGTAACTAATCTATACATTGTGAAGATTATAGTCAGTTAATACAAGAAATTTGATAGATACAGCACACTCATTTGCTTTACTTAACAGTAAGGCAAATAAATTCATTTTTGTATTACACAATCCACTCAATAAAGTTTGAAACTCGGTTTATAAAAATATAATTGATGTAATTATATATTTATAACTACACACTATTTTACTGCTACGACTATTTTATTTTAGTAAATCTTAATTTAATTCCGCCAATTGGCTGTATCAAAAATGATTTCGGATTATTTATGTACGGAATACAAGTTTCATCACAGACTTCTACTGTATAGTTCTTTATCATTTTTATTAGGCCAACTTTCGATTGGTAGTTGGCAAAACGTGCACTTAAAAATAAAAATTTAATTTAAGAATTCAATAAACTACAGGTATTTATTTTAATAATTTACTTTTTTTAATACCTATGCAATTTCTGGGACCTTCGCCAAATGGCAAATAATATGATGGATTTCTTGATTTGGCATTTTCTCCATCAAATCTCTCAGGATCGAAAGTATCCGGATCTGAGTAGATATCCGGATCATGATGAATAGCATGTACTAGAATCCAAACTTTTATTCCTTTGGGAATTGACACTTTTGTTTCCGTAAATATATAGTTTTCCTCAGATCGCCTCATAAGTGTTGGAATAGGTGAATATTTTCTTAAAGTTTCTAAAATTTGATTCTTTATTTTTACCTTGATTAATGTACTTTATAAAAATATTAGGGTAAAAGTTAACATATATCGGACATTATAATAATCTTCAATCTAAATATAGCATTTAATTGATATTTCAACATCAAATGTCAATAGAAATTTTCATGACTTACCGCAAAATACTTTGTGCAAATACTGCATATTTTTTATACTTTCGTACTTAATCTCTCCATTATTTTTGATAAGTTCATTATTTATTTCTGCACGAAGTTCATTTTGTATCGATTGGTTTAATGCAAGTTCGTACAAAGCATTACTCATTGTTGTTGATGAAGTTTCGAAGCCAGCGATAAAAAATATAAACGCTTGGGCAGTGATTAATATATCCGTCATTTCTGTAAAAATTATATTTTGAAAAATCAATTGTTTACAATACGATGATTTGCACAGCTCAGATGAATAAATTAGTATACTTTATAACCTTGTGTTAACTATGTATAATATAATAATTATAGTAGTATATGTATGCGTTCATCAGACGTTTAGCATACTAACGTATTTAATAATTTGATGGAAAAAAAGTTAAATAAAATTATTACAAAAGTAATTGAACACTAAATTAATTGATATGGCGTAAAAACGATTTGGAAAATTTCAATATTGTAATTTTTTATTACATGTGATTAATGTAACATTTATTTATTTATTTTTTTTTTGACATTTATTTATTTTACAATTACTTTAATATACTTAATTTTCTATCCAAAATGAGATTCAAAAGTTAAGTTTTTCATTGTTTACTAAAAGTGTAGATGTAATGACTGAGATGTTTAATAACTTACCAAAATCACCGATTTGAGGATTATCTTTAATTTCCATGAGAAGATCGACAAAGTGATTTTTTTTAATATTATTCTTCTTTCGGTATTCCATTGTCTGTTTCATTGTGTTGATGAAAAAATCATTAACCTCATAATCATATATAAATGGAGCCAGTGTATCGGCAAGCCAAAATGCAGTTTCTCTTAACTTTTGTCAAAGTATTTTCCTTAACGAAAATTTAAATACTTTACGTCCGATTACACGGAATTGACTGTCTTCTTCGGCGATCGCGTTCATCTTAAGCCCAAATGCACACACACCAATGACGTCGGTTGTGAATTTAGCTGTAAGCTCCCGACATTCAATAATCGAATGCTTTTTCGTATAGCTATCCAAAAATTGTTCAAAGTGATTGGCACAGTCTACGAGAAGATAAAACATTTCCTTGAGTTTGTTGGAAGAAAAGGCAGGAGATAATTTTTTTCGTAAAGGTCTCGAACGATTTGTTTCAAAAAAGAATAGATGCTGTGATAGAGGTTCCACCTTTTCGTTAATGACGAAACCCCGATCAGAAAATATCGTGAAATCTTTTATAAGAACGTCCTTGATTAAGTCTGGATCTTTAAGAATCAAGACCGGCGTTTTGCGAGCGAAGATTCCGAACATCGGCTCATTTTTGAAATTACAGTATTCATTTTTTAGGTAATCGCCCACAAAAATTTTATTAAAAATTGCATCTTTAAAATTTCCAAATAGTGGAGAGGGTTTAGGTCCAGAAACGCCACGTTGACGCCAGAAGTCGAACGTGGATGTGAAATAATAGTAAAAAGCTAGGAATAGTGCGGCAACGCCGATTAATAATTCAGTGCTAAGCCAATTCATCGTTTAAGTAGCTGTATGATTACGCCATCATAATACCTGAAAATTTTGAATTTATGTTTCAATAATATTGATGTAAACATATTTTTGAATTTTTTTTAAAGTTTCAAATGATTTCGTTCTCTGTACTTATAATTTAACTATGCAAAATATTTTAATTTATGTGCCTAAATAATTGTTTGCTTTGAAAATTAAAAAACGTGTTTTTTTTTTTAAAGAAATAAAATATATTAATTATTTATCATACGTATAGAAAAGAGAAACGTATAGATGTTTTGTAATAAACAACGGTAAGACATGGTATATACACTGATTCCAAAAATTAACGGGACACCAATTTTTTATGCAAAATATGGCTAAATTTAAACTTTTATAATTTTGCAACAAATAAATATAAACAGATAAACAAAAAAGCAAATTAAAGCTTAAAATTTCTACTTTTTAAAAATATATTTTGAATTTCAAAAATATTTAAACTTCCAAAAAATTTTCTATCTAGAAAAAAAATTTCAAAATTTTGAAATTTCTTTCTCGTGTTTGAGCAGCTGTATGTATAAAAATAATTTTTTATAAACAGAACTACCTAAACTTGAAAAATCTACTCTTTAGCTTTAATTCCTTTTTTTACGTAACCCTCTACGATTTTTTCCATCTGAGAAATTATACTTTGAAGAGAAAAAATCACTTTTGACTTTGTTGTTGCATATCTCTTCAATGAAGCATAGTATTTCAGCATACCAAAGCGCAAATGAAAAAATACACGTTAGTAAAGAATACTTGTACACGCATACATAAAGACACACGCACACACGCGCACACACACACACACGCGCGCGCGCGCGCGCGCGCACACACGCGTTACACTGGGATCAGGTAATATCTCAACTTCAAATTAATAAAATCGAAAAAATACAACACTATTTTAAAGAGCGTTGCTCCCTCTTCAAAAATGTAAGTGAAATTACCTTTCTGAGGTGATCCACGTGTTCCACGTTTTCGTATAAGCACTTTAAATTTCGAATTTTTCTAAAATTCAGAAAGATACGGAAATGTACCATATTATAAATATGAATATATATTATATAAATAAAGTTATTATTGATTGATTTTAATAAACTGATTTTAAATCTTGACAGATATTCTTTTATTTGCGTTTTGGTTGGCTTAAATACTATGCTTCATTGAAGAGATATGCAGCGACAAAGTAAAAAGTGATTTTTTCTCTTCAAAGTGGAATTTCTCAGTTGGAAAAAATCGTAGAGAGTTACGTAAAAAAAAGAATTAAAGCTAAAGAGTAGATTTTTCAAGTTTAGGTGGTCTTTGTAAATCAATGACTAAAAATAAAAGTTTGAAAATTCATTGAACTTACTGCGTAACATTGAAAGGTGGAGTTAGTTTCTTATGTTAAGCAGGTTTCTTATCATATGCTTGATTTGTCTCGACGAGATAGTACTCGCATACTGAGCGCAAGGTATTATACGTTGTACTTTATCTAGCAAATTAAACCAGAAAAAAAATCATCACGTAGGCAGGCCTCGAGAGAAAAAAACAAAAAAAAAAAAAACAAAAATGGGCATGGCTTTCAATTTTGAACTGTATATCGATATGCGGCGATGTGTGTGTCGCACTGCTACGCTTGTTTCTCCCCACTTCGCCGCGAATTTTAATTCTGATATTCTTTTGTCTTCTCATTCATCTTCTTATTCCTCTCATTCAGGCTATAGCACTGACGGTTTAGGTTCTAATCCCCAGTTCAGATTTTTTTTTTTTTTTTTTTTTTTTTTTAGCTTTTGCAAGTTTTTGTAAAATTCAAAAAATTAAATTAAAGTTTTTCTTGATCAAGTTTTCATTCGTTTGTATGCGTCTTTAAATATGTGTTCAAGAAAATTATGAATAAGTATTATAATTCTATATTACAGTCAGTTGTTTCATAAATACAATAAAATTTTCATAAACTAAGATATTAAAATAATTAAAATTTTGTTTTCACACGAGATTTTAAGCTGTATACCATTATTCGTTACACCAAAAAAAAAAAAATGCCTTTTAAAAAAATATTTTAAAAAAATTCATCTATGTTAAAATTAAATAATAGTGTGTAAAAATCATAGTTACTTAATAATCTTAAGCATCAATTATAGAAAAAATTAAAAAACTTTTAGATATATTGGCTTTCGTCGAAATACATAAAAAAAGTTCTTTTACAGAGACTATACGAATAAGTTAGTGCATTAAAAGTTACGAATTGAAAAAAATCATATCGTATTTGCTATAACTTTGAGTATTTCAAATTTAATTCGTTTAAATTATTATTTTATAAACGAAAAATTTTTATTTATTATGTTTCTTAATAATTTATGGAAAGTTAAAACAAAAAAAAAATTTTAAATTAATCATTAAAACTATAAACGAAATAGAAAAAGATAAATTTTATTATACAATAATACAAAATATTATCAGTATTTAATTGATTTAAAAAAAATCAGGAAATAATTCTAAATAATTAAATAAAGTATTATTATTATTATTATTATTATTATTATTATTAATTTCAAATTTAATTAAATTAAATTAAATTAAATTAAATTAATATTATTTTTTGAATATTACAAAGACTTACAGAAGCTAAAAAAAAAAAAAATCTGAACTGGGGATTAGAACCCAAACCGTCAGTGCTATAGCCTAAATGAGAGGAATAAGAAGATGAATGAGAAGACAAAAGAAGATCAGAATTAAAATTCGCGTGTGGGGAGAAACAATAACAGCAGTGCGACGCACACATCGCCGCATATCGATGTATAGTTGAAAATCGAAAGCTCCGCCAATTTTTGTTTTTTTTTTTTGGTTTTTTTCTCTCAAGGCCCGCCTACTTAATCGCGAAGAAATCTGATTGGCTGTTAATCTATTGTTAATTAAATAGTAATTAATCAACTGATTTTAATGTAAGAAGGTTTTTTATTTATGAAATTTCTCCTTGCATCAGGGGTTATGAATATTTTCACTAGATAGTGGGACAGGCTGTATATATGTATATATATTTTTTTTTTATTTGTATTTTGTCTCTTCCTATTTTCGTGAAAAAGCATTACTGTTTTAATTGTCTAATATTTGCAAGAATAAATTTTTATTTCGTAATCGTGCGTGAAAACATTTTTGATTGAAATTATTTTATATAGTGTACGAAAATATGTCTTGAGAAGTATTTTTGGAAATCGCAGTTTCCATTATTTTGATTAAACATTGCGGTTTTTATATTATTTTAATATTATCTAAAATATCGTTATTTTTGAAATTAGGCTAAAACAACTAACAACTTGTTTACCGAGATTTTCCTAATGACGTATTTATTATTTTATAGCGCTACCTGTTTGATATATCGGTAAGCGAGGGTTACCGTTACGTTACGTGATAATTATTGCAATAAAATAATTTAAAGAATATTAGTTATTATTCGAATTACTCCATTGCAGAGTTTTGGAACGTATTCCGGAAGGAAAGTTTGAGAAAGAAAAGATACATTTTAAATGTAATAACTATGTGTAGAAAAAAGAGTATTTATAGGACATTTTTATTGTTTTGGGCGCCGAGTTAATGCGCACGTATTCGGCCTGGCATTTCTTGCTAGGGTAAAGAAGTGGTATGTACCATTTCTTTTGGTGTTCCGGGAAAACTCGTAAACTCTTGGCTTACACTTAGATTGGATTTCACAACGGTCTGTGTCAGTGAAGAGTACGTCAAGTAGGTTGTGGAGGGAGGCTTTCTCATGGTGAAGCGCTTGGGTATAGATCGATGTGGGCGGTCGATACGATCGATACCTATCTTTCTAATTGACAAGTGAAGGTAGGAAAAACAGGGAAAAAACTTATCGGCTGATAGAGAAAGAAACGGAAATCGTGTACCGACGTTACAGCAGCAAATCTAGGAAATCGCAGACGATGGATTTCTTTCAGGAGCTCGCACGTTTTTTATATAACACATCGTTCAATAAGTCCCGAGACTAACCCAGAGATGGTGCTAGTAGTACCAAACTGGCCACGTTTCCATAGAGTGCGAACCTTTACATGAAACGTGTAAAAATTTTACGTCGATCGGATCACAGACAGCAGAGTTATCGAGGTTAGAGTAAAGTCACTTTGTAATTTGTTTGAAAAATGGAAAAAAGCGAGTTTCGCGTGTTGATAAAACATTGTTTTTTAATGGGTAAAAACACCGTAGAAGCCCAGCAATGGCTTGAAAAACATTACCCGGACTCCTTTCCATCCAAACCAACGATTTGTCGTTGGTATGCTGAGTTTAAACGTGGTCGTACGGACACAAACGATGCGGAACGTTCGGGTAGGCCATTGGAAGCCGTTACACAGGAAAATGTGAGTGAAGTGTTAAAATTTGTAATGAAAGATCGCAAAGTAAAGGTCCGTGAGATTGCAGAAATAACACAGATATCATCTGGAAGCGTATTTACAATCCTTCATGAAAAATTAAGCATGAAAAAGGTTTTTTCCAAGTGGGTGCCGCGATTGCTTTCAGTGGAACAAAAACAGCAACGAGTCGACGATTCAGAGAGCTGTTTATCGCTATTTACTCGCAATAAAAAGGATTTCCTGCTTCAATACGTGACCATGGATGAAACATGGATACATCATTTCACTCCAGAGTCGAATCGGCAATCATCTGAGTGGCGCATGGCTGGCGAAAGCCGCCCAAAGCGTCCAAAAACGCAGCAGTCTGCTGGCAAAGTTATGGCGTCTGTTTTTTGGGATACACATGGCGTGATTTTCATTGACTACCTGGAAAAAGGTAAATCGATCAACAGTGATTATTATATTGACTTGTTGGTACGTTTGAAAGAGGAGATCACAGCAAAACGACCGCACATGAAGAAGAAAAAAATCCTTTTTCACCAATACAATGCACCATGCCACAAGTCCATGAAAACAATGGCAAAATTGAACGAATTGGGTTTTGATTTGCTTCCCCACCCCCCCCTCCCGTATTCGCCAGATTTAGCCCCCAGCGACTACTGGCTCTTTGCTGATCTCAAAAAAATGCTCCAGGGAAAAATATTTGGCTCGAATGAGGAGGTCATTGCCGAAACTGAAGCCTATTTTAAAGCAAAGGATAAATCCTTCTATAAACATGGTATAGAAATGTTGGAAAGACGTTGGAAATATTGTATCACTCTAAAAGGAGATTATATTGATGAATAAAAATGATTTTTGAAAAAAAATGTTGTTTTCGTTGTTAGTCTCGGGACTTATTGAACGATGTGTTATGTACTTTACCCTATTCAAAGAAAGTATTTAAGTTCAAACCAGAAAAGCTTCAGATGCAGTCCAGTCTAGTCTCCTCCAAGCACAGTTTTAGTTAAGAACTGTGCTCATCAAATCATGAGTCGAAGATAACGAAATAATGTAAATGGGAAGAAAGAGGAAATTCTGAAAAAATGAAGAAATCATTCCGAAACACATGAGGATCCTGTATCAAGGAAAAACAGAAAGAAAACCTCCGATACGCACTACATCATTGCTGATTCTATCATCAGCAAAGGAACAACCACCAGCGGATCGGTAGAAAAAACCTAACGCATAATAGCAGTACCTCTGAGATCATGTGGAAACTGCTCTAATTGTGTTTTACCTTAGTATACGTAATTAAATAAAATGTATATTATTAGTTTTAGAAAAATCATATTTGTCAAAATAAAAAAAAAAACTATAAATATATATAAGTACCAATATTACATCAAAATAATTATGCTTACCTATAACAGTAATTAGTTTATATAACATTTATTATGAATACATAATTGAGCATCTAAAAAATTATTATTATTCTATTTAATAATGTTAATTAATATAAAATTACATTAAGTTGAAATCATTAAAAAAAAATTATTAAACATCATACATAGAATTTGTACCAGCCGTAGCCGCATAGACCCTTTTACACCAGTCTTACACCCATTTACTTGTTCAAACAGCGCGCGGATAACGGAGCCAATGAGAAATAGACCTCTTCTGCGCAGAATCGAAATAGGCGTAACCTAAACACTCTACCACCAACACCTGCCATCTCGCCAGCCAGCTACAAGCAGCCACCGACGGTCGACGCACACGCACATTCCAGAGGTATATTAGACCAAAATCTAATAGACTCGAGAACGTCGAAACAATGCGTATTCGACCTGCTTATCTTTTAACTACTAGGTTGTTCAAAAAGTTTTGAAAGCGACATCTATAGAGCAGTGGAAGAACCAAAATTTTTACGCCATTTTAATATTTTATCTTTCATATAAACATACCCAAAGTTTCATTCCATTCTGTCAATTCACTGTTTGTTTACAAGCCATTTGAAGTTGACGTGTCAGTGTATTTTTTTTACAATGGAAAAAACCAAATATCGTGCAGTGATAAAATTCTTTGTTTTCGAAGGTTTATCAGCAACAGAAATTCATACAAAAATGGTGAAAGTGTTGAAGGAATCTGCTCCTTCATTTCCAACTGTGCATCGATGGGTTTTAGAGTTTAGACGTGGTCGAAAAAGCGTTGAAGACGATCCACGCTCAGGACGTCCAAAAAGTGCATCAACACCAGCATTCATAGCAAAAGTACAGGATATGGTTTTGGAAAATCGTCGATTGACCGAGAGAGATTTAGCAGAGGCCCTAGACATCTCATTAGGCAGTGTGAGTCATATTTTAAATGAAGTTTTGGGTTTCAGAAAGCTCTGTGCACAATGGGTGCCACATTCACTCACAATGGAACAAAAACACGTTCGAATGCGACTTTCTGAGCAACATTTGGAGCGTTTTCGAAAGGATAAAAAGGATTTTTTGCGTCGATTCATCACTATGAATGAGACTTGGGTCTACCATCATGACCCTGAATCAAAACAAGAGGCTAAAGAGTGGCGTTAACCAGGCACTTCAGCACCGAAGCGAGTTCGTGTCCAGAAATCGGCGAAGAAGGTGTTAGCGTCAGTTTTTTGGGATGCAAAAGGGATTTTGTTGGTGGATTATCTCCAAACTGGCAACACAATAAATTCTGAATATTATTGTAACCTTTTAGACCAATTGGATGAAAAAATTAGTGAAAAAACACCCGGTTTGCACAAGAAAAAAATCATTTTTCATCAAGACAATGCACCCGCTCACACAGCTTAAAAAACCATCACTAAAATAACCGAATTAAAGTACGAATTGTTGCAGCATCCACCTTATTCGCCTGATTTAGCTTCCTCTGACTTCTGGCTGTTTTCACACCTCAAGAAATTCCTTCGTGGGAAGCATTTTTCATCAAACGAAGAGGTTATAGCCGTCGTAGAGGAGTATTTACAGGCCTTGCAGAAAGTCACTTCCATGATGGGATAAACAAGTTGGAAGACCGTTGGACCAAGTGTATTGAACTTATGGGAGATTATACTGAGCAATAAAAGTGATTTCATCAACAAAAAAAAGTATCTTCACTTCCGCTTTCAAAACTTTTTGAACAACCTAGTATATTTATGCTATATGTTGATTGCGTTTTCCAACGTTATAGTTATAAAAATAAAAATTTGATTTGATTCTCACTTTCCGCAGTAATTTCATTATATCACCAATACGAAATATGCGAGTCACGTTTTGCACATCATGATGATCTTTTTCTTAGTTTAATTTGCTATAAAGCTCAGCGTATAATACTTTGTGCTCAGTATGCAATTGCCATCTCATCGAGACACATCAGGCATGTGATAAGCAACACACTTTATCTAATTCTACATTTCAATTATACGCAGTAAGTTCAATGAATTTTTAAACTTTTATTTTTTATTATTGATCTAAACAAAGTAAAATAAAATGTCAAAAGTCAAAAAGTCAATATCGTATTCAACATTTTCAATGTTCAATTTTACTAAAATTGACTGCAATATTTACTTCAATTTACCTTAACAACAAATTATGTGTTAAACGAAAAATAAATTTGCAATGCATTCCTAATAGAAAAATAAAATTGTTTTTTCGTGTTTTTAAAATATGATTCAATGTACGTAATATATTTGTGTTCATTTTTTGCAATAGAAACAAAGATAAATTACTTGCAACAATTTTCACAACCGGTTACGTTCTTACTAATGTGTCGGTTTTTCTCGGTCTGCACACACACACACACTCTTTAATGTGCAAGGATTATTTGTTCCTCGTGGATACGCTCATGACGGCGCAAATTAAAATCGCGCATGAGGAATTCCGCGTAAATAGACTGATAATCAGCTACACTGTTAAAAAAGTTATTAATTTTAATACACTTTTAATACAAATTTTTAATTTGGATTAATAAACATCGTCAATTAATTCAAATTCAATATATCTGTATATTAATTTTAATAATATAATTAATTTTAATATACTTTTCAAACACGTAAGTAATGAAACTTTAAGAATAAAATTATTAAGTTTAAATTAATAAAAATGTACATTAATTTTTTAATTATTTCTTAATTTTAATACAATATTGTAACGTCGGTGCATGACCTCCGTTTTTTTTGTGTTTTGTCAGCCGAAAAGTTCTCTACTAACACAACAATCCCCTCCACAACCTACTCGACGCACTCTCCACTGACGTAGACCATTGGGAAACTCAATCTTAGCTTAAACCGAGAGTTGAATCGCCGCTCTCGTTAAACTGTTTTACTAGGATGCAATTTTTACAGACAATTGCACACATGTCATAATAAAATAAAATTCTTCCTTCTAAGTGAGGAAATAACTAAATCGCTAAGTCAGTCAATACAAATTTCATTGACCTTCGACACACAAATTCATACAAGGTAGTCTTTCTTATAGCGTAATTTAGAACATCGCGCAATCATCTGGAATGTCATGAATTCTTGTAATACACTCAAAATAATTTTTTTTTTTTTATAATTAATAAGATAAAAATAAGTAATTAATTATATAAATTAAAAGAAATAATTAATTTAAATTAACCATTCAACGATCCTAATTATTACTATTTCACTAGAATAGAATGATAGTCCGCGACCAGCAATTTTATTTTATAAACCAAATTGTACAAAAAGAAATTGTATTAATAATTACATTTTGTAATCAAAATTATTATTAATAATAGAAATTTCAATATAAATTTACAATCATTTATTTAATAATTTTTTAAAACAAGTACTCCTCCACATCAGTCCATTAATTAAAAATTATAACTTTTAAAGAATGACTATTTAAAAATATCATTATTTTCTCCTTTGTAATAATAAAACACTCATATCAATCTTTTCTCTATTATTTAAATACTCATTCTTTACCTAATTATGTAAAATACGACGAAAAACTTCGTTCTGTTGTAATACGCGTTAAACCTTAAATACAATTTACATTAACGTAATTTTATTGTAAAAACTCTGTAAAAATGGTTCATCTTTCTCTCTAACTCTCTCTCTCTCTAACCGAGAAGCCGCCCGGAAGAGGGGGGCCTGAAAAACTCGGCCTCTCCCCGAATTTCCCGGTCAAAGAAGGAATTTGCTGAGTAGCTTCTCCAACGCAGTTAAATACGGCACCAAATGATCACCAGGTAGCAGACCTCAGGCAGCACTCGAGGACCCACGTACTACGCAAAATACTACGGGGGAAGCATTACTACGGACCACGTACTACGCAAAACATTATTACGGAAAAAGCAAGGTATTATCACTACGAGCAGATCTTAAGCAACTACAAGGAAATTACTAGGAAGCCACTACAAACCAGCTACGCCAAACAGACTATTCAATTTTATAAATAAGAAGAAGACGACGAGAAGTCAACCACAGCAAGAGAGAGAGAGAGAGAGAGAGAAAGAGAGAGAGGACTGGACACCACTGCCTAATACCTTCAATAAAGAGAGGGAGTTTTAATTTTAAAATTGCTTTACATATTCTTTTCTCCACATCTTTCTCAATCCTCCAACAGGGTTTTTGGCCGAAAAGCGGCCGATTATTCTGAACCTAAGTCACTTTGGTAGGACCTCATCCAGAGTAGGGCTCGAGCCTGCTTCCGATTTAGGAATAGAGGCTCTTGCAACTGCTCAATCCCGCACTACACACCTCTCCTAAGAACTCTCACGATTATCCTCTGCCAACCCGAGCCCATAAGCTTCACTGCTTAGGCTCAAAAACGGCAAAAATTGCAGTATTAACTAAAATCAGTCAAAAAGTAGCGCTACCGACGTTACAATATTAATACAAAAGTATTTTAATTTTTAACTGTGAGAGATTTCGAACTTTGAATTAATACAAGTTTATTAAAAATAAAATATAATTTTAATTTCAACAGACTATTTATATATTTAATACATTTGTATATTAATTTTAATAAAATTAATAAATTTATTTATAAAATAATTTTATTGACACTTACTTTTTAATTATTTTCAACAATTTATTTCTACAATTTAAATAAAATTTATAACTAAATTGATTTATTAAATCAAATAATATAACAATTTTATTTGTTTAATATTATATTATTTATTAATTAATTTTACATCGAGTCATTATTAATTCATTAAATTATTTTATATTGAAATAAATTTTTTCCTTTTTTTACACAAATAATCAAAATAAAAAAAAATAAATTAATAAAAATATTAAGTTATAAAACAAATTTTTCATCTATTGGAAATCGAACCTAGCCCGCGAGAGGCAAAAGTGATTGAGTTTATGCTTTAGTCGACCGAGCCATTAATCTTATCTCGCTATTCGTAATCAGAAACTGCACATAAATTGCAACCTTCAGTTAAATTTGATAATTTATAAATCAAGCAATTAATAACAACATAGCATTTTTTAGTGCTTTTATTAAACAATTTCTTAAAATTATATTATAAATAGCGCTGGATCAAAAAGGAACTCCACAATATTTGATCCATCAGTATTCAAATTAGCTAAAAAGCTGAACAGTTTTAGCAATGCTTTTGCTATTTAAATATGTATATAAGATCCTTCAAATTTCAAATACGATACGTTTACATAATTTAATGTATATTAAAAAAGAATTCAGATAAAGTAAATTCAAATAAAGTTCAAAAGTAAATTAATACATTCAGATTTTATTTCAATCAATATACGTAAATTAATTTACAACTATCATTTAAAAGCAATTTACATTTGTATCTTAAAATTAAGAGACGTTGATGATATGAACTTTAATATATGTACTACTGTGATCAAAAAGTAAGGTGAATTTATTTATAAAATGTGAATTCTTTATTTATTCTTCCAAATCAATTTCATCCCCTTCAAAGTAATCCCCGTCCGATAAAACGCACATTTGCCAACGCTTTTTCCAGTCCTCGAAACAGTCGGAATAGTCTTTTTCCGGTATAGCCTTCAAGACCTTCTTCGATTCGGTTTTTATCTCCTCAATCGTGTCAAAACGACGTCCCCGCATTGGCTTTTTGAGTTTGCTGAATAGCCAGAAGTCGCACGGAGCCAAATCAGGTGAATACGGTGGTTGCGGAACGATATGAGTCGAGTTTTTGGCAAAAAAGTCGCGAAGAACCAATGCAGTATTACATGGTGCATTATCGTGATGAAGGAACCAAAAGTTGTTCGTCCATAATTCCGGCCGTTTCAGACGAATAGCTTCATGCAAACGACGCATAACGCTCAAATAATATTTTTTGTTGACAGTTTGGCCCGGCGGAAGGAATTCACCAGTTAGTGCACCACACCACGATAATCAAAGAAAACTGTCAACGAGACCTTGATTTTCGATCGACTTTGCCGTGGTCTTTTCGGTCTTGCTTCACCTTTTGCACGATAATCGCTGGATTGGTCGGTGGTTTCAGGGTCGTATGCATAAATCCAAGTCTCGTCTCCAGTAATGATGCATTTCAAGTGGTCCTGATAGTCAGACAGCAAAGTTTCACACACATCAACGCGACGCTTTTTTTCCAAAAAATTGAGCGATTTTGGCACCAATCGAGACTTGACGCGTTTGAGACACAAAACATCCTTTAAAATGGTTTGGGCTAAGCCAAATGATATTCCAACACTATCGGCGAGGTCTCTAATTGTCAATCGACGATTTTCAAGCACCAAATCTTTGATTTTTGGATGTGGCTCGCGTCGGTAGACGTTGATGGTCGTCCAGAGCGCGGTTCGTCTTCAACGCGTTCTCGACCCGCTTTGAACTCGTTGTACCACTTATAAATGTTTTTTTTGCCATAGTTTGATCACCAAAGGGCTTCCGCAACATTTTCAACGTGTCCGCACAAGAATATTCGTTCCGCAAACAAAATTTGATGCAAGTTCTTTGCTCAACAAAATCACCCATCGTAAAAATCGAAAATTTAACTTTTGGTTGTTTACAAAAACACGTGTAACTCGGAGATAATTTAACCTTTTGACAAACAGACGCTTGGCAAATATTATAGACAGTCTTACCAATCTAGGAAAAAAAATTTACCTGCCTTCCTAATGCCCGGGAGTTTTAAATGACAATTTCACCTTACTTTTTGATCACAGTAGTATATTAAATTTATAAATATCATTGAAAAAGAAATTAACATTTGTATCTTACAATCAAGAAACATCAATGACATAAACTTTAATATACATATATTAAATTTACAAATGTCATTGAAAAATTAATTCACAATTGTATCTTAAAATTAAGAAACGTTAATGGCATAAATTTTAAGATATGTATATTAAAATTAAGATGGTGTATGAAAGATGATTAATATGTGTAATTGAAATGTAATATACGTATATGTAAGATTACTTCCATTACATTTATATTAAAATTAATATAGAAATTTTTAACAGTGTACATAATGCTAGAGCTTGCTTTAAAAAACTATAGAATAATTATAAGACTGGTGTACATAATTTTTGGACGTTGAAGTAATTTACTTAAAAAATAAAAATAAATAGGAATGAGTAATTTATAATTATATCCAAGACAAAATTGTTTGATATACAATTGCTAATAATAACGCTTATCTGAAAACATCTCCTAAAAGTATTTTAATCTTATAATAAATTAAAAATAGACTACTTAATGTGTGTGTGTGTGTGTGTGTGCGCGTGCGCGTGCGCGTGTGCGTGTGCGTTTGCGTGTGCGTGTGCGCGTGCGTGCGCGCGCGCGTGTGTGTGTGTGTGTGTGTGTGTGTGTGTGTGTGTGTGTGTGTGTAAATATAACACTATCACTACCAGCATTACATATAAATATACGATGATTATGATTTCTGATTTATTGCATGTTTATCATCAAAGGATTTATGTACAATGAATATTTTGCGGTTACAAAAGATATGAAATGATATATTAAAAGGACATTTTGTGGTTGTTTTACTTTGAAAGTCTATACCTGTTAAACTTGTTAATACTAGATTTATTTTTATAAAAAAATAATTTTTTATACAATAAATTTTTTAACATCTTTTTGTAATTGATATGTCATTACACAAACTTATTCGTCGTAAAGTTTTGGATTATAATAAAATATTAATATCAAAAATGTCAGTATAAGTTTAATATACGTATAAGTCTAATTAAAAATAAATAATTATTTTTAAAAATTCTTTTTACATATTTATATTAAAAATTGAAAAAGCTAACTGATTCAGATATTCCTGAGTTTTAGGAAAATACACTTATACAAAAAATTAACGGGAAACCAATTTTTTATGCAAAATATGACTAAATTTAAACTATAATAATTTTGCAACAAATAAATATAAACCGATAAACAAAAAGCTAATTGAAGCTTAAACTTTCTACTTTTTAAAAATACACTTTAAATTTCAAAAATATTCAAACTTCTGAAAAGTTTCTATCTAGAAGAAAAATTTCAAAATTTTGTAATTATTATTTTTGACTTATTTATTGCATGTTTATCATCAAAGTATTTATGTACAATAAATATTTTGTGTTTATGAAGAATGTGAAATATTAAAAGGATATTTTGTTTTTTAGATAAAATCATTTAGAAATTTAATAAAAAATTTAAAAAGATTCCTATATCAAGTTTTTAAATAATCTAACAAATTCGAATTATGCTGTTGACGTGAATTTGAAATTTTCAGGTATTTTGATGGTATAGCTATACTAAAACAATGGATTGGCTTAGCACTGAATTATTAATCGGCGTTGCCACATTATTCCTAGCTTTTTACTATTATTCCACATCTACGTTCGACTTCTGGCGTAAACGTGGCGTTTCTGGACCTAAACCCTCTCCACTATTTGGAAATTTTAAAGATGTAATGTTTAACAAAATTTTTGTGGGCGATTACCTAAAAAATGAATACAATAATTTCAAAAATGAGCCGATGTTCGGAATCTTCAACCGCAAAACGCCGATCTTGATTCTTAAAGATCCAGACTTAATCAAGGACGTTCTTATAAAAGATTTCACGATATTTTCTGATCGGGGTTTCGTCATTAACGAAAAGGTGGAACCTCTATCACAGCATCTATTCTTTTTTGAAACAAATCGTTGGAGACCTTTACGAAAAAAATTATCTCCTGTCTTTACTTCCGGCAAACTCAAGGAAATGTTTTATCTTCTCGTAGACTGCGCCAATCACTTTGAACAATTTTTGGATAGCTATACGAAAAAGCATTCGATTATTGAATGTCGGGAGCTTACAGCTAAATTCACAACCGACGTCATTGGTGTGTGTGCATTTGGGCTTAAGATGAACGCGATCGCCGAAGAAGACAGTCAATTCCGTGTAATCGGACGTAAAGTATTTGAATTTTCATTAAGGAGATTACTTAGACAAAAGTTAAGAGAAACTGCATTTTGGCTTGCCGATATACTGGCTCCATTTATATATGATTATGAGGTAAATGATTTTTTCATCAACACAATGAAACAGACAATAGAATACCGAAAGAAGAATAATATTAAAAAAAATGACATTGTCGATCTTCTCATGGAAATTAAAGATAATCCTCAAATCGGTGATTTTGGTAAGTTATTAAACATCTCAGTCATTACATCTACACTTTTAGTAAACAATGAAGAACTTAACTTTTAAATTTCATTTTGGATAGAAAAAAGTATATTAAAGTAATTGCAAGATAAATAAATGTCAAACAAAAAATAATGTTACACAAATAACATGTTATAAACAGTAAAATATTGAAATTTTCCAAATCATTTTTACGCCATATCAATTAATTTTGTGTTCAATTACTTTTGTAATAATTTTATTTAACTTTTTTTCCATCAAATTATCAAATACGTTATTATGCTAAATGTCTGATGAACGCATACATATACTACTATAATTATTATATTGTACATAGTTAACACAAGGTTATAAAGTATACTAATTTATTCATCTGAGTTGTGCAAATCATCGTATTGTAAACAATTGATTTTTCAAAATATAATTTTTACAGAAATGACGGATATATTAATCACTGCCCAAGCGTTTGTATTTTTTATCGCTGGCTTTGAAACTTCATCAACAACAATGAGTAATGCTTTGTACGAACTTGCATTAAATCAATCGATACAAAATGAACTTCGTGCAGAAATAAATAATGAACTTAATAAGAATAATGGAGAGATTAAGTACGAAAGTATAAAAAATATGCAGTATTTGCACAAAGTATTTTGCGGTAAGTCATGAAAATTTCTATTGACATTTGTTGTTGAAATATCAATTAAATGCTATATTTAGAGTAAAGATTGTTATAATGTCCGATATACCAGGCTGTTCAATAAGTTTTGCGGTTCGATAAGAAAAACACAATTTTATGGTATGAAATACACTTTATTATTCAGTATAGTCTCCCTGAACATCAATACACTTGTTCCAACGATATTCCAATTTATGAATTCCATCCCTGAAGTGAGAATCTGGAAGGGCTGCAAAATACGCTTCCACATCTGTTATGACCTCATCATATGATGAAAAACGCTTTCCACGCATGAATTTTTTTAGGTCTGGAAACAGATGCAAGTCGCTTGGGGTCAAATCTGGCGAATACGGTGGATGCTCCAACAATTCGAACTTTAATTCATGGATTTTAGCCAAAATGCTCTTGTGATACGGTGAATTGTCCTGATGAAAAAGGATTTTTGTCTTCTGCAAACCGGGTCTTCTTTCACGAATTTTTTCCTTCGGCTGGTCTAAAAGGTTACAATAATATTCAGAATTTATTGTTTACTAGTTTGCAAGTAATCCACAAACAAAATTCCTTTCGCATCCCAAAAACTGATGCTAACACCTTCTTGGCCAATTTCTGGACACCAACTCGTTTCGGAGCCGAAGAACCAGGTTCATACTACTCTTTAGCCTCTTGTTTTGATTCAGGATCATAGTGATAGACCCAAGTCTCATCCACAGTGATGAATCGACGCACAAAATCCACTTTATCCTTTCGAAAACGCTCTAAATGTTGCTGAGAAAGTTGCATTCGAATGTGTTTTTGTTCCATTGTTAGCGAATGCGGCACCCATCGTGCACACAGCTTTCTGAAACCCAATACTTCAGTCAAAATATTGCTTACACTGCCCAATAAGATGCCTAAGGCTTCTACTAAATCTCTTTCAGTCATTCGACGATTTTCCAATACGATATCCTGTATTTTTTCTACGATTTCTGGTGTTGTTGCTGTTTTTGGACGTCCTTGATATGGATCGTCTACAAGGCTTGTACGACCACGTTTAAATTCAGCAACCCATCTTTTTACTGTACTAATTGAAGGCGAAGAGTCCTTATACACTTTCAACGTTCGTTCGTAAAAAAACCTTCCAAAAATAAAAATTCAATCACTGCACGATACTTGATTTTTCCCATTGTAAAACAATACTGTGACCGTCGATACTAAATGGCTTGTAAACAAAGAATGAATTGACAGGTTGAAATAAAACTTCATATACGTTCATATGAAGAGTGTACCAACATAACAAAAAAAAATTTAGACTAGTAGCAACACCCTCTCTCATCGAACCGCAAAACTTATTGAATAGCCTGGTATGTTGACTTTTACTCTAATATTTACAATGTACATTAATTGAGGTAAAAATAAATAATCGAATTTTCAGAAACTTTAAGAAAATATTCACCTGGTCCAATACTTATCAGACATTCTCAGGAAAACTATACATTTACGGGAACAAAAGTATCAATTCCCAAAGGAATAACAGTTTGGATTCCAGTACATGCTATTCATCGTGATTCGGATATCTACCCAGATCCGGATACTTTCGATCCAGAGAGATTTGATGAAGAAAATGCCAAATCAAGACATCCATCATATTATTTGCCATTTGGCGAAGGTCCCAGAAATTGCATAGGTATTAAAAAAAGTAAATTATTAAAATAAATACCTGTAGTTTATTGAATTCTTGAATTAAATTTTTATTTTTAGGTGCACGTTTTGCCAACTACCAATCGAAAGTTGGCTTGATAAAAATTATAAAGAACTATAAAGTAGAAGTCTGTGATGAAACTTGTATTCCGTACATAAATAATCCGAAATCACCTTTGATACAGCCAATTGGCGGAATTAAATTAAGATTCACCAAAATAAAATAATCTTTCTAGAAAAATAGAGTTTAGTTAAAAATATGCAATTAAATAAATGACATTTTTATAAATCGAGTTTCAAACTTTATTGAGTGGATTGTGTAATAGTAGTAAGTTGTTTTTTTGACAGATACAGTGTCGCGGGTTATTCAAATTTTGAAAAATTTATATCTTACTTTTTTCTTCATTGTTGCTTAAGCTATGGCTGTTTAGTTACATTACTTCCATAGCTTTATGTATTACCTGAATGGACTTACAGAAACTTGTTAAATAAAAAAATACTGACAAGTATTTCTTTTCTTGATGAGTTTCACATTTTGTACATTGAATTGTATTACATAATAATAATAATTAATTGATAATAAAGCTATGGCTAGCTTAGCGCAATTATTTTCAGAGCTTTATGTATAATTTGACCTACAGAAAGGTGTGAAATCAAAAAAATTGTCAAATATTTGTTTTCTTTATGAGCTTCACATTTTCAACTTTGTATCGCATTACGTTACTTTATTTAAATTATCCGACTTCCGAATTTTCATGATAATCAACAAAATTATCTATTTACTATTTATATGCAATATAATTTTGTAACGTAAGTGAAACAAAGTGATAACATTTTTCATTACCAATAGTCTGATTTCAGCTATAGAAGGTTGTAAGATCTGTAAAACTATTGTCAAGTATTCTCATCGATTCGCTTTTACTTCGGATAGAAAAATTAACGTGTTTAATGAATTAACTAGATAAGCTATATTTCATTTACTAAAAACATATTTAGACAAAAAGTATATGCAACTTATCAATAATTATATTAATAGCTGATAAATAAATAATAGATACACGTAGGTATTGCCTTTTCACTAAAAAAATACAATTAAGCATTTATGGTAGAAATCAAAAATTAATGTCCGACAAATATCAAGAACACTTACACAAAAACACGGTACTAAAACAATTTTATATACATTACTATTTAAATATATACTTAACGGACCCGTCGTCGTGTAATTTATGATGTATATCCAACTTGGTGAAAATCGTTGTATCTTACAATAGAGTGCGTGGCTGTTAGATATTGTTATAATTAAAGAACGTATTTTTTATAAATAGTACAAAAGCTGAAGCTTTTTATTTTTATGGTTGTGTAGCTATAAATATTAATCACTCCTCTAATTATGATTCGAATTCCGTCCGTGATTTTGTCATGTATTATTAAATGATAATTTATTTATTAATACATTCTTCAACACATTATTTTTAAATTGTATTACTAGCATAATTTCTATTTTATTTCTATACTTGCATAATTTACATTTTCAATATTGACATCGAATAATACTGCATTAAAAAATTTGAAAATTATTGGTTTTAAAATAAATGGTTAGCAGCGTATGATTAGAAAACAAAGCAAATTTATTTGATAAAATTAATTTTTATAACATTTTGAACATTTTAACTATATAACATTTTATTAATTAACTAACACTTAGTTTATAAATAAAACAGAAAATTATAATTAGATCATTGCACCAATAAATTACATGACGATGGGTCCGTCAAGTGCATATTTGAATAGTAATATATATAAAATGGGAACTACCGTTAGGTTAATTATTTTAGTACCCACTAACGATTCTGAGTAATTTTTTTCTTGATATTTGCTAGCCATTAATTTTTTAATTCTACCAATAAATTTTTAATCGTGATATGGTGCTATCACGAATTTGCGCTGCACACGGAACTCGCAGTTTTAGTCGCGGGTTTAAAATTGCCGTTTACGCCTATCTTTCGAAACTAGCGCGGGTGTTTCTGTGAAAACCTTTCCTTATTTCGACTGATTTGAGATTTTAGAACAGACTGCGACTAAAAATTTGTCTTTCCTCTGTATATACCTAAATTTCGCGGCGCGCTTTCTTTAAATATTTTGTTTTCTAGAGTAGGGTTTTTATTATCCCTTTCCACACAGCATGTAAGGTTTCATTGAAAGATTCGGACACAAGATTCAACAAGATCAGGACACCTTGTCGATTTATTTCAAAGAAACTTAACATTGAAACCTTGCTGCAACCTTGCGGAAACATTTCTACAAAATATTTCACAGGTATCTTCCAGCAACCTTGCAGCAATATTTCGCAGAATATTTCAGGAAACCTTGTCAATATATATCAGTAAAACTTAACAATGAAACTTTTCTGCAACCTTGGGAAAACACTACGCTGCAATGAGGATTTAAGGCTTTCGCGAAGATAATTGGTCATATTGTATGCTTCTTCGGGTTTACTCGCGTATTGACTTTTTTAAGCCGACGTTTTGTGGACATTGCAGTTCCTGAAACAGTTACAGGTCTGCCCTGAAGAAGTAAACTGTAATGTTCACGAAATAATTAATTGATGATGAAGACGAAATTGACAATTTATAGTTATATTTATTATTAAATTAAATTATTTTTTAACTTTCATTATTTAATATGCAAATTATTTATAATGCAAAAACTATATTACTAAAACTATTTATTATAATCTTGTATAAATCTTCCATTAAAACCTTGCAGTAACTTGTTACGTCAAAACGTAACTATTAGCAGCTTCACCCGATTTCAGCCTAGACTTGCATCTAATAGCTGATGGAGATGCATTGATATCTGGAAGACTCTTTTAAAATTTTAAGAATTTCAGATTCTAAGAAGGTGGCAAAAAAAAGGTAATAACTTAAAAGAAAAATCAAAAGAGAAAACGTGAGAAAATAAGAGAACGCAAAAGAAAAAAAAACAAATTTCGGCCACTGCAAAACAGACGGAAGTCACAAACTTTTCATTGAAATGCTTTTGCAATGTTTTATTCAAACTGCAGCGAAAATTTATGAAACACTGCTGAAGGATTTATGTAAGCATATATAAAGGTTGCAGATATCCTACATTGAATCGTGTAGAAAACTTTCATTAAAAATTTTCAGAGACTTTTCATTACAACCTTCAAGAAATGTTTTATAAAGAAATTGCAGACATCTATCATTAAAACCTTGAAAAAACTTTGCAAAAACCTTTCATTGAAACTTTTTAAAAACCTTGCATTAAACCCTTGCTGAAAGGTTTATACTAGGGAACTATTAAGATTGCTACAACTTTTCATTGAAACCTTGCAAAAACCTTCCAATAAAATCTTACACAAACCTTGCATTGAAACCTCATAAAAAATATTCATTGAAACCTTGCAGAAACCTTTCGTTGAAACCTTGCAGAAAACATGCATTGAGACCTTGCAGGAACCTTTCGTTGAAACAATGCAAAAATTTTTCAAAGAATCATTGCAGAAAACTATCATTGATACTTTGCAGAAACTTTTCATTGATAAATTGTAGAAAACTTTCATTAAAACCTTGCAAAAACCTTTCATTGAAATCTTACAAAAACTTTTTATTGAAACCTTGCAGAAATCTTTCGAAGAAACCTTGCAGTAACCTTTCATTGTAACCTTGCTGAAGAATTTGTGCAAGGAACATATTGAGGTTGCAGCCACCTTTCATTGAAACCTTACACAAACCTTTTATTGAAACCTTGCTGGAGGATTTGTGCGAGGGACATATTGAGGTTGCTGCAACCTTTCATTGCAACATTGCAGAAACCTTTCAAACCTTACATGAAACCTTGCAGCAACCTTGCAGCAAGGTTTCATGCTGTGTGAGTTTTTCTTTGGGATTTCCCGCAAACTTTCAATTGCGGGCTCAAGGATTTTTAAATCTTTAGCGTTAGTATCGTATGCTATAAAGAGGAAATATTGGGTATTCGAAGCCGTTACCAGTCATTCGGAGGGATCGACTTCAGTACAGTCTGACCATTCGACGCCACACGCTTCTTCGAATGGAGGAAATCACGCTTGTCGCTTGCTTTATAAAAAAGTACTTCAGTAGAGTCTGGGCCTGGCGTGATGAGGTGAATCGCTAACCGTTTTTTCTCTCTAGAATAGTCGACTTCAATACAGTCTGACTTCCCGGGAGTTTAACGTGGAAGGGGGGCGATATTAAGGACATAGGAAAAAGGTGAGGTTGAAGAGAATTGGAAATAGGTTGGTGATTCTACTCCAATGTTAGTAAATATATGAATGGTATGACTAATATAAAATAGCTTTAAATTGAATCTTACGTTTAATTCGAATTAAAAACAATAAAAGTTCGCTTAAAATAATAATCTTAATATTATCAATTATAAGAATTCGAATAAGTTTTATCAAGAAAAGGTTTGAATATAGTAAAAAGGTAAAGATTTTGAATATAGTATAACGAATATAGAAAAGTTTGAATATAGTAAAAATTTTGAATATAGTATAACTAAATATGGAAAAGTTTGAATATAGTAAAATTTATTAATATAGAAAATCGAAAGTAGCAGGGCATCGAGATTGCTCTGAGTCGTGGTCTTCGAGGTCTTCTCAAGAAAAGCCGTCGAGTACATCGATGCACCGGTTTTTATACTCACCGGACCGCGAGTTTTTCGGCGGCTGAAAAAGCGACGAAATGAATTTGGACCAATCGGAGCATTTCCTCGGCCCTACCGTTGACCTTAGTAACGTTACATAAGACGTAAGAATATAACGGCGGCGGGAAGAAGTCACGCCTCCGCCTACGCATTCTATATGAAAGAGAGAGAAAGTGCATCGTGCAAGAGAGAGCGTCTATGGTGTGAGAGAGAGAGAGAGAGAGCAGTATCTGCCTGTTTCTGTCGCTCTTATTGGTAAATACGTCAACTTTCTTTCTCTTTCCCATTTACAAATGTGAAATTAAAATTAAATAATAAAATCTTTGTAAATCGAGTCATTTAAATATTTATATAACAAAGAAGGTAATCAAATTTATAGCTAGGTATTAACCCTTTGCACTCGAGGCCTTTTTGGCTAAAAATGTAAGCCGAGCCTAGTCCACAAAAGTATTTCCGGGAGGAATATCTTATATCACACATCGTAAATAAGCAGATCGAGTTACAAAAGACTGTAACGCCGCAGCAGCGTCGCTCGAGTTGACACTTCAAATCTGGCGGGCGCAATTTCGGCACCGCTCGAGTACAAAGGGTTAAAATTATAATTATATCTAAGAACAAATAATTATATAAAATTATACATATATATATATATATATATATATATATATATATATTATTAAATTCGCTGGTCTTTGGCTTAAATTAAACTACAAGAAGAAGAAAAAATATAAAGCAAAATAAAATATAAAAACGAAAAAGACGCATAATTATTTTGACGGTAAATCCTTTTAAAATAATTAACTCGTCCGAAACAAAATAAGTAATGTGCCGGCGTATTATTAGGTGTAGTAAAAAGTAATCCATTATTTTGCCAATAGATGGCTTTAATAGTCTGTATCTGCCGTCGTAAAAGTGTGATCGGGTTACACTAGATGGCGTTAGAAAGATAAGATTTCGTACTAAAAAAGCTTCTCATACAGTTTTGTGATTGCTTGACTCAGTATTTTTTTAGCACGCGTCAAAGATGGACCCCGACAAAGAGAAAATACGCCATATTTTACAGTTTTTCTTCGATAAAGGCGAAAACGCAAGCCAGGCAGCTGAAAATGTGAATAGTGTTTATGGTCCTAATACTGTAACAGCTAATCATGCGCAATTTTAGTTTCGTCGATTCCGTTCCGGTAATTTTGACGTCAAAGATGCACTACGCTCTGGAAGGCCAATTGTCGAAATGTCGATAAAATAATGGAAATCGTCGAGTCCGACCGTCACATAAGCACTGTTTCGATTGCCCAGGAGCTAAACATTGCACAAAAAACCGTTTGGAACCACTAAAATAAGGCTGGATACAAAAAGAAGTTCGATGTATGGATGCCACACGAGTTATCGCAAAGAAATCTCATGGACCGAATTTCCATCTGCGAATCGCTGCTGAATCGCAACAATATCGATCCATTTCTGAAGCGGATGGTTACTGGTGATGAAAAGTGGGTGACTTACGACAACGTCAAGCGACAACGGTCGTGGTCAAATCGCGGTGAGCCGGCGCAAACAGTGGCCAAGCCGGGATTGACAGTCAGGAAGGTTTTGCTGTGTGTTTGGTGGGATTGGCAGGGAATCATCTACTATGAGCTGCTTCCCTACGGCCGAACTCTTAATTCGGACCTGTACTGTCAACAATTGGACCGTCTGAAAGAAGCAATCGCCCAGAAGCGGCCAGCTTTGGCCAATAGGAGAGGAATTGTGTTCCATCAGGACAACGCCAGGCCGCATACATCGGTAGTGACTCGCCAGAAGCTCCGGGAGCTTGGTTGGGAAGTTCTTATGCAACCACCTTATAGTCTGGACCTGGCACCAAGTGATTACCACCTGTTCCTGTCTATAACGAATGATTTTGCAGGTGAAAAATTCGCCTCAAGAGAAGATTGTGAAAATCGACTGTCCCAGTTTTTTGACAATAGGGACAAGGGTTTCTACGAAAGAGGCATTATGAAATTACCTCCAAAATGGCAACAAGTTATCGAACAAAACGTTGCATATTTGGCCTAAATCGTATCATTCTATCTATGCTAAATAAAACCTTCAATTTAATGCAAAAATAATGGATTTCTTTTTACTACACCTAATATTAGAGAGGGTTTAAACATAAGATAGTTGATATATTTTATTGTTACTTATGGGTGGTGCAAGCGATTATAAGTTTATTATATATAAAAATATTGTACATCTAACGGATATTTTTTTGAATGGTTTGTAAACCGTTGTCTGTCTCTTTCTATTTGTCAAGTACTTGGCGCACATGTGTTCGAGATAAACACGCATTCCGAGAGAAACGCAGCTGGAACTTTTCCTTTGACTTTCTTTTAAAACTTTTGAGAAGAAAAAAAATGTCTAAACTCGGCTAAAATATAACGTAACAATTGTATTTTTTTAATGCAAAGGCAATACCTACGTGTATCTATTATTTATTTATTAACTATTGATATAATTATTAATAAGTTGCATATACTTTTTGTCTAATCATGTTTTTAGTAAATGAAATATAGCTTATCTAGTTAATTCATTAAACACGTTAATTTTTCTATCCGAAGTAAAAGCGAATCGATGAAAATACTTGACAATAGTTTTAAAGATCTTACAACCTACTTCAGCTGAAATCAGACTATTGGTAATGAAAAAGGTTATTATTTTGTTTCACTTACGTTACAAATTATATTGCATATAAAAAGTAAATAGATAATTTTGTTTAGGGGAGGTTCTCATCTAGCGACCCAAAAATTACGTGATTTTCGCGATTTTTTTTTCTCATGGTAGGAAATAAATAAAGTAGTCAAGTTATTTGGTACTTATTAAGTATGTTATAAACTACTTTTACAATTTTTTTTGAACAGAAATACCGAATAGTTTATTAGTTATATGCATTGAAAAATAGTCATCTGAAAAAAAGACACCTCCACGGGCGGCAGGTAACTCATCCAATTTTTGTCTGAAATCAAAAAATCAAAGTTTGTTATAGACTAGAAAACATTTGCTGAATCTTGAACTAAAATCACGAAGAAAAGTTAAAAATTAACAAAATGGCGGACTTGCAAAAAAAAAATATTTTTTTGCACTTCTTTCGCTCTAAAAAGTGCAATAACAGAAAAAATTCCATCGCCAATTCATCGTTTAAGTAGCTGTATGATTACGCCATCATAATACCTAAAAATTTTGAATTTATGTTTCAATAATGTTGATGTAAACATATTTTTGAATTTTTTTTAAAGTTTCAAATGATTTCGTTCTCTGTACTTATAATTTAACTATGCAAAATATTTTAATTTATGTGCCTAAATAATTGTTTGCTTTGAAAATTAAAAAACGTGTTTTTTTTTTTAAAGAAATAAAATATATTAATTATTTATCATACGTATAGAAAAGAGAAACGTATAGATGTTTTGTAATAAACAACGGTAAGACATGGTATATACACTGATTCCAAAAATTAACGGGACACCAATTTTTTATGCAAAATATGGCTAAATTTAAACTTTTATAATTTTGCAACAAATAAATATAAACAGATAAACAAAAAAGCAAATTAAAGCTTAAAATTTCTACTTTTTAAAAATATATTTTGAATTTCAAAAATATTTAAACTTCCAAAAAATTTTCTATCTAGAAAAAAAATTTCAAAATTTTGAAATTTCTTTCTCGTGTTTGAGCAGCTGTATGTATAAAAATAATTTTTTATAAACAGAACTACCTAAACTTGAAAAATCTACTCTTTAGCTTTAATTCCTTTTTTTACGTAACCCTCTACGATTTTTTCCATCTGAGAAATTACACTTTGAAGAGAAAAAATCACTTTTGACTTTGTTGTTGCATATCTCTTCAATGAAGCATTGTATTTCAGCATACCAAAGCGCAAATGAAAAAATACACGTTAGTAAAGAATACTTGTACACGCATACATAAAGACACACACACACACGCGCGCACACACACACACACACACACACACACACACACACGCGCGCGCGTTACACTGGGATCAGGTAATATCTCAACTTCAAATTAATAAAATCGAAAAAATACAACACTATTTTAAAGAGCGTTGCTCCCTCTTCAAAAATGTAAGTGAACCTACCTTTCTGAAGTGATCCACGTGTTCCACGTTTTCGTATAAGCACTTTAAATTTCGAATTTTTCTAAAATTCAGAAAGATACGGAAATGTACCATATAATATATATGAATATATATTATATAAATAAAGTTATTATTGATTGATTTTAATAAACTGATTTTAAATCTTGACAGATATTCTTTTATTTGCGTTTTGGTTGACTTAAATACTATGCTTCATTGAAGAGATATGCAGCGACAAAGTAAAAAGTGATTTTTTTCTCTTCAAAGTGGGATTTCTCAGTTGGAAAAAATCGTAGAGAGTTACGTAAAAAAAAGAATTAAAGCTAAAGAGTAGATTTTTCAAGTTTAGGTGGTCTTTGTAAATCAATGACTAAAAATAAAAGTTTGAAAATTCTTTGAACTTACTGCGTACCATTGAAAGGTGGAGTTAGTTTCTTATGTTAAGCAGGTTTCTTATCATATGCTTGATTTGTCTCGACGAGATAGTACTCGCATACTGAGCGCAAGGTATTATACGTTGTACTTTATCTAGCAAATTAAACCAGAAAAAAAATCATCACGTAGGCAGGCCTCGAGAGAAAAAAACAAAAAAAAAAAACAAAAATGGGCATGGCTTTCAATTTTGAACTGTATATCGATATGCGGCGATGTGTGTGTCGCACTGCTACGCTTGTTTTTCCCCACTCCGCCGCGAATTTTAATTCTGATCTTCTTTTGTCTTCTCATTCATCTTCTTAATCCTCTCATTCAGGCTATAGCACTGACGGTTTGGGTTCTAATCCCCAGTACAGATTTTTTTTTTTTTTTTTTTTTTTTTTTTTTAGCTTTTGCAAGTCTTTGTAAAATTCAAAAAATAATATTAAAGTTTTTCTAGATTAAGTTTTCATTCTTTTGTAAGCATCTTTTAATATGTGTTCAAGAAAATTATGAATTAATTATTATAATTCTTGATTACAGTCAGTTGTTTGATAAATACAATAAAATTTTCATAAAGTAAGATATTAAAATAATTAAAATTTTGTTTTCACACGAGATTTCAAGCTGTATAACATTATTCGTTACACCAAAAAAAAAATGCCTTAAAAAAAAATATTTAAAAAAAATTCATTGATGTTACAAATTGGAAAACGACCTTGAATCTATTATACATTCGAGTCTTTCACACTCAGTTACCTCATATTGCATTTTTATGCATTTAACGTAAAAATAATAAGACGCAGCATTTTTTTAATAATATTTGTTTTATGAATAAATGGACATTACAATAAAAGATTAAGTTCAATCAAATAACACATCGTTCAATAAGTCCCGAGACTAACCCAGAGATGGTGCTAGTAGTACCAAACTGGCCACGTTTCCATAGAGTGCGAACCTTTACATGAAACGTGTAAAAATTTCACGTCGATCGGATCACAGACAGCAAAGTTATCAAGGTTAGAGTAAAGTCACTTTGTAATTTGTTTGAAAAACGAAAAAAAGCGAGTCTCGCGTGTTGATAAAACATTGTTTTTTAATGGGTAAAAACACCGTGGAAGCCCAGCAATGGCTTGAGAAACATTACCCGGACTCCTCTCCATCCAAACCAACGATTTGTCGTTGGTATGCTGAGTTTAAACGTGGTCGTACGGACACAAACGATACGGAACGTTCGGGTAGGCCATTGGAAGCCGTTACACAGGAAAATGTGAGTAAAGTGTTAAAATTTGTAATGAAAAATCGCAAAGTAAAGGTCCGTGAGATTGCAGAAATGACACAGATATCATCTGGAAGCGTATTTACAATCCTTCATGAAAAATTGAGCATGAAAAAGGTTTTTTCCAAGTGGGTGCCGCGATTGCTTTCAGTGGAACAAAAACAGCAACGAGTCGACGATTCAGAGAGCTGTTTATTGCTATTTACTGACAATAAAAAGGATTTCCTGCATCGATACGTAACCATGGATGAAACATGGATGCATCATTTCACTCCGGAGTCGAATCGGCAATCATCTGAGTGGCGCATGGCTGGCGAAAGCCGCCCAAAGCGTCCAAAAACGCAGCAGTCTGCTTGCAAAGTCATGGCGTCTGTTTTTTGGGATACACATGGCGTGATTTTCATTGACTACCTGGAAAAAGGTAAATCGATCAACAGTGATTATTATATTGACTTGTTGGTACGTTTGAAGGAGGAGATCGCAACAAAACGACCACACATGAAGAAGAAAAAAATCCTTTTTTACCAAGACAATGCACCACGCCACAAGTCCATGAAAACAATGGCAAAATTGAACGAATTGGACTTTGATTTGCTTCCCCACCGCCCGTATTTGCCAGATTTAGCCCCCAGCGACTACTGGCTCTTTGCTGATCTCAAAAAAATGCTCCAGGGAAAAAAATTTGGCTCGAATGAGGAGATCATTGCCGAAACTGAAGCCTATTTTGAAGCAAAGGATAAATCCTTTTATAAACATGGTAGAGAAATGTTGGAAAGGCGTTGAAAAGATTGTATCACTCTAAAAGAAGATTATATTGATAAATAAAAATGATTTTTGAAAAAAAATGTATTTTTCGTTGTTAGTCTCGGGACTTATTGAACGATGTGTTATAGGGTGGAAAAATCATAGTTAATTAATAATCTTAAGCATCAATTTGATTGGCTGTTAATCTATTGTTAATTAAATAGTAATCAATTTACCGATTTTAATGTCACAAGGTTTTTTATTTATAAAATTTCTCCCTGCGTCAGGCGTTATGAATATTTTTACTAGATAGAAGGACAGGCTGTATATATGAAAATTTTTATATATATAAAAAAAATATATGTACAAAGAATAAAATATTTTCATTCATAAAATTGTTATATATATATATACATGTACATATATTTTTTTTTTATTTATATTTTGTCTCTTCCTATTTTCGTGAAAAAGCATTACTGTTTTAATTGTCTAATATTTGCAAGAATAAATTTTTATTTCGTAATCGTGCGTGAAAACATTTTTGATTGAAATTATTTTATATAGTGTACGAAAATATGTCTTGAGTAGTATTTTTGGAAATCGCAGTTTCCATTCTTTTCATTAAACATTGCGATTTTTATATTATTTTAATATTATCTAAAATATCGTTATTTTTTAAATTAGGCTAAAACAACTAACAACTTGTTTACCGAGATTTTCCTAATGACGTATTTATTATTTTATAGCGCTACCTGTTTGATATATCGGTAAGCGAGGGTTACCGTTACGTTACGTGATAATTATTGCAATAAAATAATTTAAAAAATATTAGTTATTATTCGAATTACTCCATTGCAAAGTTTTGGAACGTATTCCGGAAGGAAAGTTTGAGAAAGAAAAGATACATTTTAAATGTAATAACTATGTGTAGAAAAAAGAGTATTTATGGGACATTTTTATTTTTTTGGGCGCCGAGTTGACGCGCACGTATTCGGCCTCGCATTTCTTGCTAGGGTAAAGAAGTGGTATGTACCATTTCTTTTGGTGTTCCGGGAAAACTCGTAAACTCTTGGCTTACACTTAGATTGGATTTCACAACGGTCTGTGTCAGTGAAGAGTACGTCAAGTAGGTTGTGGAGGGAGGCTTTCTCATGGTGAAGCGCTTGGGTATAGATCGATGTGGGCGGTCGATACGATCGATACCCATCTTTCCAATTGACAAGTGAAGGTAGGAAAAACAGGGAAAAAACTTATCGGCTGATAGAGAAAGAAACGGAGATCGTGTACCGACGTTACAGCAGCAAATCTAGGAAATCGCAGACGATGGATTTCTTTCAGGAGCTCGCACGTTTTTTATATATGTACTTAACCCTATTCAAAGAAAGTATTTAAGTTCAAACCAGAAAAGCTTCGGATGCAGTCCAGTCTAGTCTCCTCCAAGCACAGTTTTAGTTAAGAACTGTGCTCATCAAATCATGAGTCGAAGATAACGAAATAATGTAAATGGGAAGAAAGAGGAAATTCTGAAAAAATGAAGAAATCATTCCGAAACACATGAGGATCCTGTATCAAGGAAAAACAGAAAGAGAACCTCCGATATGCACTACATCATTGCTGATTTTATCATCAGCAAAGGAACAACCACCAGCGGATCGGTAGCAAAAACCTAACGCATGATAGCAGTACCTCTGAGATCATGTGGAAACTGCTCTAATTGTGTTTTACCTTAGTATACGTAATTAAATAAAATGTATATTATTAGTTTTAGAAAAATCATATTTGTCAAAATAAAAAAAAAAAACTATAAATATATATAAGTACCAATATTACATCAAAATAATTATGCTTACCTATAACAGTAATTAGTTTATATAAAATTTATTATGAATACATAATTGAGCATCTAAAAAATTATTATTATTTTATTTAATAATGTTAATTAATATAAAATTACATTAAGTTGAAATCATTAAAAAAAAATTATTAAACATCATACATAGAATTTGTACCAGCCGTAGCCGCATAGACGCTTTTACACCAGTCTTACACCCATTTACTTGTTCAAACAGCGCGCGGATAACGGAGCCAATGAGAAATAGACCTCTTCTGCGCAGAATCGAAATAGGCGTAACCTAAACACTCTACCACCAACACCTGCCATCTCGCCAGCCAGCTGCAAGCAGCCACCGACGGTCGACGCACACGCACATTCCAGAGGTATATTGGACCAAAAACTAATAGACTCGAGCACGTCGAAACAATGCGTATTCGAGCTGCTTATCTTTTAACTATATTTATGCTGTATGTTGATTGCGTTTTCCAACGTTATAGTTATAAAAATAAAAATTTGATTTGATTCTCACTTTCCGCAGTAATTTCATTATATCACCAATACGAAATATGCGAGTCACGTTTTGCACATCATGATGATCTTTTTCTTAGTTTAATTTGCTATAAAGCACAGCGTATAATACTTTGTGCTCAGTATGCAATTGCCATCTCATCGAGACACATCAGGCATGTGATAAGCAACACACTTTATCTAATTCTACATTTCAATTATACGCAGTAAGTTCAATGAATTTTTAAACTTTTATTTTTTATTATTGATCTAAACAAAGTAAAATAAAATGTCAAAAGTCAAAAAGTCAATATCGTATTCAACATTTTCAATGTTCAATTTTACTAAAATTGACTGCAATATTTACTTCAATTTACCTTAACAACAAATTATGTGTTAAACGAAAAATAAATTTGCAATGCATTCCTAATAGAAAAATAAAATTGTTTTTTCATGTTTTTAAAATATGATTCAATGTACGTAATATATTTGTATTCATTTTTTGCAATAGAAACAAAGATAAATTACTTGCAACAATTTTCACAACCGGTTACGTTCTTACAAATGTGTCGGTTTTTCTCGGTCTGCACACACACACACACTCTTTAATGTGCAAGGATTATTTGTTCCTCGTGGATACGCTCATGACGGCGCAAATTAAAATCGCGCATGAGGAATTCCGCGTAAATAGACTGATAATCAGCTACACTGTTAAAAAAATTATTAATTTTAATACACTTTTAATACAAATTTTTAATTTGGATTAATAAACATCGTCAGTTAATTCAAATTCAATATATCTGTATATTAATTTTAATAATATAATTAATTTTAATATACTTTTCAAACACGTAAGTAATGAAACTTTAAGAATAAAATTATTAAGTTTAAATTAATAAAAATTTACATTAATTTTTTAATTATTTCTTAATTTTAATACAATATTAATACAAAAGTATTTTAATTTTTAACTGTGAGAGATTTTGGACTTTGAATTAATACAAGTTTATTAAAAATAAAATATAATTTTAATTTCAACAGACTATTTATATATTTAATACATTTGTATATTAATTTTAATAAAATTAATAAATTTATTTATAAAATAATTTTATTGACACTTACTTTTTAATTATTTTCAACAATTTATTTCTACATTTTAAATAAAATTTATAACTAAATTGATTTATTAAATCAAATAATATAACAATTTTATTTGTTTAATATTATATTATTTATTAATTAATTTTACATCGAGTCATTATTAATTCATTAAATTATTTTATATTGAAATAAATTTTTTCCTTTTTTTACACAAATAATCAAAATAAAAAAAAATAAATTAATAAAAATATTAAGTTATAAAACAAATTTTTCATCTATTGGAAATCGAACCTAGCCCGCGAGAGGCAAAAGTGATTGAGTTTATGCTTTAGTCGACCGAGCCATTAATCTTATCTCGCTATTCGTAATCAGAAACTGCACATAAATTGCAACCTTCAGTTAAATTTGATAATTTATAAATCAAGCAATTAATAACAACATAGCATTTTTTAGTGCTTTTATTAAACAATTTCTTAAAATTATATTATAAATAGCGCTGGATCAAAAAGGAACTCCACAATATTTGATCCATCAGTATTCAAATTAGCTAAAAAGCTGAACAGTTTTAGCAATGCTTTTGCTATTTAAATATGTATATAAGATCCTTCAAATTTCAAATACGATACGTTTACATAATTTAATGTATATTAAAAAAGAATTCAGATAAAGTAAATTCAAATAAAGTTCAAAAGTAAATTAATACATTCAGATTTTATTTCAATCAATATACGTAAATTAATTTACAACTATCATTTAAAAGCAATTTACATTTGTATCTTAAAATTAAGAGACGTTGATGATATGAACTTTAATATATGTACTACTGTGATCAAAAAGTAAGGTGAATTTATTTATAAAATGTGAATTCTTTATTTATTCTTCCAAATCAATTTCATCCCCTTCAAAGTAATCCCCGTCCGATAAAACGCACATTTGCCAACGCTTTTTCCAGTCCTCGAAACAGTCGGAATAGTCTTTTTCCGGTATAGCCTTCAAGACCTTCTTCGATTCGGTTTTTATCTCCTCAATCGTGTCAAAACGACGTCCCCGCATTGGCTTTTTGAGTTTGCTGAATAGCCAGAAGTCGCACGGAGCCAAATCAGGTGAATACGGTGGTTGCGGAACGATATGAGTCGAGTTTTTGGCAAAAAAGTCGCGAAGAACCAATGCAGTATTACATGGTGCATTATCGTGATGAAGGAACCAAAAGTTGTTCGTCCATAATTCCGGCCGTTTCAGACGAATAGCTTCATGCAAACGACGCATAACGCTCAAATAATATTTTTTGTTGACAGTTTGGCCCGGCGGAAGGAATTCACCAGTTAGTGCACCACACCACGATAATCAAAGAAAACTGTCAACGAGACCTTGATTTTCGATCGACTTTGCCGTGGTCTTTTCGGTCTTGCTTCACCTTTTGCACGATAATCGCTGGATTGGTCGGTGGTTTCAGGGTCGTATGCATAAATCCAAGTCTCGTCTCCAGTAATGATGCATTTCAAGTGGTCCTGATAGTCAGACAGCAAAGTTTCACACACATCAACGCGACGCTTTTTTTCCAAAAAATTGAGCGATTTTGGCACCAATCGAGACTTGACGCGTTTGAGACACAAAACATCCTTTAAAATGGTTTGAGCTAAGCCAAATGATATTCCAACACTATCGGCGAGGTCTCTAATTGTCAATCGACGATTTTCAAGCACCAAATCTTTGATTTTTGGATGTGGCTCGCGTCGGTAGACGTTGATGGTCGTCCAGAGCGCGGTTCGTCTTCAACGCGTTCTCGACCCGCTTTGAACTCGTTGTACCACTTATAAATGTTTTTTTTGCCATAGTTTGATCACCAAAGGGCTTCCGCAACATTTTCAACGTGTCCGCACAAGAATATTCGTTCCGCAAACAAAATTTGATGCAAGTTCTTTGCTCAACAAAATCACCCATCGTAAAAATCGAAAATTTAACTTTTGGTTGTTTACAAAAACACGTGTAACTCGGAGATAATTTAACCTTTTGACAAACAGACGCTTGGCAAATATTATAGACAGTCTTACCAATCTAGGAAAAAAAATTTACCTGCCTTCCTAATGCCCGGGAGTTTTAAATGACAATTTCACCTTACTTTTTGATCACAGTAGTATATTAAATTTATAAATATCATTGAAAAAGAAATTAACATTTGTATCTTACAATCAAGAAACATCAATGACATAAACTTTAACATACATATATTAAATTTACAAATGTCATTGAAAAATTAATTCACAATTGTATCTTAAAATTAAGAAACGTTAATGACATAAATTTTAAGATATGTATATTAAAATTAAGATGGTGTATGAAAGATGATTAATATGTATATTTGAAATGTAATATACGTATATGTAAGATTACTTCCATTACATTTATATTAGAATTAATATAGAAATTTTTAACAGTGTATGTAATGCTGGTAGCGATAGTGTTATATTTATACGCACGCACACACACACACACACACACACACACACACACACATTAAGTAGTCTATTTTTAATTTATTATAAGATTAAAATACTTTTAGGAGATGTTTTCAGATAAGTGTTATTATTAGCGATTGTGTATCAAACAATTTTATTGTCTTGGATATAATTATAAATTACTCATTCCTATTTATTTTTATTTTTTAAGTAAATTAATTCAACGTCCAAAAATTATGTACACCAGTCTTATAATTATTCTATAGTTTTTTAAAGCAAGCTCTAGCATTATGTATATAAATATACGATGATTATGATTTCTGATTTATTGCATGTTTATCATCAAAAGATTTATGTACAATGAATATTTTGCGGTTACAAAAGATATGAAATGATATATTAAAAGGACATTTTGTGGTTGTTTTACTTTGAAAGTCTGTACCTGTTAAACTTGTTAATACTAGATTTACTTTTATAAAAAAATAATTTTTTATACAATATATTTTTTAACATCTTTTTGTAATTGATATGTCATTACAAAAAATTATTCGTCGTAAAGTTTTAGATTATAATAAAATATTAATATCAAAAATGTCAGTATAAGTTTAATGTACGTATAAGTCTAATTAAAAATAAATAATTATTTTTATAAATTCTTTTACATATTTATATTAAAAATTGAAAAAGCTAACTGATTCAGGTATTCCTGAATTTTAGGAAAATACACTTATACAAAAAATTAACGGGACACCAATTTTTTATGCAAAATATGACTAAATTTAAACTATAATAATTTTGCAACAAATAAATATAAACAGATAAACAAAAAGCTAATTGAAGCTTAAACTTTCTACTTTTTAAAAATACACTTTAAATTTCAAAAATATTCAAACTTCCGAAAAGTTTCTATCTAGAAGAAAAATTTCAAAATTTTGTAATTATTATTTTTGACTTATTTATTGCATGTTTATCATCAAAGTATTTATGTAAAATAAATATTTTGTGTTTATGAAAAATGTGAAATATTAAAAGGATATTTTGTTTTTTAGATAAAATTATTTAGAAATTTAATAAAAAATTTAAAAAGATTCCTATATCAAGTTTTTAAATAATCTAACGAATTGATATGAATTTGAAATTTTCAGGTATTTTCATGGTATAGCTACTTAAACGATGAATTGGCTTAGCACTGAATTATTAATCGGCGTTGCCGCACTATTCCTAGCTTTTTACTATTATTTCACATCCACGTTCGACTTCTGGCGTCAACGTGGCGTTTCTGGACCTAAACCCTCTCCACTATTTGGAAATTTTAAAGATGTAATGTTTAATAAAATTTTTTTGGGCGATTACCTAAAAAATGAATACAATAATTTCAAAAATGAGCCGATGTTCGGAATCTTCGCTCGCAAAACGCCGGTCTTGATTCTTAAAGATCCAGACTTAATCAAGGACGTTCTTATAAAGGATTTTACGATATTTTCCGATCGAGGTATGAACATTAACGAAAAGGTGGAACCTCTATCTCAGCATCTATTCTCGCTTGAACCAAATCGTTGGAGACCTTTACGAACGAAATTATCTCCTGTCTTTACTTCCGGCAAACTCAAGGAAATGTTTTATCTTCTCGTAGACTGTGCCAATCACTTTGAACAATTTTTGGATAGCTATACGAAAAAGCATTCGATTATTGAATGTCGGGATCTTACAGCTAAATTTACAACCGACGTCATTGGTGTGTGTGCATTTGGGCTTAAGATGAACGCGATCGCCGAAGAAGACAGTCAATTCCGTGTGATCGGACGTAAAATCTTCGAATTCACATGGTGGAAAATATTTAAATTTAGGTTGAGAGAAACTGCACCCTGGCTTGCCAATATACTAGCTCCATTTTTATATGATTATGAGGTTAATGATTTCTTCATTAATACAATGAAACAGACAATGGAATACCGAAAGAAGAATAATATTAAAAAAAATGACTTTGTCGATCTTCTCATGGAAATTAAAGATAATCCTCAAATCGGTGATTTTGGTAAGTTATTAAACATTTCAGTTATTATATCTACACTTTTAATAAACAATCAAAAACTGAACTTTTGAATTTCATTTTGGATAGAAAATAGTATATTAAAGTAATTGTAAAATAAATAAATGTCAAAAAAAAATAAATAAATAAATAAAATAATATTACACAAATAACGTAATAAAAAATTACAATATTGAAATTTTTGAAATCGTTTTTACGCCAATTCAATTAATTTTGTGTTCAATTACTTTTGTAATAATTTTAATTAGTTTTTCTTTCCATCAAATTATTAAATACGTTATTATGCTAAGCGTCGGATGAACGCTATTGTAATATCATGTCACTGTAAATAGATATATATTAAGTTACTGTGAATGCATACATACTACTATAATTATTATGCATAATTAACACAAGGTTATGATATATACTAATTTATTCATCTGAGTTGTGCAAATCGTCATATTGTAAACAATTAATTTTTCAAAATATAATTTTTACAGAAATGACGGATATATTAATCACTGCCCAAGCGTTTGTATTTTTTATCGCTGGCTTCGAAACTTCATCAACAACAATGAGTAATGCTTTGTATGAACTTGCATTAAATCAATCGATACAAAATGAACTTCGTGCAGAAATAAATAATGAACTTAACAAAAATAATGGAGAGATTAAGTACGAAAGTATAAAAAATATGCAGTATTTGCACAAAGTATTTTGCGGTAAGTCATGAAAATTTCTATTGACATTTGTTGTTGAAATATCAATTAAATGCTATATTTAGATTGAAGATTGTTATAATGTCCGATATATGTTAACTTTTACTCTAATATTTTTATAAAGTAAATTAATCAAGGTAAAAATAAATAATCAAATTTTTAGAAACTTTAAGAAAATATTCACCTGTTTCAACACTTATGAGGCGATCTGTAGAAAACTATACATTTACGGGAACAAAAGTATCAATTCCCAAAGGAATAAAAGTTTGGATTCCAGTACATGCCATTCATCATGATCCGGATATCTACCCAGATCCGGATACTTTCGATCCAGAGAGATTTGATGGAGAAAATGCCAAACCAAGACATCCAGCATATTATTTGCCATTTGGCGAAGGTTCCAGAAATTGCATAGGTAATAAAAAAAGTAAATTGTTAAAATAAATATTTGTAGTTTATTGAATTCTTGAATTAAATTTTTATTTTTAGGTGCACGTTTTGCCAACTACCAATCGAAAGTTGGCCTGATAAAAATTATAAAGAACTATAAAGTAGAAGTCTGTGATGAAACTTGTATTCCATACATAAATAATCCGAAATCATTTTTGATACAGCCAATTGGCGGAATTAAATTAAGATTTACTAAAATAAAATAGTCGTAGTATTAAAATAATGTGTAGTTAAAAATATATAATTACATCAATTATATTTTTACAAACTTTATTGAATGTGTTCTGTAATGCAAAGATACAAAGATACTATATATTTATTTGCGCTTCTGTTAAGTAATGCGTTTGAGTACGTTATATAGATCAAATTTCCTGTATTATTTTAGTATAACCTTTTACTATACAGCATATGTAAAGATTGGTTAATTATATATGTAAAATGTCGATTAGTGCGATATCACAATGTTAAGCGAAGTATAAATAATCTGATTAGGTTTTAAATATTCCAACAATGTTTTGCTTTGTCTAATTCATTTTTTGTGTACAGTATTATATTTGTTTAATAAATTTTATAATAATAAGAGTTTACAGTAATAAATAATAAATTTTTTAATAAAAAATTAAATATGTTTTCAATATTTTCATTTATAATATAATATTTATTAATGTATATGCACACAAGTAGTATATTAAAGGTTATAGCGAGACTAAACAAATGACGTCATCAATGTCGAACTAACTGACCTTGAGGAGGACAGTGGACCGTATGAGATAATAAGATACCGACAAAGGATCTATTTATATAAACAAGTGATTTGTTTACATAAACAAGTAATAAAAAGGTAATTAACAAGTAATAATGCTACTTTGTTTATGCAAACAAATAATAAAAAATCAATTAACAACTATTTAAGATAAAAAATTTTTACCGACTTTCACAAGGTCATTTAAAAAATTTAACAACCTTAAAGATGCACAGGTCAATGGCCTACAAGGCCATTTAAAATATAAACAATGATGAAAATTTTTAAACGACCTTCACAAAGCCTTTTAAAAATTTTAAACAACCTTAAAGATGTACAGGTCCATGACCTTCAAAGCCGTTCAAAAATGAAGGTCTATAGTTTTATGAATAATTAGTTTTTACAAATAAACAATATTATTTATTTATAAATTGTTTAAATAATTTTCTAAATAAATAATTTTTATAAGTAATTGATTTTTATAATAAACAATATTATTTATAAATTTAAAAAAATTATTTATTTATAAATATTTTTACATATTGCATGATAACACAAGTCAATATATACGAGTGCGTACATACATGCGTGCGTATATACATTGTAAAAAAGATAGAGAGAGAGACGTTGAGAAGGTAAATAATTTCCGAATGCATTTTTGTCAATATATGTATATGGTGATCCAATGAGAACCCGGTTTATCGGATGTATCTACGTTCGCAATGATAGCTGCAGGCAAGCTTAAAAATTGAGGTATATGATCGGCGGCGTTCGATCGAACGAAACACCGATCGAGTTGGCGTTTAAACCCCGAATTGCTCGTCTTATTTCACAAGTGTTCATCTTCCTTCTTTTACTTTTTCAAACAGTTAGCGTCGTCGACCTCGTCTGTGCCTTTGAAATTTTTCTATTTTTTTGCTTTCCTCGTCTTTTCGAAGTGCGTTGCAAAATATTTCACTTGTAACATCATTCACAGTACGGTATTTACAAGGTAGATTCGCACAGAACCACTTCTTTAGTAGAGATGCCTTATGTAGAGCACAAAAATGCTTGGCATGCAAATGCAAAAATACAAAAATGCAAAAGTTCCGAAAAACTAGGTGTATCATAATCTTCTACGTTTATTACACGTCTTCCGAGTACGCTTTCTAAAAATTGGGCTTTTTCTCTTCCACGTGTATAGGTTTTAATAGCATTTCTTGCAATGATTTTGATATTTTCGCGTAATTTATCCAAAGAAACATCGCCGTCAAACCATTGCAGACCGTGTAACTCAATGGTACGGTAATTGTTTGTCTCTCTTATATCGCAGGGTAAATTTGTGAAGTAACAAGGTGGTTCTGCTATCCAATGTGCGATGACACGATTTTTTAGCGTAATAACACCCACTTCTTTAGGTAAAAAATTTTTTTTCACATCGCAAAATTCGTGTATGTCGATAATGTAATCCATTTTACAGATTATTCCATCTATAGATCGGCCGAATGTTAAACTTGAAACTGCATGCAGCTCTTACGATTTACAGTTTATATGCGTATCTACAGTTTCCCCACCATCATTGTTACGAATAATTCATGCACTAAAATCCGATATGATTTGTCTACTTGCATCAATTTCCAATATGTTGTCATATTTGACATAAACTAGGCAATTTATAATAGTTTTAAGTGCTTCTTCAAATTGTACCTCTATACGTATACTATTTGAGCGCACGAGATTCCAGTGCGAAACGCAATGTGCAGACCAATCGGGTGTAAGATCAAAAGCTGTGAGAAAATATCTTTTAGAGTAATTGTAACGATTGATGCCGAAGTTGAAGGGGTTAAGATATCTCTTTCCATTACCATAAAAGCTTTGCTATCAAAAAAATCAATGACGATTCTTTTTGGTAACTGGCCGAGGATAACGTTATCTAATCAAACTATAAGGTAAATGGGGTATAAACGTTAATACATGATTAACATAATAAACGTTATTGCCGAGAATACCTGTGTGCATCGTAAAAGATTTCACTTCAACGCGTGTAATCGAATACTTTGCCGTTGTTTTAGCCAGGGTATTGGCGTGTGAGAATAAAATTCCAGAACTTATCTTCGCTCTGCGCACAATCAGCGTAGCTTCTTTGATTTTTACGGTAAATTTTCCATCACCCGATGCGTCCATAAGACAAAAAGCATCTTTACTGCGGACGAGACGTACTCTCATTTTTACACCGTTGAGAAGCATTTTATCTTGATTAAAGACGTCGCAGTGTAAATGTCCGAGCATGTCAAAAGTTTTGCCACCAAGAGTAAACTGTTGACGATTAATCGCCCCCTTGTTTACACCATTATCCGGTTGTTGCGGATATAACATAAGTGCTGCATAAAAAAATCCAGGTAAATCGTTATACCAGAGGCTGTTTATCAAATGTGACTCTTTAGCCGTAGGACTATAATTTAATAACGACCCAATATAAGCTCTATACGGATAAGCGTTATTTGGCGGTGAAACAAACTTTTGATTGAAAAAACGTCTACTTGATTGAACATTGAATGGAGAAAATTATTAATTTGTGCAGCTTTTACATTTTCAGTATGTAAATGCTTTTACATTTTGGTGTCTGCGGGTACGATTTTTGCTTTTATTTATAGCATAATATGTGCGAGATCTATGTAATACTCGTTTGCACTCGCGACGACGAATTCAAGCGGTGCATCGTTTTCGTTGTTAAGCGACGAGACTGGTTTGTATAGTGTAAAAAACTGCTGCTCATTGGATTTTTGAGTCGTTGGCAAAGAAAAAATAGCGAGCTCACTGTTCATGCATTCGTCCGAGTGTGTATAAAGAAAAGCCATTGTTTTAGATAAAAATTGGATGAGATTATTTATTTCGGACCGAAAATATCTGTGATACTCCTGATTTTAGAGTTTTTCTTCCGCTTCACTTTGGCTGAGGATGAGTTACGTTTTTTCACTCTCTTGTTTATTTTTTTCTTGCGTGTAATCTTACCGGAAGCGCGTGACTTTGTCGACTGACGCTTCGACCTCTTAAATGTTCTCTTATAACCCGATCCCTTCATCATATCGGTAATTTTGTCAGCAGCTTTTCTTCTTAAATTTCTACCCGATTCTTGCGAACGTAACTTAATAGCCTCTTTAAAGTTGGCACCGTTATTCGTTACGTCGTCGAGAACATTCAGACCAGCCCGTACAGCTTCTCTTCCCACAGCTTTCGCTCCACTCGTTGCGTAAGAAAGAATTTATCGAAATAATCCACCCAAAAACGCTCCAATGCCTTGACCTCGCTGATACGTTGAGCCCGTAAAAACTTGTCGTACGCCACCTCCGCTTACTTGCTCATCGTATTATCGCATGTAATGACTCATTTTTAAGAATTACGTTTAAAATAAAGCGTAACCGTCGAAGTTCCATATTCGAATGGTATGCGTTGACCATGTTGATTTCTTATATACCGATAACGATGCTCTGAGAACTATGATGCAGCAAAGGTATTTAAACCATTTTTTTTTAGTATTTACCAAATTTGTATTTAAACGCATCGAGCGAAACAATGCGTGAAAGACTTGACTGTGTGTCACCTACTGTACTAGTATATGGTTCGTATACATCCGTATATGTGAACATCTGATCGGGTATAGCTCGATCAAGGGAGGCCGGACGGTTGCCTACAGTGAAACCTTTCCCCGAGCTAGCCATAACAAACGTACCCGTTTGTCTATGTACAATGTCCTTAAAGCTGAATATTCGTCGAATGTTTTTCGTTATAAACGGTATAATGAGACTGTTCGTATTTGCTTGTTCTACGTAGTGTGTAGAAGCCTTTCGTTTTATTTATTTCATCGACGAGCTGCTCTACACTTTCATAAATTCCATGGAGGAATCGACAAGTTTCATTGTTACAACTTTTTTTTCTGCTATCTTCACTGCCTAATTTAAAAGTGTAATAGCCTTTGGGATTCCTGAATATACATAATAGTGCATGTTACGTGAATTTCGGTAGAACCTACACTCCAGTTATCGTTCAGTCGCACATAATCTCCAATCATGTATTTAGCTGAAGACGAGTCTAGCGCTCTCTTATTTACATTTTTATTTATGCTCTGTCGAAGTAAACGTTTTTTTTAAATTTGTACGCACTTCTGCAGCGTTATATAGTATCGTTTCGCTAGACCTCATTTTGATACCGCTGTGCAAAGTGTGATTGTAAGCGTGTATGATTTTTTGTACGATATCGATGTTGCATCTCTTATTATTATTATGTGTAAAATATCGCCACATACGTTCTCTTATCGTCCTATTTAATCTCTCGACTACGGTTACCTTTACATCGGGATTTCGTGCGACTCTAAACTGTATATTATGTTTTCTTAACAAGTCTTAAAAGGTCGTCGCGATAAATTCTTTACCTCTATCCGTTTGTAAACATTGCGGCATACGACCTTGCGCCCGCTCGAGAATCTTTTTGAACGCAGCTTTAACGTGAGATGCACTCTTATCTCGCAACGGTTCAACCCATGCATACTTGCTAAGTACGTCGACTACTACGAGTAAGTAGCAGTAGCCATCATTGTATTCTTTAATCGTGGTCAACTGTAACAAATTACACTCCCACAAATCGTCAATATTTGTCACATTGTATCGTAATCTTGAAAATTTTCTTTTTACAGGACGATGAAGCACGTATGCATCTTGATTGCTGAGCCAACCATACATATGTTCTTTGCCAATCTTGTCAACTTTATCGTTTGTTTTTTCTTTTTTGTATACACGTAGTATACGCGTAGAAGATTTCGGGCACCCCCGTAACCCGCCTCATTTGACACATCGTAATATCGTTTTTCCATGTATAGTACGTTTCATCCTTCTCACGCAGTTTTTTTTCTTTCTTCTTCTTTTTACAGGTTTAGTCTTAACCATCTTTTTTGCACAGATTTTCTCGTTACACGCGCTAATACGTTCTTCTCCTTCTCCTATCCTCTTTCTTTTGACTTCTTACGACTAACTCTTTCACCATGGGCTTTGCTGTATTTAAAGTAAACTTTATTTTTCGTACCATTATTATCAAACCGTCAGCGTTTTGTGATAAATCGAGAAATAAATAAGAATTTCTGTCTCGTATCGCATCCATGTATATAGTACTTCTTGAAAAAATTTCGGATCTTCGGGATAAATTTGACAAGCGATACATAAAATTTGTGCCCGATCGCTTGGATTTTTAAATATCACCAAGTACTTTGTGTTGAGGCTTATAACTCGTTGAGCTTTGCCTTGATGAAAAATATTTTGTGTGATGAATATAACGCTAATGTTTTTATGATGACTACTCTTGGTAAAAGGATCTAAAATTACGTCGCTGGATGACTCGCACATTAAATCATCGAGAATGAGCAATTTTTTCTTTTCGTTATCTTTTGAATAATCGGTCGGCTGTGGAAGACCCTCTCGAAACTCGATTTGTAGCGATGTTTTACCATCTATATTGAGACCATCTATATTGAGTGGCATAAAATTCCTGCCACTCTGCGTGGTAAAATAATATGCGATAGAAACGCACATTATAAATGACAGGTAAATGCTTTAAAAATTTTTGAACGAAACGCGTTTTACCACACTCAGTGGGACCACATACGCAGCAGGTAAACGGATGTTTCCACCGTGTATCCATATTGTATACTAATAATTACTCGACAAATTCATGATTTTTATCAATTGTGAAAAAATTCTTTCTAACGTTAACGTTAGCGGCGGCAGCGGCGGCGCGGGAGTTCACGCGCTTGAAAAAGCTTGTAGAACGCGCACGCGCGCGTACCGCGTGTACAAACTTGTATTCACGCACGCAAGTATTAAGCTTGTACCATCACGCTCGCAAGTATAAGCTTGTAATAACGCGAACAAGTATATAAGCTTGTATTTACGCTAGTATAATACTTTAATAAGGTGTCCATGTATTAAATTACACTTGTACGCGTAGATGTAATTTACGAGTATAGTATACGCACGAGTATAAATTTATTTTTATATTTATCAAAGAGTTTACTATATTTCTTTCATTTTTACGTATCTGAAAATAATGATAATAATAATAATAATAATAATAATAATAATAATAATAATAATAATAATAATAATAATAAATATACAAAATAATAAATATACAAAATAATAAAGGATGATGATAAATAAAAATAGAATGCGAATAATTTTTAGTTTTTATTAAAAATATACCTAGAACTATAGACCTTCTACACGCGACAAATTATTATTATTTCCGAAAGTTAACTTGTTACATTGTGTACCGACTAATATTCGCGGATATCCGAGCGGACATTCACTTCTTTTACACACATAAGGGTATAATAAACAAATGTCGGTGTATTTTATTTTTTTAACAGTCTTAATCTGGTAGTGTGTTACAATATTTTCCGTCCGTTGCAATCATGTGATTCATGAAATTTATGTATTAACTTACAACACATTTCACACATTCTCAAAACTTCGCTCACGGTTTTTTTATTCTTTTTCTTTTTATCGTTTTTAATTTTTCTGTGATTTTTAAAACAATAATCACTGAAAAAACTTCTTTTACAAGAATCGCATTTTATCGCTTCGCCCGTGAGATCGCATGCAGGTGAAACATAACAACCTGGGCAAATTTCTTTACACGAGTGATTATCGATAAAATGATAGCGTTTACTACAATAGGCACAGAAAAATTTACTATCTACGACTCCCGTTAAATTTAAAATTGTGTCGAAATGCCGCATATCTCCATCGTAGAGGAGATAAATCGAACCGCGTAATTCGACGTTATTCCGCGTATTTCGTGTTCAGTTTTAAGTTTAACCCGTTGTGGTCACTCGGGGTCCAGATGACCCCAGACAAAATTAGTAAATAAATGTTCTATAAAAAAATGTTTTTCAGTGTTATATTTTATGATAATGCTTACCCTATTCACATTTCTAAATTACGTCAAAACGGCCCACTTCACTTTTCAAAATAAATATACTTTTTCCGGCCGATCATTATAAGTTGTATTTTTCTTAAAAGTATATATTATCAAGAGTACAACCCCGAAACGTGTCCGCTGTATCTCAAAAATTGAATGTTTTATGACCTTTTTAGTAAAAAAACCCAAATTTCAAAAAAAATTTTCATTCAACAATTTCATTATTAAAAAAATTATAAAGAGGTAAATGAACTATTTTCTCGCAAAGAGGTAGTTATAAACTATGTCCAAACCAATTTTCAAGTCAATCCAATAAATGGGAGGGAAATGGCGGAGGTTTTTCCGCGTGGGGTCACGCTGACCCCATATGACCACTACGCTATTATTCGGAGGTGTGACCACAACGGGTTAATATGACCGTTATAAAATGCCGATTCAAATAAATAATTTTGTTTGCAATATGCAAAAAATATTTATAAATAAGTAATTTATAAAAATTTATTTAAAAATTATAAATAATATTGTTTATTTATAAAAATTAATTATTTATAAAAATTATCGACCTTCATTTTTAAACGGCCTTGATGATCATTGACCTGTGCATTTTTAAGGTCGTTTAAAATTTTTAAAAGGCCTTGTGAAGGTTGTTTAAAAATTTTTTTTATTGTTTATATTTTAAATGGTCTTGAAGGTCATTGACCTGTGCATCTTTAAGGTCACTTAAATTTTTTAAATGATCTTGTGAAAGTCGTCAAAAATTTTTTATTATTGTTTATTTTATCTTAATTAGTTGTTGATTGATTTTTTATTGTTTGTTTATATAAACAAAGTAGCATTATTACTTGTTAATTACCTTTTTATTACTTGTTTATGTAAACAAATCACTTTTTTATATTAACAAACCCTTTGTCGGTATTTTATCACCTAATACGGTCCACTGTCCCCCTCAACATCGGTAGCTCGACATTTACGTCGTCATTTGTTTAGTCTCGCTATAACCGTTAATATACTACTCACACAGTTTATTTATATATGTATAGATATTGAAAATGTAGAATATATAATTTTCAAGGTGTCGGTTGATTGTTTGTAGATCACTGTGGTGATCTTATTGATAGGATTATTAGGATAACCGAATTATAAATTTGATCGAGTGTGTTGTGTAGTATAAAGATGACTATATTTACATTATTGTAAAATAAAGCATGTGTCGCTTTTTATATATCAATTAAATTTCATGTTCATTTTATGCCTTCATATCAATTAGTATGTTTATTTTAAACCGATTAAATATCCTGCTTTAGCTTATTACAACTTAGCTAATTCATTTATTCATAATAAACAATCTGAAAGTTTACGTTTAAATTAAAAGTATAAACTCATTTAAATAATTTAAACGTAAAAAACGAAAATTTGTGAAGGCGCACGGAACAATAAGCGGCAGCTACTAATATCACTATATTAACAAAATAATAATTTCTTCATCATTTTTCTGAATTATTATATTAAAACAAGAGATGTTCTCAATTTAAAAAATTAATATTATTTATATAATGTTTTAAGATGGAAGCTTAAAATTAAAAGTTTACATATTTAAATCTCATTTAAACGTAGAAATAAGAAAAAAGTAATTCTAAAAAAAAAGAGATAGATTTTGCAGCGTTAAACTGTAATATTTTTTTATCGATAATTTGGATTTTTGCGCATGAGCCGCCTTTTTATTTACGAATAGATAGGAACAGCAGTATAGTAGTTATATAATTTTGTATAATTTTTAAAAAATCCTTTATTTATTAATTTTCATTGTCTCTGTGGTTCAAAAATTGTGCTGATCATCATTTTCTTCTTGGGATTGTTCCATGATCGAATTTTACCTCTACCAAAAATAACAAAAACAAGATTCGTCAAAAAATATACCAAAGCCGTTGTATAAAATACGATATGCCACTGTCTTATGTCTTTCTGAAATGCAATAAAAACTTCATATAAACAATCAATCGAAATTTTAAATATGATTATATTTTATTGCTTTATAAATTTTAGAGATACTTATTTAAATTGTGATAAAATATATTTTACGCGGTTATTGGCTAAAAACAATTTAAATTTGTCATAATTTCAAAAAAGTCTTTGTAAAACAGATGGTTGATCAAATATAATATTAACCGCAATAAATAATTAGTAAAAATCTACTTACCAAATCCTGGACGATCGCTCCACATACAATGGGTGCCAACATACTCACTAACGCCCCCACACAAGTGGTAATAGAATATATGGTACCGGCAAAGTTTGGACTCAAATCAATCTGATTAACGATGTAACCGCTTGCTGTTCCAGCTTTAAGACCAACCGCTAAAGTAAGAAGAACGACGGGCCATATTTTATTTTCCGTGTTTACAAAACAAAGTGTTACCAGAGCCAAAGCTGGTCCCCACATGCCTACGCTATTAGAAACACGGCGAATTTTGCTTGCTGAGATATTTTTTCTCATCGCATAATCCGAGATCCAACTAAAAGGAAAGCTCAGCAACCAATTTGCTAAATATGGAAGGGTCGATACCATACCGCTCTAAGGAATTAATAATATTTTAAAGATAATACAAAAAATTCTGTTTGTATTTAACAAATTTAATTGCCACTGGTTTTACGAATAGTACTTGAAAAAATGCATTCTTACCGCTGAAATATCGTAATTAAGGACGTTTTTCATGTAAATGGGCATTTCTGTATTAATAGTCCATGTACCCCAATTTGAACCACATTCAGTAATGATCAATGCCAAAACTGGAACCGAAGAAAAAATACTTTTCCAAGGTGTATTTCCTTTCTAAAGCAAAAAAAAATTAAATATTTGGCAAATTTTCCTTCTTTTTATTTATTTATTTTTTTTTTTTTTTTTTTTTTTCATAATAATTAATGGTAAATAAATTTAGGCACAATGTACTAACATCAATTTCACAATGATTATCAACTTGTAATAGACTATCCAAAATAAAAGCTCTTTCTTTTGGGCACATTTTTTTATGTTCCATTGGAGAATCATAAACATTAAAAAATAAAATAATACTTGAAATCATTCCAAGAGTACCGAATATATAAAATATTCCTGGCCATCCCAGTCTCGAAGCTCCTATTAGTCCAGAAAATGACATTGCCACTACTGCTCCAAAAACGCTTCCGGTAGTAACAAATGAGCCTATTGTTTATTATTTATATTCATTTTTTTATATTGTATAAAATAATCCCATTAAACTTATTAAAAACGTAAAAATATATTGGGCAAGCTACATAAAAATTTTAATAACGAATAATATTTTGTCAAAAGATTAATCGATACGTCACACAAGCAACATTCTCGGAACAATTTGCAAATTAAATTATTCGATAAATTTACAATGTTGCCTTAATTTTCATTTATATAAAACTTAAAATAATCCCGATATACTTACTCATTCTTGAACGCTCAATGGGCGGTGCCCATTTCGATAGTAAAGTATGAGTACACGAAGAGAAACAAGAATGACAGAGGCCAATAATTGCTCGACCGATGCATAAAACTATCCAATCGCCATACTCTGCCAAGAACGGAAGAGAAATATTAACGATGCTACTGATCATCAAACCGAGCATAAATAGCTTTTTCGCGCTCCAAATGCTCGCCACATAGCCGCTCGGTATTTGCAACGCTGCGTAGCCCCACATGTACGAGCTCAAAATCAACGATATTTGTGTGGTTGTCCATTGATGATACTTGAACATTTTATAAGCACTTATTTTTAAATTTAAAATAAAAATTAAACTTTATTGTTATATATATATATATATATATATTGTTTTATGATATGCCGTCTTTTACCTAAATTAAAAATTAATGTATAAAAAGAAAAAGAATTGAAATAAAATTACAAAAATAATCCAAGAAAGGACAAACTTACTTTAAAATTGAGATTTAGAATGTTTGCATCAGTCATGGCTATAATAGCAATTGGTAAAGATAAATTTATTGCATTTCCAACAATTAGACTTAGAGACATTAGAAACACCTGAACATGTCGTGTGCCAAATTTTTCTAAAATCAAAATAATAATTTTAATCTATATATATATTGCCTACGAATGATTTTAAAAATTAATATTAGAAAATCATATTGTTCTATTTGTGTTTATAAAATTAATGTGTTTAATTAAAAATTGAAAAATAAATACTATTTTTAAAATAAAAAACTTCTTTTAAAATAAAACGTAATTTTAATTACCTTTTGGTTTTTGCACTACAAATGACTCATTTTTTCCAGAAACTATTGTAGTAAGATTTCCTGACATTTTCTATTCAAATATTGACTTTACTACTTCAAAAATACCGAAAGCTATTGGAGCAAAAAATAAATTAATTCCACGGTGGACCAATTAAAAAAATAATTTTAATAATTAACATGATTGCAAGTGCATTAGTACATCATTAAGCCAGCTGTTGAGTAAAACGTCTTTGAACTGATCGCTTGTTTTTCTATTTTGACATTCTGAAATAAATTTTTTCAATTAGTTATATAAGTTAATTACTCATGCTTCATAATATAAATATTTTTTATTAAAACTATTAATTTAAAAAATTTTAAATTAAAAATAATGTAACACCTTAATTTCGATTATAATAAATATCAACTCGAAAATTCAAAAATTTATGAAATTTTGATAACTTAAAATAAAAATTTCATCTCATGAAGCAAATGATAAACTGAAATGTAAATTTATCGTTTTTAACGTAATGTTTTTTCTTCAATTATGCGTTAAAGATAATTCTAAGCAATCTTTATTATTTGCCTGTTATCTATGGAAATGTTATAACAAAAGTGTGAACACTTCGTTATGTTTTACGTCATATAGATTGTGTTGTATAGTTAATGATTTTTCATTAAACATTAAATTTTCGTTTAATACTTCTTTGTATTTTACAAAAAATTATTTTAGTTTAATAAATAATATGGCTTTACATGATTTATTATGTTATTTTGATAATTAATTTCGTATACATATGTACATGTTTATCTAAATGTATATTATAATTAACTTAAATTTTTAATTATTGTTATCATTCCGTTCGCTTAATACTAACTAACTAATAATTAACTGAATACTTATCGAGGTGCTATTGACTTAAAGTTATGAAAATTGCAATTTTAAAGAAACATTTTTATTCTGTGTAGCTTTATTTTTTATGTTTATTAAAAATTTTTATTTTTACCTTTGATGTTGTCAAATATACAGGGTGTCCTTTTAGGCGCTTAATATAATCATAACGCCGGATGCAGGGAGAAATTTTATAAATAAAAAAAACTCAATAGGTCAGTGTTAAATTTATATAATTGTATATTCTTGCTTAGCCAAATATTGTAACGATTTTCTGCAATTTTTTTTTTTTTTTTTTATTATTTTATATATATGTTCGAGCGCTGGACTCTAATATTTTGTAGTTTCAAAATTGTTGTGTACAAAGATCGAGAGCGATAGAAGATTTGAACTTCGATTTTCGCATTTTCTTGCGGTATATTCTGTATTTATGTAAGAATATTGTATATTAATTTTGCAATACGCAAATTTACGATAAAACTGCACGATTTAATGACTAAAACGTTCATCAAGACGCCACTTTTTATGCATTTGCTTTCACGCAACAGAATTTAAGTTTGCTAAGTTTAATAGTATTGTATACATCTTGTAATAAAAATTTTATTTGCAAAAATGGCAAACTTCTTTGAATATTATATTATTATAATTATAAAACCTTTTTATGACATTATCGTGGTTGGCTTTGAAGGGTAATGTTTTAACTGCAATAAGGCTGTTTGATAATTAGTAATTTGTCGTATTTCGAATAGATCTCGATCGACTGGATTTGATGAGAGTTAGTATTTATAGTCAATCGAGTTTGTATTGGGTCTTTTATGGATTCGATGCAGGTTAATTTTTTATAATCCTTTGGTGGACGATGACACTTTTTCTGTTTAATATAGCTTTTTTCGCGACGATCCAGAGACTGCTGTTCCATCAGCTTTTGGATACCTGGATGATACCATTCTGTGATGATTTTGCAAATTGTTTCTTTACTTTTTTTTTTAAAGTACAAGAGAGTATTTGTATTGTTTTGTTTTAATTAGATTGTTTTGAAGTAGGGTGCAATTACCGTTTTCGAGTATTTATTTTTTTTTTTTTTTTTTTTTTTTATAACATATAATCCAAAAAATTCTAGCACTATGACTCTCGAAGTTTTAATTTTATATTCATATCTTTCTATTTTTCCAAATCAGATACAGCGTCAAAAGATAACTAGAAGAACACGTTGTGTTTTTTTTTAAGTCGAATGATTGTAACTCTTGTGGAAGAATCTGTATCTGCACTTCATCGTCTTATGTATTTGTAACCATTTTATAACATTTACTGTTACCGTTGCTTGACAATGCTTCTTCTACGAAGATTCCTGGTTTTTTGGTAAAGCGTCTAAACTATGCGTGACAGATTATGATGGTGAAAGCGTAACAGAGATTTGCATTAGCATTTTTGCGGCAAGTAATAAGAATATACCTTCTTTCCTTCAAAACTAAAAGTTTTTGTGTCAGTTTTACTACTAGCAGTTGATCGAAGTCTTGTCGGACGATATTTTAGATAGAGAAAATAGTAATTATTCGATTTTGTTAGCAGATTTTGTTTTGTCTTGATTGCTTTAGATGAGGTTGGACTTTCTCATCGCTCATGTTTTTAAGAATCTTTTACTGAACGGCTTTCATCCTTTCTAAATTTGACTACAAAAAATTTAGTCATCATATTCTTTAGTTTAAAGCTTTTTGGTATGTCGTACTCCAATGTATCCTTTATGATTAACTTTGATACAATGATATAAATTAATACACATTTTTTTTAAACTTTTTAAATATTTAATCAGCTTCTCATTTTCTTGTTCATTAAATTTTGAAATCTCAAAGTGAGGCATTTGCAAAAGTTTATGTCATACAAGTCTATCACTGTAGCACTATCTTTTCACCTCCAATAAAACTCCAATAAAACTTAAAATATCCAATTCTCGTCAAATAATCATAATTCTGTCAATTAATTGGTCGTTTTCCTCTCCTAAACTTGTGATATTCTTTTGTTAATTGTTTTTTTTTTTTTTTTTTTTTTTTTTTCATTCCTTTGCCAGAAATTTTTTTATTTCTTTTTGTATTTTTTGTGCCAAAGTATCTTCTGAACTTAAGATTGCATTTTAAAGTTTTTCTACATTTATTAAATCAGTCGTATTTCCAATATATTTTTATACACAATGCTTTAACTTTTCCAGAAGTTTTATCTTGGTCTATATTTTCGAATAAAATTGTTTTAAACTTAAATTTTATAAGTAATGATTTTTTTTTAAGAGAGCGATTTTTTACTAAAACAAATTCGTTTCTTTTTCTATTATAAAATTATTATTTTTATTTATTATAATAAATAATTTACAAAATTATTAATTATCATTAAAAAAGTATTTATTTATTTATTTTTTTTTATTGTATAAAAATTATTCTATATTTAAATTTCATTTAATATTCAAATGTAATGAAAACTATAAACATTTTTTTTTAATTTTTATATATTTATTAAATTAAACGAAATTAATTAATTTTATGTGTCTATGTTTTGGGAAAATTTCGGTTGTCAACTATATTTATAATGCCATTATAATGTATAAATTCACAACTTAAATTGTATAGAGCATAGGTTAGATTAGGCTATATAAGTAAGTTTGTCGAATATTTTTTAAAAAAACATACATATTTTCTTTCTTATTTTTGAGTAAATTGAAAAAAAAAAATGATTTGGACAATAATTAATCGGCAAACTTCGCTTATGTCCCGTTTATGTTTAAGGACTTTAATGTACCTTATATATATATATATATACTATAACCTAATCTAACTTATACCCTATACAATATAAGTTATGAATTTATACATTATAATGGCATTATAAATATAATTGACAACCGAAATTTTCCCAAAACATAGACACATAAAATTAATTAATTTCATTTAATTTAATAAATATTCAAAAATTTAAAAAAAAATGTTTATAGTTTTCATTACATTTGAATATTAAATGAAATTTAAATATAGAATAATTTTTATACAATAAAAAAAAATAAATAAATAAATACTTTTTTAATGATAATTAATAATTTTGTAAATTATTTATTATAATAAATAAAAATAATAATTTTATAATAGAAAAAGAAACAAATTTGTTTTAATAAAAAATGGCTCTCTTAAAAAAAAAATCATTACTTATAAAATTTAAGTTTAAAACAACTTTATTAGAAATACTCAAAAATACCGCCAATGTTATTTTTTGTAAAAGATTGTAACTGAAAACTTTATGAAAATAAAATATTTTTCAAAATGTTCAATTTCCTTTAATAGATTGCAGATTATTTATTTTTATACGAGTTTATTTCCAGTTTGATAAGTAAAAATCATAATCATCGATACATAAACAATAACGAAATTCACGGTGTCAAACTAAAACCATTTATTCGCTTATCTGTTTTTCCTTTTCCAAATTTAAAATATTTTTATAATTCGCTCAAAAAGAACTTCTATCGAAGTTATTTTAAAAAAAAAAATTAAAATAATGGATTTTTTATAAACATTTTTTACGTAAATAATGATTTCCATTTTTGACGTCATAAGATTACATTTAAATTTTAATCAATGTTTTTATATTAATACAATAATTTATTGTTTTAATAAATTCGTAGATATTACGAATGAGAGAACATAAGAAGAACAGAATTAAAATTCGCGGCAGAGTGGGGAGAAACAAGCGTAGCAGTGCGCGGCACACACCGCCGCATATCGATGTATAGTTCAAAATCGTAAGCCCCGCCCATTTTTGATTTTTTTTCTCAAGACTTGCTTACTCGATCGCGAAGAAATCTGATTGGCTGTTAATTTATTGCTAATTAAATAGTAACCAATTCACCGATTTTAACGTAACAAGATTTTTTATTTATAAAATTTCTCTTTGCGTCCGGCAATTATGAATATTTTAAGTGCCTAAAGGGGCACGCTGTATATACATATACTACAAATGAGCAACATTACTTAATAGAAGGAAAAAAATTAATTTACATAATAATCGATAAAAGTAAAATTTACAATAGTTCAACATTATAAAATTTTAAAAATCATATGCAATTAGTAGCACCTTCAATAATTTCACAAATATTTTCTTACACACTGAAATCTATATCATACATGTGTAACAAACATAACATGAAAAATTCAATTAACATTTGATTTAATTTTTTTTTACATATTAATTAATGAGCTTCAATGGATTTATGATATGTCAAAGTCGTAGACGCTGGATCATAATACGTCGATATAGTTGAGATTTGATAAGACCGTTTACTTCGTTTATTTAGCGAAGATGAAGAATCGTTCCACCACTGAATTTCTCCACTGCCAAAGATTATAAATATGAGGTTGCATAAGAAGTAAATTAAAGCTGATATATAAAATACGATGTGCCATTGTTCAACATTTTTCTAAAATATTTAAAGAATTTTAATTAGTTCAATTATAATTTTAATAAATAAATCTTATAAATTAAGCATTGATATATATTGTGATATTTGTTAAAGAAGAATATGCTGATAAATACCGATACTGAATTTTTTTTTGTAATTATTTTGTAAATTGGAAAATTATTAAATTATTTCACATAATTTTCAATTAGAATATTATTTCAAAACAATAACTTTTGAACAAGTGATGACAATGACCTGATCTGTAACAATACCGCCACAAATAAGAGGCGCAATAATGGCCACAATAGATGCTATGCAATTGGTGATGGACATCATCGTTCCGGCAAAATTAGGACTAAGATCGATATGATTAATCTGGAATCCACAAAGTGAACCTGCATTCAGTCCGACGGCAATGATAAGCAAAGTCACAGGTACGCTCTTGTCCTGAACGCCGACGAAGCAAAGAGCGAGCAATGCGAGCGCCGGACCCCAGTGCGCTATCGTATTGCTCACCTTGCGAATAGTACCACGCGATGCACCCTTACGAAGAGCGTAATCCGACAACCAGCTCGCTGGGAAACTGAGCAGCCACATCGCTAGATAAGGTAACGCCGATATCGTACCGTTCTGAAATACGTAAATATTAATTTAGCCAATAAAATTTATCAAAATAAAAAATTAATTCGGTTGTATGAAAAGCGCACTAATAAATAAAAAAGTTTCAACATTCAACCTAAGAATCTATGTTGTGTTGATTAATTAAAAATGAATATAATATTTGATTTATTGAAAATTGTTTAAATTACTACAAACGTAAATATTATCCAAATAATTTATATTTAAACATATGAAATATGTGTAAAAAAATATTTCAAATAAAGTATAAAACGAAATTATTAAAAAAAATTTCATCCATTTTCGAAATGGCGTTCATGTGCAAAAATTCTCAATAATCTACTGACATCTGATTGGACGGTTCGTATAAATATCCAAAAAGTATCAACCAATTAGAAGAACCGTCACCCCAGCTCGCGGTTGCCTAGCAGCGAGCTTAGCAGTGTGAAAATGGCGGTAATAAACGGATCGGCGGAATGGCGGCGACGCTCCTGATTGGTTAAGATATTTGCATAAAGTACAAGCGAACCAATTAGAATTAGTGGCCGCTATTTTACAGTCTATCTACCCCATGATCTATCCTTGGCTGCCATTTTAACGCTATTTGCAAATTAATTAATAATATTTTTATTACTTAATTTTATACTTAATAATTAATTACTTTTTTCAAAAACTAAACTAAAATATTTAAAGAACATTTGAATTTTTTGGTATAACAAAGTAATGAGGCAGTATACATATAAAATTAAAAAAAGTTTAGGAAACATTTAATTCAAGAAATACAATATAAATATAATAAGGTAGATAATTTCTTTTATCGTTTTTTGTTCTCAAGTGTAGAATAATATTAACGATTTTTAATTACTATAATAATATAAATTTTGATTTTTTCATTTTGATGATATGCAATTTTTATTTATATTTTAATATTGATACTTTTACCGACCTCTTTAATGCTAAATCCAACTATTTCACTCATGTATATCGGCATCTCTGTCATAAGCATCCAAAATCCCCAATTTTGTCCACAATGTACAATTATCAAAGCCCACATAGGCCATGATGTAAAAATTTCTCTCCAAGGCGTTTGAGGTTTCTTAAATAAAAAATATAACTTATTAAAAAAATAAATCAATAAATATTTAGCAAAATGTTTATTTTATCAATAAATTATAAAAATTAAATAATTATTTATAAAAAAAATTGTAAGAGTTTATGTTATACAGTTTGCAAAAACTATTTTATGATAGACTTAAATTCTAAAATACTCTTATAATTTATTCATATTTAATATTAATATTACTGTTATTGAAATCTAATATCCACAGCTAATCAAAGATGGCGCCAACAAAACAAATTTAATCTAGGATTTTATAAAGAACGAACTACTGTTTTTTTTAATAAAATACTGTTTCAAATTGAATATTTTTTTATATTAATCATTAGAAAATATTATTATCTAATAATTATTATTTTGAAAGTCATTTTCAATTAAAAAAAAGCTTTATTTATAATTTAAAAAATAACAATATTGAATAAATATTAATTTTGGATTGTGGTTAATAGAAAGAATTTTTTTGGATAATAAAATATTCAATTTAGAAAATTAATTTTTGTATCATAATAAATATTTAAACAATTGAATTTCAAAAATATATAGTGCCTTTATTTATAATTTTTTGAATAGTTATACGTAAATTTAAATAATGTATTTAAACATCGTGATTCTATTCTCTGGAGTACTATTATACCAACTGAGCCAATCAGTTTTAATATCTGCAAACAATACATTTCTGTAGTATAGGTTAGATTCGTATACACAATAATTTATTAAAATTTTGTATACTGAGCTTTGTATATTTATTTATTCAATTTAATAAGTTTGAGGTAAATTCTATTTTTATTATTTATAAGTTAATTTATAGCTGATGTAAACTGACAAGGAAGAAAATTTTACAATTATCAATTACAGAAAAAAAAGATTATGTGAGTTAGAGAACAATCTATTCTATTTTTCTAAAAACTGTTTAATCTATAAATTCTTAAAATGAGTTAAATATTAATAATATTTAAAAACATTTTTCAGATAATAAAAAAAACATGGATTCACCTATTAGTGAACGTTTTTCAACTCCAATAATTCCTGAATCAAATAATACTGAAATAAAAAATAATGCCTATAAAACTAATTATAATGAAGAAAGTATGTCTGTTAAATTTGAAATAAACAAAGAAGAACTATTTGATAATGAAATTATGTTACCAAATAAAGTAGTAAGTAATATAAAAGAAAGACGTGAAAGTAAAGATAAAAGTAGAAAAGAATTAGAAGAAGAAGAAAGAGAGAAAATGCGAGTATTAGTATCAAACTTCACAGAAGATCAATTGGATAGATATGAAATGTACAGACGAGCTGCTTTTCCTAAGGCTGCTATTAAACGAATTATGCAGACTATCACTGGATGTTCAGTATCACAAAATGTTGTAATAGCAATGTCGGGAATAGCTAAAGTATTTATTGGCGAAATTGTAGAAGGAGCGTTAGATGTAATGGAAGAACAAGAAGAAACTGGTCCATTACAACCAAAACATTTAAGAGAAGCTGTTCGAAGGTTAAGGTTACAAGGACAAATACCACATGGAAGAGCTCAAAAACTATTTTTCCGTTTATAAAAAATCATTAAATGTATATTGAAATTATACATACATAAATTAACGAATATTTTGAATTTAAGTATTTGCATTGATCAGTTTAAATTAAACAAACTTCAAGTTAAAATTAAGCAAACTAATTATAATTAATACAACATTGTTAATATGATAAAAAATAATATTACATTTTCTAATAAAAAGCATTCGAAAAACAAATCACTATTTTTTATTTTAATATTCAATATTTCTTGATGATAAAACTTCACAGAATATCTTAGAATAAGTAATACTATTTTTTTTTACTTCTCATATTAACAACTAAAAAATATAAGTTTACAGTGTTATTGAATACTATACGCACAAAGACAAAACTAATATTTACAAATTAATAAAAGATTTAGATAATTTTACAAATTTAAATATTTTTTTTATAATAAAGGAAATACAAAATTAAATAATTGATTTTTCTCTTTTGTTGATAGAATAGAAAAAATATTTGTATCTTCATAAAATTATTTACTTAAACGTTTTTATTGTTTAAGTAAATACATATTGTAAATAGCAGTTTGATTATCAGCTATAGTTTTTATTATAGTGAAATAACGTAATATAGGTAAAGATAAAAATAATAAATGCAATAAAACAATTTAAAAATGATCATAAAATAATAATAGCATAAGGAAAAATTATTCCATATTGATGGGAAAATTATGGATTAAAAAAGGGAATTAACTTTTATAAGTAAAATTTTTTTTGTTGTAATTAACTATATTATTGCATTTGTTAAATTATAAAGCAATTTGTGTTTTAAACAAAAATGAATAATAGTGAAATACATAGTTAAAGTATAAAAAAAATTTATATTTTCAACAACCTTTAAGAAATGTATTTAAATCTCAAATTTTATATAATTTTTTGATTTTAAAAAGAATAGACATACCATCATTTTAATACTATAAAAGATTGTTTGATAATTTGATATATCACAGGTATTTTTACCGCTATTTTGACTAGTAAACAATCATATTTTATCTTAAACTGCTTTTAATATAATATGAAGTCTGAAAATCATTCATTTAAAAAATTATATAATTTTTTAAAACTTAAAATTTAAAAAATTTGTATTCACCTCTTTCGACTGATTATCAGATGTCTTTCCGAGGCTCTCCTCGATATATTGTCTCTCAGCATCGTTAATTTTTGAATGAGTAGCGGGTTCGTCGGATCCAAGTGCATAAAAAAGAACAGCCCAACCAATACTAATTGCTCCAAAGAAGTAGAAGATACTTGGCCAGCCAAGACTCGAAGCAGCTAGCTGACCGGAAATCGGCATAGTGACCACCGTACCTAACTGACCACCCGCGTATGCAAATGTTCCTGTCAACGGAAGTGCACGTTGATTTGATATGCAGTCAAGGATGTGACATTGCAATGAACGACATGTAAAAATGTATAAGTACAGTATAATCTTAAAAAAAAAAAAAAAAAGATTAACGTAATAAATCGAATTGGAAGTAAGATACTTAAAGTAAAGTTAAAGTAATTACATTTTAATTATAGAAAAATAATACAAATATTATAAATAAAATTAACAAACTGCTCAACAAGCTGATTAGTTGTCAAAATTAATTAAGTTCATAACAAAAAGCAATAAATTTTAGAATTATAATTTCTTTATGTAAAAGCAATTAAATTTTAGTGTGCTGTTTATTTATACATAATCGATTTTGTTTGCATAAAATTATTCATAACTGTATAAAAGATAATTTCTCCTTCGTAAACATAAAAACATGTTTTTTTTTTAATTCAACATAAAGGATAAATTTTTCAATAAATTTTCTTTTATTTCCTTCTTGATAATTAGGAATACTCTAACTGTAATTGAAGTAAATTGCTGCATTGTAATAAATTAAATGTCATTATCAGGCAATTTACTTTTATAAGTAAAATAATCATAAAAAATCAAGTTATTAATAAAACGATAAATATAATTATAAAACTACTCTTGAAAGTGTACATATAGTATACTCATAGAATTATAATAAAATCCGTGAATAAAAAATCTATTAGATTTTACGCTACAATATACCTCTAATCTTTCTTAAAAAAAAAAAAAAATCTTTGAATCACTTTCACATTATATCAGCTAAAAAACTAAGTGCACGCGTTGAGCCACGTGAGGTATCTCACCTAATCGCGCTCTTTCCGAGGGCGGCACCCACCTGGCGAGTAATGTTTGGATACCGGGTAGTACGCAACCCTGGCTCAAACCCATTCCAACTCGACACGCGCAAACTACTGCCCATCCGCCTTGGTCCACCAGCAGCGGTATTGCAGCGGTTAAAAGGCCACAGATGAAAAGACCCGAGGCCAATAATTTTTGAGCGCTCCAAATGTCAGCTAAATAACCGCTCGGCACTTGTGTTACGATGTAGCCCCAGAAGAACGAGCTCAAGATCAACGACATTTCCGTTGGATTCCAGTTGTAGACCTGATGTCAAAGTGCTTTATGTGATATCGAACGCTCTTTTTTTTTCGCTGCATGTATTTTTTTTTATAATGCATCATATTGTTCAAATAGCATAAAGATTATGTGCATAAAGTCACAAATTTAATTAAATTTACTTCAATCGACAGACTAAAAAAGTATTTGATTTTAAGATGCCATTTAAAAATAATTACATCGAGCTGTAAATGATATATGTATAGTAACGTATTAAATTACTTTATTTAATCTATCATAATATCAAGTCGTTAAAGTTATCACAAATAATCTACGTATATTAAATTATAATTTAATACATTAGAATTTTAAAAGAGTATAAGAATAAGTTTATAATAACATTCACAAATTAGAATTAATAAATAATAAAATATTTTTTAACCTACTTATTAAACGAAAAAAATTTCTAAATGTTTGTTTGTTAAATAGTGAAAAAAATTTCACTATTCATCAGTACATTTAACAGCTAATATAGATAATAAATAGCTTTTTCCTATTTCTTATCGGATTATATTAATTAAACATCTTGCTCTCTTAGTGTAAGCCTTGACCAGCACAGTAATAATAAAAATATATTGTAAATATTAATGTATTATATATACGCAACTGTAATTATGAAAAAAAAGTTATTTTTCTTGAAATATGTTAAATGTTATCATAACATTATTTCATGACGCAAGGATAAATATTTTCAAGAAAATATCGGTTATCTCGGTATTTTTATTCTTTAAAAATTGTATATTAGGTTCAAAGATTTGCATAGTCTTGTAGTACATTTATTAATATTGTTATTATTGGGAGTGATAATCTGTTTTTGATATTTAACTGATTAATAATAATATAATTTTTTATATTTATAATATAAATTAGAATAATAAAATTTTTAATAATAATAAAAATAGCTGAATATATTTTAATAGTAATATTATAGTTGAATAAAAAACATATATCTTAGTAAAAAAACGCAGTTTTTTAAAAATTAGAAACTTTTAGAATTAATTGAATCTTATGTTGAAAACCAAAAATTTATTACGCACCTTAAAGTCTGGATTAGCAAGTTCCGGTTTAGTCATAGCTACGATTGCAACAGACAAATTCACCCTAAGACCATAAGCTATCATCATCCCGAGAAACATAAGGAAAACTTGAAGATGCCTTGTGCCAAACCGACCTGTAATATAACGATAACGAAGTCGATAACGATAACTTTTCAACGCGCCAATTTTTTCGAATTCCACTTCGCATAACTTCACGAAACAAATTTGTATAGCGTCCAATATTGTAGCACGGTTTTACTTTGCACATAGCAGGTGTAGAAAGACAAGTGTAGAAATTCAAATAAATTTAATACAGAATAATAATTTTTTTATTATGATAAATATTTGAAAATAAAATTAAAGAAAAAAAAAAAAAAAAAAAAAAAAAAAATTTACAGAAACTTTGATATTTATTTAAAAAATTTTTAGTAAGTAAATGTTTGAGAGAAATTTCATTATTCAATCAGTAATTTTTTTAAATAAACAAAAAGTTATGTAATATATCTAATATTACTTCCAATTCAACTCCTTTACAGCAATATTTAAGTTTCTCATCTATAATAAACCGTAGCACGATTTTTCCTTTCTCTTAGAACACAAGTCTATTATAATTTTACAAGGTTGTATTTTATCTATTAAGAATTTTTTATTATTTTCTTTGTAGTTAAAATCTGTCGACAGTTCTTTGTTTATTGTATGAAAAGAATCATCGGTAACGTTTGAGACCAATATTTTATGTTAACTAACTTTTGAAATTTCCTTGATATTAAACATGATTTTTAATATTATTAACATTTATTGTTAAAATATGTAATTTTACAATTCTTTTTAAACATAATTCTAGTGAAAAAATAAATAAATAAAATAAATCGAGTGTCACAGTCATTGCGAAAACTCGACGGAAAAACATTTTTATCCGTGTATAAAATAATGAAAAAATGAAAACATTGCGCAAGCTTTACATAAGCGAAAATTCTTGCCATTCCGTTTTCATTCGCCATTGAACTTGCTTACCGTCTCTCGATCGCGTTTTTCAAACTTCCTATAGTTATACTACCGCGTACACGCTTTTGTATACGTACAAGGTTCATACGCGTCATACGATGCGGTCAACAAATTAAGTCGTTCATCCATGTGAAACAGTTCATTTTGTCTTGACTTGTGAAATTAGAAATCATCTCGCACTAATATCCTCCTAATCAATAAAAACTAGAAATAAAAAAAAAAAAAAAAAAAAAAAAAAAAATAGCAGAAGTAGCTGAAATTCAAGTTTTTAAATACAAATTCAAATTATTAAATAATACGGATTAAATTTGAGCTATTTTGAATTTCGGTTTTTCATATTGTACAAAAGTTATTTATGCGTGAAAAAAAAAATAATGAAATTTATGCAATTATTCAATAATTTTATTCGATGATTTATCGATAAAAAAAAAAATTATTTTATCAATTACTTTATTATTATTCTTAAATTTATACAGAAATTTGAATTAAAGTACGTTACATTCTTATTGGATTTTATTTTACACTAAAAAATTTGTGTAAATTATTGGAAAATTATAATTTTTAAAACAATCTTACATTAAGAAACTTAAAGTATTAAGTTTAATATTTGCTGTTGCTGAAATTTTATTTATAATTGCGTTATGATATTATCTCTATTATGACTATCGCTTCGAAAATAGCAAATCTTATTTTTTATGTCATAAAATACAAAGAAGACATACTGCGTACAAATATTATAATCTCAAAATAAAATGTAAAAACTTTAAAATAATAATAAATATAACAGAGTTTATTAATTAAATTAAAATTAAATTAAATTTTTAAAAATGTACATACTTATATTACTTTTTTTCATTATTTTATACGTACAGAGAAAATACATTATTTACTATAGTAAATCACAGTAAAAAATATGCTTATAAGGTAACTGATGGTACATAAAATATTAGTTATAAATTATTTAACTATATATAAACAATACAAAACTAGATACATATAATCTGCAAATTAAAGAAAAACTTTTTAAATTTTATAAAATTAAGCAAAATAAGAGTTCTTTGACCTTTGTTAAAAAAATTATTTACGAAAATGATTTTGTTTAAAAAACAAAAATTTGATGGAATGATCAAATTGAAAAAATATAAATACAACAAGAGAAATTACAAAATAATTTTATAATTGAGTAATTGTATTCGTTCTATACTTTTGAAGTTTTTTAAATAATAAAATAATATACAGTAAAAGTTATGTATTACTTAAAATTATATTGTAAAATTATAAATTTCTTTTAAATTTACTTCATATATAAAAGCCAATTTATCAAAAAAATATTTTTCATCATTAAAATAAATTTTTTTCTAATTAAAATATTTTTATTACAAAAAAGTACTCATTTATATGTATATTTATTTATAAGTTCTTCTTTTCAACGGAAAAAATATTAACATGTTTTCATAATATTCCTGTTTACATATTCTTTTATAAAATTATTAATCAATAATAATTGAATTGTCAAGAGCATGTATAAATGATTTTCTACTGAATAAAAAACATTTATTTATATTCAATTGATTTTTATATAAAAAAGAAAATAAGTTATGGAACAAATAAATTTAGGTAAATGAAATTTATATAAAAACTTATAAAGTGTTACTTTATTCTCTATATAAAATCATTTTTTTTTGTAATTTTTCCAATAAAAACAAATGTTTTTAAAAAAAGTTTATAGTATTTTTCAATATCACAATAAACTAACATTTTTGAAATTTAATTAATATTAATAATAGAATAATAAAATTTATAATAAAATGTTCATAAACGTTAAAAATTTAAAGAGGAAATCCACTGCTGACCTATCTTACTTAACACTTTGATACAAATTTCTTAGAATTATGAATTGTGCAGGACGAGTAAAACAAGATCTTATCTTACACCAAATATTGACATCACATCAAAACATCATAAAATGTAAAATATTGTCTCTCTCTCTCTCTCTCTCTCTCTTTCTCTCTTTCAGACAAATTATTCCATTCGTCGACTTTGCATATAATTTTTTTCAAACAAAATATCCTTCGAACTATAAAAATAATATTTTGCACAACACAATCGTACTTGACACGAAACGATGTACATTTTCAAGTACAGATCAGTTTATTATACCTGGGGTTGTAGGCGATGATTTATCCTTGGTCTCGACCCCATCTTCGAGCTTCCCACTAAGTTCTTGCGACATTTCACTGACAAGCAGACACAGGCATTTATCCACGCGCCGCGACGCGCCGTTTAACATTTATAGAAGCCCGGGCTTCCCACCATACTCACGCACCGACTTCTTCCTTCCTTCTCATTCTCTTTCTTATACTTAATTTGCACGTGTTACTTGCGCTTGCACTTATTCCCTCTCGGTTACCGCGAGCCATAAGACTTGATCTATCTTTGATCCATGCGCGTGCTTACACTTGCACATTGCGTATAGATTTCGGGAACAATAATTATGTTAACGCTTCTTCCAGGCACAAAACCAATTATTTGATCAACTAATTAACAAATTATTTTTTATTTAATGTTAATATTTAATTACTACGATCAATAAATTAAAACCATTCAATCAAAAATTTACTTTTTTCATTTACTTGTTTATTTTTTTCTTCTTAATAAATATATTTTCGTTGCGTTAATAAAATATTTAAAATTAATGTCATTATAATATTAAAATTAGATTAATGTACTTATTAAATAAGTTTAAGGTCATTCTTAAAAATACTTCCAAGTAATAATTATTTTGGCCTACAAGTCTTATCCCAAGTAAAAAAGGAAAGTAAAGCGCTATAATATTAGAATCTTTAGTTGACTTGTAATAAATTTATAAATGTCTGTAAAATCAAATATGCTTAAAATAAAATAAAGTTTTCACATTTATCAATTTTTCATTAAAATAGTATAAATTAAATACAGAAAAAAATAATTTTACAAAATATTATGATTTATTTTAAATTAATTACTTTAGATACAGTTTATTCAGTTTGTAACATATCAAGACTCCGTGGCGCAACGGTAGCGCGTCTGACTCCAGATCAGAAGGTTGCGTGTTCAAATCACGTCGGGGTCAAAAAACATTTTTTTTTTTTTCGATCGGTTCAATTGAAATTCTTTCAAAACAAGAAATTTTATTTCATTGAAATTCACAGTAACTTGGGTACATTTTCGTAGGTCTAATAGTACTCGGCGTGTTTATATTTCGTTAGTCAGACGCTTCTCGTCACTTTTGCAATTGTCCTTTTTTACATTAAAACATTAATAAATGTTAATATAGAATATTTTTTTGTATTACAGTCATTTTATAATAACTATTTATTTATTTAAAAATTATTATTTTTTATGTCATTTAATTATTAAAAATAAACGTTAGAGTACAAATCCTAACCTCATTTTAGTCAGTATACTTTATATTTCCAATATCAAATACATTTAAAAACATATTTTAAATTAAATTTTTTTTAGTTTTAGACACCACAGTATTTAAATAAATCAATGTAAATGGGTAAAAAAGAAGATTCAGAAAATACTAAATCAAAATCAAATCTTGATTCAGAAATAAAATCAGAAGATATGGATATGTATCAAGTGTGTTTTCAGCTTTTTTAAATAGTATAAAGCCCTAGTTAATTGCTTAACTCCTATTTTTTCTTTTCATAAAATCGATACAATTAGTTCAAATTATAGTATCATTTAAAAAGTAATGAATTTTAAATTAAAAATAATTATTATTTTATAGACAATAATTTCATATGAAGAAAAAGAAGCTTTAGAAGGATCTTCAGAAGATGATGCTGAAAACTTTTTTAACACGTGCAATCAAATTCGTAAAAATATGGCTAAAATAGCAAAATTAAAATCTAATAATGATACTACTGTAAGTATTTCATAATTATAAATGAAAATATAATTATTTAATAAAATATTTTATTATTTTATCATATTTTTATTTCATTTTAGATAAAAGAACAAATAAGAGAATTGCAAATAGAAACTGCTTTGGCATTTATGGAATTAAAAAAATTAAATCGCATGGAAAAATTTAGAACAAAATTTGCTAGAGATTCTTTAACAACGGCTAAAAGTAATGTTGATAACCGACATTTACAATTACAAAATTTATTGTACGAAGTAATACATTTAAAAAAAGAAGTAATGAAATGTCTACAATTCAAGTAAGATATAAAATTTATTTTTATTTTTATTTTTAAATTTCTTTGTTATAATTTTCAATGATTTCCTTTATTTTAGATCTAAAGATGAAAACATAAAATTAGTTTCTGAAGAAGAATTTTATAATGAAGCACCAGAATCTATTTCTAGGCCTGTAAGTTCATGTTTAAATAAATCAACTTCATATTTATATTTATTATTTTATTTATTCAAAGAAGTTAATTGTATTAAAAAATGATTTAGGAAATAACAAAAAATGATCCTCATCAAAAAAGATTAGCTAGACTCGAATGGGAACTAACACAAAGAAAACAATTAGCAGCATTATGTGATAATCTTACTGAAAATAAAAAATCTGTAGCAACTAATATAGAATCAAAACAATCACGTTTGGATAATCTTGCACCCCAACTACGTGGTATATTAGAAGTGAGATTTGCTTATTTATAATTATTATTAATTTAATAGATAATAATTACATCAATAATATCGGATATTAATAAAATATAATATATTTTTAGGCAAGTAAACCTTTGCAAGAGAGTCTGGGTCTTCCTTTGGATAAAATTAAATTGGAACACGAAAAAGCAGCACTGTTATCTTCACCATTATATATTCTTTATGCAAAAGCATCTGCTTATAGAGATGCTTGTGGTAAATTAAAAATATATTATGATGTTTAATAACAAAAATCATGAAAATATTTATATTGATAAATATTTGACTTTTTATTTTAGATTCAACTTTAGTCGTTTCAGTAGAAGGGGATGAAGAAGAAGCAAAGCGAGCGACTAATCAAGATGGAGGACAAGAATCTGATTCAGATAATGAAGGACAATTTGAAAATGTTCCAGAAGAAGCTCCTGTACACAAAAAGAGACATCACAGAATATCAAAAGAAGCAAGGCAAGAAGAAAAAAAAATGCGATTACTTCAAAAGCATCCCCTTAGTGTCAAAATTGTTGTTTCATTTAAGAGTAAGTGAAAAATTATAAACACTACAATGATTTGTTATCAATAAATTAATGAATAATTACTGTTTTTAGACGATACAAAACTAAAGTTACAGTTTTATTATTTGACTGTATTAAAAGTTATAACTGTAGAATCAGATCTCTTAACTGTAAATTTAGGAGGCATTAGTGTTGGGTAAGAAAAATAAAATATATTAATTTAAACAGCTTGCAAGTAAAAATTTGATCTTTTTTTTTTTATAACTTTTAGAGATATGCTTGTTTCGGAATCTGTTCTACGTGAGTTATATCCTGGAGATGCGGGTATTGAGAGTCCAAATCCTGCAAATAATTATCAATTAGCAAGACAGAAACTTGGAAATTTTTCATCACTTGGTTTAGGCATTCCATATAAATGGGCGCAAAGAATGGCAGGATTGCATTTCATTCCAATAGACTCACGAGAACAAAAAGTACTTTAATTTAAAAACTTTTCTAATATTCGTGAAATAATGAAATAATTATTAAAGCATTATAAATAATATTATTAAAAGTGTTAAAATTTGAAAATATAGAGCACATACATTATTTTTATAATTCTTATATAGTAAATTACCAACAATTTATCAAATTATTTAAAAAATGCTATATGAATAATACTTATTTATTTTTATAGACATTTAAATTATCAATATATTTTGTGCGAACATAAAATAAAATAATTAAAACAGTAATCAAAAATAAAACTAATTATTATTTTTGTGCTCAATGGTTTTCATAAATATTCTATATCGATAAATTATTAAATTATATAATTTTATATAATTTGTTTCTATTTGTATATTACTAATTTGAAAAATATTTACAGACTGTGATTCAAGATAATAGTCAAGATAGTGTAGAAAGCGTATTAAAAGAAATCAAAAAACGTGTGAAAGCAAGACTAGATTTATGTGCAGAAATACGACACCTAGAATCTGGTAATTCACCTATCATTACGGAAATGACTGATCCTTTACCACAAAAAGTATCCGCAGTTCTTCACAAATTTACTATTTCATCATGGAAAAATTATTGTAGCATGTTTAATTATCCAGAGTCTTCTAAACAAGAATTCGTCAGTTCATCCGATATATTTTATGAAGCTGTATTACGTCGAGGAAATAGTAAGTAACTCAAGTGAAATTAACAATTTTAATAATATAATTCCACAAACTTTTATTTTTATTATTTTTATTTGTAATATTTTTTGTTTATCCAGTATTTTATTTAATCGTTATACTTATAAAAAAAATTTTCTGAATTTAAAAATTTCATTAATTGCTTTTATTTATTATAATAATATTATATATGCTTAAATATTTACAGGTAAATTAATAGCATATATAATGATTAAACCAGATTATCCAAAAATCACTTCAGTCTTTCGAATAAATTTTAACGCAAATATACCTGCAGCCGTTGATATCCTTCGCGATATGGAACGAGAAGTTAACGTCATGTGGGACAAGCCTCCAACTTTATCAGCTCAGCTACAGCGATTAAGATTCTGCTTTGATATTTACCTCGAAACAGAAGGAATAGCAACTCGTGAAAAAATCTTTTTCCATCCTGTACGAGGTAGGATACGATCACGACCTTACAAATACGTGGAAATTGGCGGTGGTATTTTTACTCATCGCTAATAATGTTCAAAAAGTATATTACTTTTTTTTTAAATATGATAAAATTTTTATGTAATAAATAATAAAATATAAGACTTTTTAAAATTGATTAAATAATTTTGTTTCACGTTTATTAAAATTTATTTTTTTTTATTTTTATTTGAATAAATTTATAAAAATTTATTTTTTAATATATATATATAATTTCGATTTATGTAAAGACTGTTTTATACAGTCTATATTTATTATTTTGAAAATAATATTTAAGTAAAGTTTGTTAAGTAAGTATAAAACCGCATTTATTCTTCCATTACTGTCTACTTATAAATTAAATAAGTTAAATAGTTTAAGAATATTCCTGCTATAGGTGATTCATATATCTTAATCTATTTTATTTCAAGTTATTTAATATTTTGAGAAAAATCATTTACTCAAACTTTTACATTCAAACTTGTCTTAAGCTCGTGTTTTTGGTCGGATTGTAGGCATTCTAGATATACTTATTAGATAAGCTCGCAATGAATACTTCAATCTGCTATTTTCCTCAATAAGATTATTTCGTTCTTGTTTTATAAGATTATTTTCTTCTTTAATACAAAATAAGTGATCTCGAAAATCTTCAATTTTTTTAAGAAAGTCAAATGAGTCATTATTAGAGTTTGTTAATTCTTTACACGATTCCAAATTTTTAATCAAATATTTTTTTACATTAAGCGAATCTGGTTCCAAATCTGAACATAATTTAGTTATCGTTTGAAGCTCTACACTTTTAACAAGAATTCTTTCTAAATTCTAGTATGAAAAATTAATAAAATTTATCATATTCATATAAACGATATTTTAAAAATAATTAGTGTTTGATCCAATAAATAAATTACCTTAATAACTTCGCTACTTAAAACACTTAATCGTTTCAATTGCACTGCATCTACTGTTTGAACCATTTTAATTTCTTGTCTTATATTACAAACGCGTTTGGTAAGAAGTTCGGATTGCATTTTTAAATCATCTATAATTTCCTCTCTTTCTTGAGTTAAACTAGAGACGTTTTTCTTTAAAGTTTCTAAATTTACTTTCAATTGTGAATACTTTTTAGGAAATTGCGATGCTTCTAATTGATGAATATCATCTTGTTCTTTTAAATACTCATATTGTTTTCTTTTGGTTTCAGTTGAGATTTCATAATTCTTTATAATTTCGTTTAATTGCTGCCATAAATTTTCCATCTTAGGATAAATTTGGCGTTTTAATTTAAGTATTGATTCTTCTTTCTAATAAAAAAATGTTCATGATGAGTAAAATTCGGCAGAGTTAATTTATTTAATAATGTCTGAAAATAGTAATAAAAATTATAACTTACAGAGTATACAATATTATGAATATTAACTGCATTCTTTGTTCTTATTTCAATTAATTCTTCTTCCAAATTTTTATTTTTAGCGAAAATATTGGTTTTTATGTACATTAAAGACTTATTCATATTAATTTTATGTTCTTGCATATCTTTCATATCTTCATTTTTAATCTTTTCAACTGATTTTTCATAATTATTATTAAGATAATTTATTCTTTCTTTGCCTTTCTCTGTAAAATGTTTATTACGAAAAGATATAATTTTTATTTTTAATATTATTTATATAATTACATAATAATTTATTTTATTTTAATTTATAATAAATACTTGTTGATATTATTAATTTTCACATAATTGAATTTTATAGCATTAACAAAATTCGTCGTTTTCAATTAAAATATATTATTTCTATTTTAATATGTATTTCTTTTTATTAAGAATTCAATTTGTTATATACGAAATATAAAATAAAAATACATCTGAAATTTTGTATGTTAATGACCTATAATATCATCTAAAGCCATCATGTGCGCTTCTTGAAAACGTCGATGATCGAGATCTGCATCAATTAACTCGTCGAATAATCCTTTTATAAATTCATCTTTGGTTTTTAAAATTTCTTCAAAATTTTGCCATAAATACTGAACATCTTCTTTTAACTCTGTGCATTTCATTTGACGTAAAGTACCTCGCCATTGTTCATTAAGTTTGGCAGCGTTAATACGAGCAAAAACTTCTTCTCGTTTTAATTTATTCTATGTATTTATCATTATTAATAAATCATTACATTATTAATTAATTTTTTAATTAGATTATTAATAATAAAATGCACAATATTATTTTTTTTTATTTAAAAATCTTTTTTAAATTAATATTAATGGTGGTAATTAATAATAATTATAAAATATTAAATGACTCTTATATTTAATTAATTAATCACTATCTTTTTCAAAATAATGAGTGATATACATCAATGCATTTAAGAAATGTTAATATCATTTTTCTTGTATTTATAATCAGACACATAAATTTACTTGAATTTCAAGCATATTATATAAAAATTTTACTAGAAAATCATTAATAATTCGCAAAAAAAAAAATTATTATATGAATATTTATTTCTTTGAAGAAGATATTAAAAAATTAAATATAATTTTTTATTTTGAATTTTTATAATATATATTAAAAATATTTTAATTTATAGAATGTACCTTCATAAAAATCGCAATCAATTGTTGTTTTCGTCGTTTTGCTTCTAATTCAACATCAGCCCGATGCTGTAAATATCTTGCTCTTTCTTCATCGCTCATGCGAGAAAGTTTAGAAGTTTTTCCTTTCTTTTTTTTCAGTGGCATTTTAAAATTAAATCTTTTTTTGTTATATTTAAATTTTCTGTATTCTTTTTCCAAAATTCGTAAAACAATGAGTGCGACCTAATACACGTTTGATCAATATTTTTAGTCGCTACGACCTTTCACGTATGGAAAACCATCCACAAAGCTTTATTAAGCCTATTTTATAATCATATAATAAAATTTAGATAATAACAATCACAAAAATATTGATGTATTAAAAATTTTTATTAACCGTGTATTACAAAATAATATTATTTAGTTTCAGTCAAAAATATTTTCATTGGTTACAGAGCACTTATCACTGGTTGTTACTTAATACCTATATAAAGGAACGCATTTTATTAATGGAAACATTAATAGTTACTAATAAAATATGTTTCTTCACTTTTTATTTAAAATATATTTCTTTTAATTTTTAATAAAAATCCGCAATCATGTTTAAACTCTAATTTTTAAAGTACTTTAGAAATGCACTCAAATAAACTTAAAAAGAACCTATAATAATGTTACTTATTCTATATATGTATATATATATATATAATTTTATATAAAAATACTATATTAGAACATATTTATAACAGTAATAAAATGAAATATTTTATATAAAAGAAAAAAAAATAAATATTTTTTTCTATTTATATTTTGGTATATTTAAATAAAATATTTAAAACTGATAATAAATTGAAAATACTGCCAATTGAAACATTACTTATCAAAATTTGAAATATGCTAACAATGGGGCAAGATATTTTTCAGGAACATAAGTTTAAATTTTACCCTGAATATAACCCTGATCTTCAATATTAATAATTAACAATTAAATTGTCTTAAAAGATTTTTTTTTAATATTATAATTTTTATATTTAAAGATATTTCAGACTTTTTTTCGATAATATGAAATTTTGTTAATTTTGTTTTAAATCATTTACATGACCAGCATGTAAAATATTAACAATTTTTTTGTAATGATAGTCCACTATCAATTACCAATGGTTTCTCTTTCGTAGTAGGTATAAAACTTTGCGTGCGTCTAATTCTTTCTCCGCTGCGTGGCCTAGTTGCAACTAGTTGCGACTCTAAAAGAATTTGCGCTTCTTCTGCTCGCTTTACTTTTTCTCTGGCTGCTTGCAATTCAGAATCAAGATTTTGTTTTTCTGATTCCAATTGTTGAAGTCGCATTTCTGCATCTTATAACAACAAAAATAATTTTCTACATATTTATAATGAAAATTCCAATATTATAAATAATATGCATACCATGCAACTGTCGTTCGTTATTATGTTGCTTTAATTCAAATTCCATTCGTTTGAGTTTTTCTAATTCTAAAAGTTCTTGTTGCTCCTGTTGTAACCTTTCTAATTGTTCTCGCCTTTCCCATTCCTCTCGTAATACTCGTGCTTGAAGATTTCTTACTAAAATAAAATCATTTTTAAAATTTTACGTTAATAATATTATTTAAAAATTTAACTATTAAACTTTTATTTTTTATTAATAAAATAAAATTAAACATTTATTGTAACTAAAATATAAAATGTAAATGTGTATAAAAAATAAATTTATTTTGCATTATCTTCATCAAAGGTAAATAACTAAAGTGAACATTTTTTAAAAATTGAATTATTATTATTACCTATTTCTTCATCTCTAAGTGCTTGTTTTTCTTCTTTTAGTAGCACTTCTAATTTTTGTTTAACATCTTCAAGCTCTTGAACTTTAGCACATTCTTCTTTTGAAAGAGCTTCCAATTTTCTTGCTTGTATTTCTGCAGCTATTCTTGCTTGGCGTTCAAGTTGTAATTCTAATCTTGTTTCTTCTTTTTCTTGTTTACTGGCCTAAAAATAAAAAAAAGATATAATTTATATAAATAAATGAATGTCAAAATTAATTTTTTTATACTAAGAACATAAATAATGAAAATAATTTAATTGTCAAAAACATCATTCCTAAATCTTTTTTTTTCTTTTATAAACTATATACAAACTTGACGTGTAGATCTTCTTTGATTTGCTAAACTTCTTTGATAACTAATTTTTTCTCCCGAATGTTGAACAGCTATTTGCATTGCAGATAACCATTGTAATCTTCCTCTATGATCTTCAGCAACTAGTTCAATACATCTATGTTCTGGTGTACTAAGAATAAATCTTCTATCTGGTTTTCCACCATTACTCACTACATCTGCCCAACAATTTGCATCCAAAGCTATTACACCAGAAGCTTCTTTCTGCTGTGAATCTTTATAATATGTTAATTCTCCAGGTCGTAAGACGAACCAAAAGTATTTAAGAGTTGGCAAGAGAAAACCTTTCTTCATTAAATAACCCTGTGATAATGACTTGTTGTAAATAATAATAGTATAAACAAAAATATTTTACAAATTTTTATTTTAAAATGACTCCGTTAATTGTACATACTTTTTTTATTACGTCTTCAACATATGTTTGATATAAATCATCAATAGCTTCTGTTATACCATCGATATCTAAAGTAGCTCCTCCACTATACTTTGATTCCAAAACTGCTAAAAATGTTGGAAATCTGTAAAAAAGTATATACCAAAATTGTATACAAAAGAATATCATAAATTTTATAACTATAGTTATCAATTATTTGAATAATTAACATTTAAATTGCAATTTTTTATATACATTTCATTAAAGTTTGTATTGAATTAACATTATACAATATTATTTTCTAAAGAAATAATTACCTGAAAGTATTAATTGCTGCTGACAAGGCTGAAAAATCAATTGCATCCCAATAAAGACCAAGTGAAGTCACTAATTGTGAAGCAACTTGTGCTACTTCATCACTGTGCATGGTTACCTAAAATTTATGACTTCATTATTGTATTATTTGAATGTATCATCAATATATAATCAAATTAGAAAAATAAAAATAAAATTTACAAGATAAGTTGCATCCATTATATCAGGTTCCATTTCTGCAAGAAGGCAAAATATTCTAAATAATTGATATACACTATTATCTTTAAAAATTGGATGTGGTCTATCTAAATACATCTTTCGACAAACAAGCCAACATATTTCATCTACACCTTCTTCTAAAGATCTACATGTTTGAATAGGAGTTGCATCTGTTAATGATGAAAAAACCTAAAATAAATTATTAAAATTAAATAAAAACAAAATTATCAAAATTAAGATAAATTTACTTACTTCTTTTTGTAAATAAAAAATATATTGTTCAAAGGTAAGGGTCTGTGTACTTCGATAATGTTCTAAACCTTTTTCAACGCTATAAAGATCCATCAATGTACCAATATTTGCTGTTAAAACCTAATAATTAAGAAATTTTCAATCCAATGAGTAATTCATCTGTATTAAATATTAGTCATCCTATTAAATCATTTTACTATATTAAAGCAATTACATTATTTCTATTAAAATAATATAACTTTTATAAAATTTAAAAACAATCACTTTGAATATTTTTTTATATGTTTATAAGATTAGGCTATATGTTCAATTTGTAATTTAAAATAAGTATAGATAAATATTTTTGATTTCAATAAATTTGTATGTTATTAAATATTTATAATAAATACTTCTAAAATAATGTACGAATTATTAAAGAAAAAACTCTTAAGTGTGATCGAAGATTAAAAGAAGGATGAGTCACACGCCCGAAAATCTGAAGGACAGACGACTTTTTTGGTAGCTCTTAATTTTTAAATAAATTCAAGTTGTTACTTCTTACTTTAAGTTTTGATTTGGCAACAATTCCAGGTACATCATATTGCAATGCGTGAAATGCATGCCAGATGCTATTTGTTAAATTTTTTAAGAGATGAGCCATGGCTTTTTGCAAAGGAAATCTTCAGCAAAGCAACAGGTGTTCATCCGATTCGTTCTTCTCACGATGCCTGATGTTTTTCACATCGTCCTCTACAGTTACTAAGTATAGCTTGAGAGATCGTATTTTATACATCCAAATGTAATCGAGATTTAAGTAGGAAATCCCGCGAGTTTTTAAAATTTTTGTAAAAATCCCATAATTTGTTCACTATTTGACTAATGTAATATGTACAAAACTAGTTTTTGTTTTCTTCGGGATCTGAATTCCGAAATGTATAAGTAAGGGCATTCACGCATGCGTATAATTATTATCCCTAATTTTGGAGCAACCTTGAATATAAGCCCAGTCGCATATAAACTGGTCTGGAAACTCATTCAATTATTGGTGGCGAGGGCATCGTGATTTTGAGGAACAAATTTAGTTCTAGAATTTACCAAATGAAACGCTGCAAGATACACGACCATGTTAATACCACGCAGGCGCGAGTTATATCTAACTTTACCCATATTTTAAACGTACAAAATAAATAAAAACGATAATAGTGTTCTTAAAAATTTAATAAAATAAGCAACTTATCGCATAAAGTGATTTTTTAATAATAAAGTGTATTGTATTATTATAAAGTATATTAATAAAATTTACAATAATGAAGTGTTAATGTACATTTGATGAAGGTAAATCTAAAACATTTGCCTTTAATCCACCAATGAGTGATTTTGAATTTCGAATTGATTCATTAAATTTATAAAGTTCTAATATTGCACAGTGTTTTTAACATTTTACAAGTATTCATTTATATTTGCTATTTATCATCATAATGAATATTCTTCAAAATTTTAAAACTTATCGTTAAAAAAATGTTTACAAAAATTAATTTTTATATCTATTTGGTGTAGCGCGCACAAAACGCTGTGCGCATATAATAGATACAATACATTTATGCAGCAATTATTAAACTTTTTATTAATTGTATTTAATTTCAGTTAATAAATTAAATATTTTGATTTATAGATTATCTGGACTCCTACTTTATCGATGTATGTACAATAAAATAAGAGAATTTGAGGTTACGATTGACAATAATTTCATGTATTATATTAAATAAAAATAAAAAAAGTTTATATATTTATAATTTATAAATTTTTAAGTTTAATAAGAAAATGTCACTAAGAAAATTCATGCACGAACGAAACAAATATAAAGATGAACCAAATTTTAAAGAACTTGCAATTTTATATCCAGAATTTCGAAAAATTTCAATGACAGTAAGTTTATCTTCGATTATTAAATATTTATTGATTTATTTTTTAACATATTTTTAGGATATAACAGGAAAAATTCGAATAAATTTTAAAGATGAAGAAAGCTTAAAAATTTTAACAAAAACTTTATTAAAACATGATTTTAATTTAGAAGTTGATATTCCTCCAAAAAAATTAGTACCTGCACTTCCTTTAAGATTAAATTATATCTTATGGATTGAAGATCTTTTAAAGCACAGTGGATTTAATGATTTATCAAATGTTCATGGATTGGATATAGGTTTACCAAATTTTATTTACTCTAAAACATAAATATTAACTATTTTATTGTTATTTATTTTAGGAACTGGTGCAATATGTATTTATCCTTTACTATTTTCAAAAATGTTTAACTGTAAAATGACATGTACAGATATAGATGAAGAAAGTGTGAAATCAGCAATTGAAAATATTAAAAATAATAATTTACAACATCTCATCAAAGGTATTTAAGATTCCAAAAAAAATATTATGTGTATATTATTTTTAATTAGCCCTATATAAAAAATAATTGTAATTAAAATTTTTAATTTTATATAAAAATTGTGTTACAGTAATTTTAGTAAAAAAAGAATTGATTCTGAAAGAGCTATTAGAGGATAATGTACAGTATTCATTTTTAATGTGTAACCCACCTTTTTTTGAAACTGACAAAGGTCTAGGCAGGAAGATTAAACAAGAACCTCCTAGAAATGCTTCAACTGGAAATGAAAATGAATTGAAAGTTAAAGGTGGAGAAAGAGAATTTATTTTACGTCTAATCTATGAAAGTCTTAAATATAAAGATAAAGTAAAAATATATACAACAATGTTCGGACAGAAAAGTAGTTTAGCTTTTTTGAGAAATGAGCTAACAAAAAATGGAATTTTGAATGCAACTTGGACTGAATTTTGCCAAGGTTTTACTAAAAGGTAAATGTTATAAACTTGAAGTGATATTTTTAATATTCTTTAAAACTAATAATATGATAAAAGATGGGGAATAGCTTGGACATTTGTATCAAAAAATGAAATAAATTTGATTGCTGCACCCGTCATAAGAACAAGAACAGAAGTATTAAAGATGAAGAAAAATAAATCAATGGAAATAATTTTTCCAGCTAAAGAAAAGTTAAATTGTTTAAAGCATGTTGTTTTTGCTTTAAAACAATGGATTGCTGAATTAAAAGTTTGTTATAACATCTTATTATAAATAAGGTAATATGTTGCAAAAATCATAACAAATTTTTCAATGTTTTTTTTCCAGATTAAAATAAAAGAAATACAGGTAGATGATGATTATTTGTGGGCTTGTCAGTTAATAGGATACAATGACACATGGACTCATGCAAGGAGAAAACGACGTATGGCTATGCGACAGCAAGCTTTAAAAAAGCAATGTTTAGAAAATCCAAAAATTGAAAATAATACAGAACAGTCACAAATTGAACATATTCATCAATTAGAACCAACAACAAATGAAAATAAAAATATGGAAATTTCTCAACCATTATTAGTTTGTACACTTCTTGTAGGAGAAAAAAATGAAAATGATGACAGTGATGGCAACAGCGACGAGCATGTCAGTGATAAAGAAGAAACTGATGAAAAAATATTTACAATTTGTATGTTATTTGAGAGTGGTCATGGTGGAAAATTAAGTTTAGAAACTCTTCGACAATATTTAGTAAATAAACTAAATATACGAGAATTCTTTCATAAACAACATCGAAGTAAACCAAATAAAAAGAATAGAAAGAAGAAAAAATTAATATCGAATAATTTTTTAGAAACTCATAAATTTGAAGAAACTCTGGATTCTCTAAATTCATAAATCTGAATTAAGGATAACACAATTGATTTTTGTATATAAAATGATTTATTTAACGTGGTAATCTTTTACCAAATTACATAACAGATTACATATGTAAATGAGGTATTTAACTTTGTTTATATTTAATTCTTATTGGCTAATATCTTTGTATGATACAATTTTACTAACAAGTGCAATGCAATGTTGGTATAACAGATGTAAAAAAAAAACAGTAATAACAAATTTGAGGTAAAGTATGAAATTTGATAATTTTTTTAATCAGCACCACTGAATGAACGAACATTTTTAATTTTAGTAACTATAAAGGTGAATGATGAACAATGACACCATTATGTATAATTGACAAAATGTAAATCACTTTTTTAAATGTAATGTAGCATTAAAAAATAATTACATCACATTTTTATAAAATTCGTCGGTATTGATAGAAAAAATGATATAAATTTACTTTTATTTATATTTAGATCAGTTATATTTGACTAGTTCAGATCATCTGGTGCAGATTTCGGTTACTTTATAATTATCTTAAAATGTTTATTTTCATGGTATTTTTAATAAGGCGTGCAAAAAGGATATTAACGCTTTGGTAACAATAATCTTATCGATTCTATGACTACTTAAATTACGCTGCTTATGTCTATATTGAACACTACTATAACAAAAATCTGAAGTAATATTTTACTTTATTATTTTTTTTTTAAAAACTTTTTAGCGAACTAAAAATATCACTTTATTGTAATATTTTATTCAAATCAAATTACGCTCCAAATATAGAAAAAACCTACTCGGAACTAAACGTTCCCTACAAAATCGCACAAATGTTTTAATCGGTGTTAATAACAAAAACTATCCTAGTTCCATGAATGAGGAACAAAAACAATGATAATATTTTTACCATATGATAATCTAACTAGTAAATAAAGGAAGCATTTACGGTGGTCTACCTTTATAAATTATTTTGTTTCAAATTATAAGGTGAATCTATAATTTTTATAAATAAATAAGCTCAAATTTTAATTAGATAAATGTTTGTTACATGCAGAATTGCTGATATATTGAGATTAACTACTTAATCTTGCAAATAATATAAAAATGACAAATTTTAATTTTTATTACGTTTACATTGATGATCCAACATTTTAATTTATAGATCTGAAGAATTATTGATTATATTTGAATTATTTCTAATATAAGCATCTGTACAAATTTAAGTTTCAAAAGATGCATTTACTACTTTATTTTTTACGGTAATAAAGAATTTTAATTTTTTTTTTTTATCAAAACAATAAGGGTTTTCTTTACTCATACATACAGTCTTTGTTATGTAATATTTTATTATCAATATTACCAAGTAATTTGAATCATTTACGATTCTTAATATGTATTTTATTTATATATTTATAGCATTCTGAATGCAACATTTAAAAATAGAAAAAGAAATATAATCAATTATAGATTAAAATTAAGTGCAACAAATGTTACATTTAATTTATATCAGAATTAAATATTAAGTCTCACAAATTTAATTAATTCAATCAAGAAAAAAATTACTTAATCATAATTTTGCACATTTGCTTATCAGTAAGAGTATAATTTCACAAAAGTTTTATAAAAAATTTTAAAGCATTTATCATGAAAATTGACGTTGATGGTCGTCAAAATATCGTTGAATAAATAAAAGATTATATATAGTTTATCTTCTTAAAGAAGTTAACAGTTTCTAACATAAAAAGACTCGTTTGCTAATGCTCATTCGGATCCTAATGATATTTAAATGACAATGAATTAAGATAAATGCGTTTAAAATTTTTAGAGCTCAATTTAAAAAAAAAAAAAAAAAAAAAATATCGTGAAATAATATACATGTAAGACTTGATAAAATAGAACTCAAATGTATAAGGCTCAAAAATGTATGATTTAAAAGTATAGAACTCAATAATGATAGTACTTAAATATAGAAGCACCAAAATGCTTAATGAAAAAAGACAAAGTAAAAGATGCGAAAACTTGGAGCGTTAGATGACTAAATTTTTGAGCTGAAGCATGGAACAACTTAATACAGTAACAGATTTTTGCAGTCTCAACTTTTTCTTCTTACAAAAGTTTGGCTAAGAAATTGAAATAAAATAATTTGAATAAACTAAAATTAAATAATTTCAATAATTATTTATTCAGAACTCACTGAAAATGTTGAAAATCATGAACAATAATAATAACAAAATTTATATTCAATTGGATAATTCAAACTTTAATATGATTATTTAAATAAGACTTTGTCGTTATCGTTTTTAATTAAATATTAATCTAATTTTTTTACGTTTATTATTTGTGAAAATGTTCACTTCTTAGATAAATAGGCATGATTATTGTATTAAAATTAATTTTATTTTCTACAAATTATAAAAGTTTTAAATTTTCTTGGCCAATCATAGAAGCATATAGCTTCATTGAAATATTACTTTGAACTGCTTTGTGATTTGTTTACATCTCTTATTTCGCAGCGTGGCACTTGCAGATAAAAATTGTGCGCTTCCGTGCTACGTTCAACATATGTAATTATTTCAATACATATGTTTATTATTTTTCATTTTCATATCTTCCTTTTCGCATTTTTAAATTGAATACTTTATTACTGTTTTCTATTTCCATTTTTATGCCGACAATTATACAAAATAGGGAACATGCAAACATTTATTATTCATTATATTTTAATCGATAAATAATTAAGAACAAACTTTTTTTTGTATAATATTTCAAATATTGAACAAAAAATGAATAACAAAACAAACAATTTAACGTTATAAATTTAAATAAACGTTGTGAAAACAATGTGCGTATTTATTACATAACTAAAAATATTTTAGTTCGATTTAATACTAAATCATATCTTTAATAAAAATATTATACAACAAAATAACTTTTTGCGAAAAATATCTTTATCATAATTATCTATCGATTAAAATAAAAACCCAAACGTTTCTATGTGTAAACTCACGCAAGCCCCCTATTAGAAAGACTAGGATGTAAGTTTATTTGAAACCATAATAAAAGTCAGGCCGGTACGCATGAGCGTAAAAATAAAGAGCTCAGCTCTCGGCAGTTACAATTGATTCTTTCTTCAAGCCGTCTCCGTTAATCGCCTCTAGAGAAGTAATTGCTGTTGTAGGTTCACGTTTTGAAATTTCTGCTTTGAACTTTTCAATATCTTGTTGACTGATCTGGACAAAAAGTATGCCGTTAATAACATTAAGCATATCAAGTACCGATCCCATACTAGGTGGCTGGATCTGAATTGGAGGTAGACTGACACCCGTTTTTCCCGTGTAAATTTCATTCATTTTCTTTTGCAGAACGACGGCTTGTTGAGTAAGGTGGCGTAAACAATCACTACTTTCTTTTGTTTTTTCATGATCTTCGCCAAGTTGCTGTTTATAAATAGCATAAGTCTCTTTTTCATTATTAAGAGCTGCACGGAAGTCACCCATGCAGGATTGTGTTCTAGCTACAAGGTGGTAAGAAACGGCGACTTTCAGAGAACGAGGTCCATGGTAACGAAGATTTAAAGCAAGCGCATGCTCTAAAAAGCGCAAAGAAAGTTCATATTCCCCAACTGCGTGTAATATTAATGATATGTTGCTCTAAAAATTAAAAAATAGTAATTATATAAAATAGATATTTATTTGTATGACAAAAAATTTGAATATTAAAATAATTCTTACATCTAATAATGCTACTTCAGGATGATCATCACCGCATACAAGTAATGCAAGATATCTAGCTCTGTATAAAAGTCTTAAAGATGCAGAAACCTGACCATTAGCAAATGAATATAAGGCCAAGTGAATCTAAAAATAAAAAAAATTTTCATAAGATACTGCTGATGAAAAAAAAATAATTTTGATAAACAAGATAAGAATAATCTTTTTTAATGTTTAAAATTAAAACAAAAATCTTATGATAAATTATATTTACATATTCAATAATTGTGTAATGATGATCAATGCCATTAACTCGCTCTGACATTAGGACGGCTTTTTGTTGAGTTGCAAGAGCTTCTGCATGATCTCCCATGATATAATTCAATCTTGCAAGCATTCTGAGACATTGTGCAATTTCCGGGTGCATGGCACCATAAACGTTATTTAATAAATTAAGAGCTTCGTTTATTAATTCATAACCATCTTTTAAGTATCCATGCTGTATTTTGTTTTGACCTGTTGTGTAGAAATTATAAGCATCACTTGCCTATTAAAAGAAAAATATATTAAAAATGTTATTATTTATAAGTTTATATAGAAGTTTTTATAGTTTCTTATTTTTTTTTTTTTTTTTTTTTTTTTCAATGTTATTATTTTGATCTTAAGATATTATCCAACATTGAAAAAATATTATTTTATTGAGTATTCTTCAATTAAATAATTTAGGTATTTCTTAAATTTAATTCTAAGACAAAGTATAAAAGACAGTAGAAATTTGTAAAATAAATCTTCATTTTCATATTATTTAGAATCGATTTTTATTATCCCCAATAAGTATACTAGTTTTTCAATAGAACCTACAGTTTTCAAAAGTAGCACTGTCTATCTAAGGAGTGCAGTAATAGGATTAATTATATATACGAAATATAATTTTATTTAGTAAATAGAGCTATTTTTTCTACTAATGAGACAATAATTCGAATTAAAGAGGTTTTCAACTAATTTAAAGCTTTACCGATTGAGCCACAATACGATTACTAATATTAAATCAAATCTTTGTATGATAAACCAATAAAATTAATTATAAAAAATTAAAACAAAATTAAATCAAATAAACTCACCCTTGGATTGATGTGCTTAACAACTGGGAAAATATTTAATATATCTTCTTCAAAGAAAGTAGCTCGATTTTTATTTTCAAAATTATACTCTCTTAAAAGTATCTGTATGCCCGTTTTGATACAAAACGCTCGTAGTAATGAAATTTTCTGTAAATAAAAATGTTCAATAGCTGCATCCAAAGACTCATGCGTTGGGCATTCCCAATCATAATAACTTTTTAAATCAGCTTTAATTTGTTGCCAAAGTGATTTAGAAGTTAAAGATGCCCACTCCACTTCAGATTGTTGAGGTCCATTATTCCTACCCTTTCTTTTATTACGTCGCTTAGCTGTTTTACTTTGCAGTTCTTCAAGATTTTGTTGAGGATGAATTACTTGTGCGGATGACAAGAAACAATTTAAGAAGTGACTAATGGCAGCAGATAAACTCATTAATTCAGCACCCTAAAATTGATTTTTAAAATGAAATATACTAATCATTTTATTGAATTAATTCTAAATGATATAATAATATAATTTATTTACCAATGAAAAAATTTATATTTTTAAATCAAAGTTTTTTGATCATTTGACTATAAAATTATTTAAAAAATTTAAAAATAAATATTTAAAAAATTTTGAAAAATTTATAAAAAGTTTTTAAAAAATATTTTTAGTAGTATTACCTGCATATATGAAGTGAAAATGTGTTTGGCAGATCTGAGAATCAACTCAGAAACGGCGATTCTATGAAGATATTGTAATTGAGGAACTGCTGCCAGCATAGCTGCTAGTTTACCTAAGTATCGAACATTAATTCCTTTTCCGTGCAATGATTCTACTAAAGTACTACCGTCCATGGCAGCTGGTGCGTGATCCAGACATTCACGAATCTAATATTATAATAGAAAATCTATCATGATTCTTATTATAATAGAAAATCTATCATGATTTTTATTTCAAATAATTTCTTTATAATAACGTAAATGAACTATTGTCAAAATTGCTTATTAAGTATTTAATAAATACATTACAAAATACTTACAAAAGTTGGAAGTTGGACGGTCAATAGAAAATCAGCAGCATCTATAACAAGCTGCCTCTGCTTTTTCAAAGCAGATCCATTTGGATCTGGATGATGCACTCCAGGTGAAAAAACATCTGGATTGAATTTTACGTCAAATTCTGTTTCACGTAAACTTCCAACTGCTGCTGCTGCTCTACATACGATTTCTTTTGTACTTTCTTCCACTATAAATATAAAAAATAATATAATTGATTTATATTACATAATTTTAAAATTTAATATGTAAAACTTTACATTCTTGTTTTTCTCCACCTGTAATTGAATCTGTTATACTTTCAACAATTTTTTTAGCCTCATCAGCTTCAATTGAAGATTGAGTAGAATCTTCTTTATTACTATCAACTGCTACATGATTTTGCTCTTCTTTTTTTCCTTCCTATATAAAAGAAAAATTTGGATTATTAATGTAAATAAAATAAATAATGATTATAAATATTATTATATTGTCTAATTTTATAAAAATAAAAATTTTACTTTAAAACAAATTTCTTTTTCTTTTTCCTTTTCTTTTTCTTTCTGAATTCGTTTAGCTGATGTGAGTTGTTGCAAATGTACTGCGGCATGTTTAATAAATTGAACATATCTTGCTTCCACGAAAGAATCAATTAATTCTTGACGAAGACAAGCTAACTTATGTTTATGTTCAATTGGAAAACCAAGAGCTCGAGCTTCTTTGCTCAATTCAACACCTTCAACTGTTCGTTAATTTAAAATAAATTTTGTTTATTTATATAAATTATTAAACTTTATTATGCATAATTTGTTTAGCGAATAAATAAATATAATAAAAATTACGCACGTTTTAAGAAATTCACATCAGGTGGAAAAGTTCGTAATAAATCCAAAACATAATGACGAGAATCATTGCCAATAATACCTTTGCATTCCACACTGCTGCAAAGTTCTACTTCCTCACCAGCGTCATTAATGACTTTATGTGAAAGAATTTTAAGTTGTTGACCAGCTTTACTAAGCTAAATTTTATAATTTATTTATTGTTAAACAATATTGGAAATTACCATTTTTTTATACATAATTAATAATTTATTTACCAATTCGAGATATTTAGGATGAGTCAAAACTGTCTTTCCAAAATCTATGGATCCATAAACCACAGATTGTTCTTGTTCGCGTTCCAAAATTCCTGGAATAATGGATTGTGCTGTAACTCGATATCCTCTAAAATGAAAATCGTTAAATAAAATTTATTATAATATAATCTACATAAAAAATATTTATTAAAAAATGTATTTAACTTTTATTAAAATTGAATATATATCAATCATAAAAATTTTTAAAAATTAGTGGAAAAAATGTATGTACAGATTATTAAATTCAAAGTTGACTTGCCTATAATCTATAACAACGGTTCCTAAAGTATAAAGTCCTGGAAGATCAACAGCCGCGTACACCCTAACACCTTGAAGATCATTACGAGGCGCAACAAACGCAGCTGCATCACCACCAAGCTCTTTATAATGATCACGTACATCGAAACCAAGTGAAAAAAATATATTGTTCCAAATAAACATTTGCATTTTAGGTTCTTCGCCGGGATTAATAGCCATAACATTGCCGTCAATTACAGCTACTGCACCTCGAGTTGCTGCCGCAACAAAGTCACTATGCACCTGACAATAAAATCAAAAAATTTTAGAAATAATTGTAGATTTATTTTAATGATAAATTTAATAAAAAGTATGAATTTTGTACTCGCAAAAATTTAATCTACGAATATACGACTTTAGATATAAGAAGATGTAAATACCTTAAATATAGCTCTTTCTCTTAATAATCTTTCTGGCAAATTTTTACGTGGCAATTCTCTAGTAGTTTGTAATTCTTCATTCCAATCTCTGGTTTGACCAGGAATGTGTTCTTCGTAGCCAAGCTTTGAGGAAAACGCTATTACAAATCAGATGGGTTAATGATTTACATTTTAATTACAATACTTATAATAATGTAGGGCGGGGATAGGAATAATACAATAATGTAGGCTTTCTTTTTGTCATTTGAAATGATGTCGTATGATAATTTGTTTTAGAGATATTTTAATAGCTCAATTTGCTCTTATGCTTAACCAGTTCCGCCCTACTAGAGTAATACTGAAATAAAAATTTAGGAGAAAAAACTAAAAATAAACTACTTACTATCCTCAGCACGTATGGCATCGATCGTATGCTCAATTTGTGGAGCAGTCCATGCATAAAGTTGATATGGTGTAGCAACTCTTTCAAACGGATGTCGCTGAGTCCTGCGTCTTTGCATCGCAGCAAATCCTCGTTTAAACGCTGGACTAAGCTGATTTAACAATTCAATAAGACTGTGACAAAGATGACTAGGTATTGCGGGTTTCGGATTAAAAGTTTCTTTGCTTGATTGATTAACGAAGAAACCCCGAGCACAGGCTGTCAAGTAGTATTGCTTATCTTCTAAAGTTACAACGTGCAAGTACATGAGATCACCGTGAAGCTTTCGATAGCCAGGAGGAGGATTCCATCCAGATGTAGTCAAGACCTTATAAATAGAATGAAAGATAAATAATATAATAATGAAAGATAAATAAGATAAAAATAAAATAGTAAAATTTAAAAAAAAAACGAACCTTCAAACACGGTGGACATTTTTGTTCTTTGGCTTGCGGTTGCAAAGGCAACAACGGTCTTTCTTTACAACCGGGAATAATGTAATCAGGAGGCGTACAGTCCACCGAATCTGCTCTCAATTTTTTTTTCTCGAGAATGTCACCGTTGGTAACAACATTTAAAAAGGATAAACTGCTGCACTCGACGCCGTTGTACGCATCCGCGGGATCGACGGACTTTAGAAGATCGCGCACGTGCCGCACGTGTATACGCGCCTCGCGCATCGTGTACGGTTCTTCAACCACCTTAATCACTGATCCTTCCTTTAAGCCTTCAATGTTCTTGAGCTCGGCGAAATTGTCGAGAGTGTTGCCATCGAGCTGTAGCGAGAAACAGGTACGATGGCACGTGTCCTCTCTGTCCATGAGCAACTGGTGGATCTCCTGTTAAAAATGATAAATTCATATGATTATTTTCAAAAAAAGATTTAAAAAAAAAAAAAGTATAAAAATATTTATTTAATATTTAATAAATTAACGTAAAAATTATTACAAAAATATCCAAACTATTTTAATTTACGTTTTATTTAATTCTATATTGAGGGACTCTAACTTACTCTGCACGTTAAAAAGTTTGAATTGAAAAAAGTAAAAAGATCTTTTAAAATTTATTTTTCTAATTTATACTATGAATAATGCACACGTTGAATAGAATAAAGAAGAAATATTTGAGATACAATTCTTTTATATTTAATGTAAAAATATACGAATAACAAAACAAACAAAAATGAATAATTTATGTAAAGCGAATATTTTTTCGTACTGTAAGAAAATATTTTTTTTTGTGTAAATAATGATTATTGTCATTATGAGAAGCATCAAAATTCAAATCATCCAGCAAATAATTATATTTACACTTTTACTTCTTCAATTTCAAAAACTTCAACCTTTACATTGTCAAATTTAGTAAAGTTTTTTTTTTTTTTTTTTTTTTTTTTTTTAACGCAATGTCATACTACAATACTATTTAAAAGTATTGTAGCTCAATATTTTGTAACATTAATCGTTGCCGATCAGTACTAACTGAATGATTTCGATTTATAAACAGCCAATCGATTTTAAATCTTATGAGTAATTCAAAAGTAATATCTTTTATATTTAAAAAATCATCAAATTCTTTTTGTTAAGCTATTTTCTCGACAACTACCGCTTTAAATGTTCATAAATATGTATAAAATAAAAGCGTTAACCTGAACGAGTTCCATGCTTGAGACTTGAATATCAAAAGGCTCGGCTCCTGGACTGACGATTTTGACGGTAAATCCCATATCCTGAATGAAAACGACTTCCTGATCATTGGTTCCTTCTTTATCTTTATCTTTATCGCTTTCCGTTTCTTTTTCATCTTTATTTTTAGAAACATCTTTGTTCTTTTCCTTTTCACCTTCCTTAGTAGCTTCAACTTCGCCTTTTTCAAGGATATTCTCCACAGAGTTGCTAGCGTTGCCGTCTTCTTTTCCATTTTGTGTTTTAACTAAAAATAAGAGCGCACTTATGAATTATCTTGAATAAATTTGCTTTATAACGCAATGAAAATATTTATTATTTTTAATTTTAAATTTATGTATAAAATTGCAGCCGTCGTTGATTGTCTGTTAATTGAATAACTTATCGAACGTTCATTGTCAAGTTGAAGTATGTATGAACTAAATTTGAAAGTTAACTTTATTATTATTTTAAACAATCAAATCAACGTTGGCTTAAAAAGCCCGCAAAATTTTAATGTAGACATCATTTTAAAATAAAATTATCTTTATTACCGTATTCTATATTATAAATTTTGAAAAATTATATAAAAATGATGCAATAAATCGGGTGCTAAAGTTTTTACAAGCACTCTCGCATCGATGGCGTGTAAGATCTGCTTTTTCAAGACTGGATAGATACAAATGAAGAGACAGAGGATACAATGCAAGAAAAAAAGTATAGGGTAGACGTATAGAAAAAAGAAACCGCGAGACGTTTGGGTTGAGGTTGCACATGCAGCGGCAAGTCATCGCAGCGCGGCTGGGGTATATATATCTTTCTCTTTATATATCTTTCTCTTTCTCTTATTGTTCGACGAGAGACTTATAAATAAACGGCAATGTAAATAGTGCGCACTCTCGAATGCCGGATTATTTCCATCCATCTTTATATATATGCACCGCAGAGTGACATCCATCCGATAGCCGAACACTCGTTTGATCGACTTTTCGGATACGCCTTACCGTCTTACAACGCTTGCGCTCCCTTGAGACTCCTTTGCGTCGCCGATCGGAATAATGAGTTAAATGCTTTTAAGGATAAAAATAAGAAAATTAGAATAACAGTGCGCGCAACATCTTCAAGGTTTTACATAAAGATATGCGTTAATTCTCCGCCTAAGGCAAAAATAATAAGACAAATTGCCTCGTTCGCTATTAATTAACGCTTCGCTTCAAATTTTATTTTTACAGGCGTAATAAAAAAATCGGTAACGTTTTTTTTTTTTTTTTTTTTAATGCAGTCTGAGTACAAACCGTATACGTATATGGGAAAATATATTTATATTTAAAAAAAAAAATATATATATATATATATATATATATATATATATATATATATATATATATAATAAATAAAAGAAATAGTCAGTTGGTATATCTAGCGAAAAATATTAATCGGCGGCCCCGATAATCATCGAGCGGGACAACGTCCAATAACATAATCTAAACGCTCCCGTGGTACATTACTCGCGATCCGTGCGCTCGTGTTACAATACAATATGTGTACGCCTGTGTGTGCGTGAATTCGTTCGCGCGAGAGTACAAGTGTATCGAACTCACATTATTCAGTTGCAAAACAATATATGAGCGCGCGCGTGAGCCGATATGTGTGTGTGTATGTGTATGCAGTGAAATATATGTGTAACGAAAAAAGAACCACTGAAATAAGAGCTGATAACCTCTATTATCTTTTTATCTTTCTTTTTTTTTCCTCTCTTCTTTTACCATTGTTCAGTGTTAACTAATATTTTTCTCTTAATTTTGCTTCTTCTTCTTGGGTGGACGTGTATTCTTTATTTTGTTGTACGAGTGTCATATAAAAGCTTTCGGGCATTCGAGTAAATCATTCAAAAACTGAATTAAGGATTATGGTCTTGTTCAAAGATAAGAATCTTCAAGTTTTATATAACAAGAGAACAAGTTATTTCAAAATTTTCTTTACTTTCTAGATAAGTTTACAAATATTTGAGAATTTAGTAAATCGACGTTAAAAAAATTTGAAAGTATATATCAAGCTGTAATTAGTACTTGAAATTCATAGAGATTAATAATTAAATAAATTGCTTGATAAAATAATGAAAAGTTTAAACTATACAAAGTAACTATAGAAAGCCTGAAAAGTTCATCATAAGGGAGGGCACGTTCGATTAGTTATCATTAATAATTTACGGCTGCAATTTATTAAAAGATAAATCGACGAGCATCCATTAAGCCGTAATAGCTTAGCGAAAAAGTCATTAACCGCAAAGAGCATATACAATTCGCGGGGGTAATGAGCCCGTAAACATAAGTAAGTAAATTGATCCAGTCCTCTTTTTTTTATTCAGAAGGTTATACCCTTGACGAAAATCGTTATCCATGCCAATCGCATGTGTGCGGTTTGAGCTTGTTCGAGAGAGAAAAAAAGGAAACGTTACAGACGAAAGTGAAATTTTTTAGCGCACGCGGAGAGGAAAAAAAGCGCCGCATATTTTCTCCAACTGTGAGACACACGTGTGCGAGGACGACGTTAGTCGTCGCTGCAGTATTGTAAAAAAAGGAAAAAATAAATACTAGCGCGTACAATGATTGTCGAAGAAAGACGCAAATTAAATGCGCCGGACTATACAACGTCGGGAGGTCAAGGCGCACGTAAATTCAAGACTCTACGCGTCGAGCTCCTTTTAATTTTCGCGTGCTAAACGCGGATCTAAAACTGGGCCGGGATTCCTCGCCGTTGGAAAGTGAGTGGTATTCGTCGCAACCATTGAGGGTGAATGAACCGCCGTCGAGTAATTAAGAATCGTAGAAGAACGTTTGTTGTTGAGACACGCTGTGCATATACTGGTAATGTCGCCGTTACAATGTCTCTGATGATATTGCAGACCTACGAATGCACTTTGTACGTTGGTCATTTTACTTTAAGTTTTAGCACGTGTAAATATATATATATCTGCATCATTTACTATTGTGTAAAAAAAAAATTTTTTTTAATTTTCATAAATCAAGTTCGATAAAATTATAATAAAATTATCATACAAATTTTACATCTGTTAAACTTTTTTTTATTCCGCCCGCTAATTCTTATTATATTATCGTTGAAGGATATTATCCAGCTGTAGAGCGAGTTTCGCGGTAATTTATTTTATCAAAGAAATTCTTATATACCTATTTTAAGGATTTATTTTAAAGATTATAACGATAAATTATTATATAATATAATATATATGATAAATGTTTAAGTTTAACAATTTGGGACGTTATTACAAAAATTATCTAGTTTTATTTAGACATTGTTAAAGCTGATAAGCATGGGTACGGACCTATCAATCTCAATTCTAGATAATACCAGATATATTTTTCTAATTCTCCTTAGGCAAGCTATCGACTCAATATATATATATATTTTCAGCCTACTAACCCGTACGGCGACTCTTACCTACGGAGCATCGTCAGCGTGTAAATGGTTTCCATACGCGCAAGCGCCTTCTCGATCGTATTAACATTTTTCTATACGTCCTTCTAGGCTGTATAGACATTCTATACGTCCTTTTAGGCTGTATATGTGCCAGGAGAAAAAAAAGTTAACAGCGCCACTGCTATGTATTTGTCGCTTCATATAGCCTAGCATGTGAGTCTTCATCGAAACTTATATTTTCGAAACGCGTAATAAGACTTATGTATGTTGAGCGAAGGAGAGAGAACGAGATAGCGATAAGAGCGCGCGCACCATTGCTCCCACGTGACCACCCTATCTCTGTCTCGCTCTCTCCTTCGCTCAGTATGTACATTCAAGCGACCACGGGGCTCTGCTTTTCTTTTGTTTTCTTTCAGTATAGTGTATCGTTGTGTCGGTAATATTCGTTCTTAATATGTGAGAAGAAGAATAAAAATGGACAATTTATTAAATAATAAAAAAAAAAAACGAGTGATAGTGACAGTGATGAAGAATGCAAACGTGAATTAAATAAACTAATAGAAAAAGCAAAGTCTAATATAATCCCGCAAAATTAAAAAATTTAATAATAAGTGATTTTAAAGTGATAATTTTTTAGTTTATAATTTTGTTTGTGATTTAGATAAATGATTTAAAAGTTTTTTGTGTGAAAAAATTAAATTTAAAATATTTAAAAAAGTTACTGTTTTTTCATGTTAAATAAGAGACTAAAATTCATTGATTATACAAAAAATGTGTTAAACAAATATAGTATTGTTATGATAAAAATAACATAAGAAAGTATTTATATTAATTATAATAGTATTAATATTATTAATAAGCCTTCAAATCTTATAAAAAAAACTTTTGTTAAAAATATTATTCTGTATAAATATTTAATAAATATACTCAAGAAATTTATATTTTTTAATAAATAATAATTGTTCAAGAATTAATTTTATTTTTAAATATTAATCCATTTACTATTTTTTTTAATTTCATAATTTATATTTATATTTACATTATGTTGTCTGTCACTTTTTGACACACATGTACATGTACGCGTGTGTGTACAAAATGCGCATGCGTTAGCAGACGATATCTGTAGTTTACGAACTGTCAGTATGGGTTCGAAATTGCATTTAATTGATATGCAACAAAATAAAATTAATTATTCTGTTAACTAAGTAAGAGTCTTCGTACGGGTTACAAGGCTGAAAAATTTTTTAAGCACCATGAGTGAACCTCGCGTCATTAAAGCTTTCGGCTCATATTTTGTGGATGGATAGAGGCGCCTTAGTCGCTCGCTGCGCTCGCGACTGCGGCCCTACTATCCATCCACAACATATTTTGCCTCAAGCTGTAATGACGCGAGGCTCGCACAAGGTACATAAATAACTAATATATATGCGTAAAAAAATACATTTAAAAAGAAAAAGTTTTTTTACGACTAAAACTGTTTTGTATTTTTTCATAAATAAATTTTATGATTTTAATTTTGATTTTTTTCCAATTTTTTGATCTTTTTTGTTTTTCAACGTTGATCTTATACATTTAATAATTCAATAGCGAGATATATAAACGCAATACTTGTAAAAAATACGAAAAAATTGATAATGCAGAAATTAAGATATTTTTGTTTATGATATGCATAAGGAAAAAAAATTTTGTTTAAATGATCCAAGCTGTATTACACATTCAATTACATTGTCATTATCAAAATATTATTAATTATAGAAAAAAAATTGGTTTTAATTTTATTTATCTAGTACAATGCGTGTATATATATATATATAATCAAACATGTATGCTTTATAAACATTTACAAATTTTCAAAATGTTTTTCAAAACGTTATTAGATATTTTCTTTTAGCGTTGAAAAATTAAGAGCTCCAAAGTGCCAAATTTACATAATATAATGTTATATAACAAAAATATATTTCTCGTTGATTCTGAGTTCTTCTCGAAAAAAGATTTTGAAAATCTTTCTAACGCGTCAATTGCGCATATTTGCTAATTGAAATTTATACAGAATGTATCGATATATAAATATACATGGATACACGCGTCTAACGGGTAACTTATATGATCTTGTACGATATTTCATATATGTATAACAACTAGCAGGATAGACACATATCGGTGCGTGAAGCGCGACCACAAATATGCGTTTCAGTATTTTATATTAGTTATTTATGTACCTTGTGCGAGCCTCGCGTCATTACAGCTTGAGGCAAAATATGTTGTGGATGGATAGTAGGGCCGCAGTCGCGAGCGCAGCGAGCGACTAAGGCGCCTCTATCCATCCACAAAATATGAGCCGAAAGCTTTAATGACGCGAGGTTCACTCATGGTGCTTAAAAAATTTTTCAGCCTTGTAACCCGTACAAAGACTCTTACTTAGTTAACAGAATAATTAATTTTATTTTGTTGCATATCAATTAAATGCAATTTCGAACCCGTACTGACAGTTCGTAAACTACAGATATCGTCTGCTAACGCATGCGCATTTTGTACACACACGCGTACATGCACATGTGTGTCAAAAAGTGACAGACAACATAATGTAAATATAAATATAAATTATGAAATTAAAAAAAATAGTAAATGGATTAATATTTAAAAATAAAATTAATTCTTGAACAATTATTATTTATTAAAAAATATAAATTTCTTGAGTATATTTATTAAATATTTATACAGAATAATATTTTTAACAAAAGTTTTTTTTATAAGATTTGAAGGCTTATTAATAATATTAATGCTATTATAATTAATATAAATACTTTCTTATGTTATTTTTATCATAACAATACTATATTTGTTTAACACATTTTTTGTATAATCAATGAATTTTAGTCTCTTATTTAACATGAAAAAACAGTAACTTTTTTAAATATTTTAAATTTAATTTCTTCACACAAAAAACTTTTAAATCATTTATCTAAATCACAAACAAAATTATAAACTAAAAAATTATCACTTTAAAATCACTTATTATTAAATTTTTTAATTTTGCGGGATTATATTAGATTTTGCTTTTTCTATTAGTTTATTTAATTCACGTTTGCATTCTTCATCACTGTCACTATCACTCGTCTTATTTTCATTATTTAATAAATTGTCCATTTTTATTCTTCTTCTCACATATTAAGAACGAATATTACCGACACAACGATACACTATACTGAAAGAAAACAAAAGAAAAGCAGAGCCCCGTGGTCGCTTGAATGTACATACTGAGCGAAGGAGAGAGCGAGACAGAGATAGGGTGGTCACGTGGGAGCAATGGTGCGCGCGCTCTTATCGCTATCTCGTTCTCTCTCCTTCGCTCAACATACATAAGTCTTATTACGCGTTTCGAAAATATAAGTTTCGATGAAGACTCACATGCTAGGCTATATGAAGCGACAAATACATAGCAGTGGCGCTGTTAACTTTTTTTTCTCCTGGCACATATACAGCCTAAAAGGACGTATAGAATGTCTATACAGCCTAGAAGGACGTATAGAAAAATGTTAATACGATCGAGAAGGCGCTTGCGCGTATGGAAACCATTTACACGCTGACGATGCTCCGTAGGTAAGAGTCGCCGTACGGGTTAGTAGGCTGAAAATATATATATATATATTCACACGCTTATCGATTGTTAGTCTACTCGTGCTCTACTCCAACCCTTCTCGTAAATATACGTAAGTATTCGTAAGTATTGTATACTTGAGACTCGCCGGCTCACGCGACTATTCGAGGTCTATATATGAGTCCACGAATAATATATTTTAAATACTTCGGATGGTTGAGATAAAAATCTTTTGTTATTCATTGTTTTTTCTGATTTAGCGTGATTTCGTATTGTCACTATTTTTCATTTATTCGTTATGTTACATTTCAATATACTGTTCCTATTTTAATTTTTATTCACACAACAAATGTTTAATAAAAAGAAATCTATTAGTTCATTAGCTATTTCATTAAACTTTAAAAATAGTGTGGTTAAATAATAAATGAATTCATATCAGCATCTTTAGTGTACGCGAAAAGAAACAATACAGTTAATGTTACACACAAATGCATAAAAAATCGGGAAATGTTATGCAAATGATATTACGTAAAAGGAAACTAAATTATAAAATACTTCATTAGAAAATATATATTGTAATAAAGTCAAAGCTTCTTATTTGTGATTTCATTATTCGTGTTTTCAGTATTGGTGGATTAAAAAAAAATTTTCTGTCGCGAATATACAAGAAGTTGTCGCAATTTTTTAATTGGCTAATACTGAAAACGTGCGAACTCTACGGAATGGTGAATAAGGAGCTTTAATTATATAAACTCTGATATTAATTAGATAAATTAAAATTGTAACTTTCGAAAACGAAGCAATAAAATGATGCCGGTGCGTATATAATTTCAGATTAATTTTTGAAATTATAAATTTTTATAAATTCATCTGACAAAATTAGTAAATAAAGAAAAAATTGTAATTTTTAAGCTTGTTATTAAGATGTTACAATACTAAAAGCATCACATAACATTGTGATTAAAAAAATCTTAAAAATAATTACCATAAATAAATTTAAATAACCAGATTTATACGATCTTCTTCGATAATGAAATTAAAATAAGTAAAAAATAAATAAAAATTAAGGATAAATTTTGTATAATAATCGTGTAACATTATCTTTGCATTTATGTATCAAGATCACGAGAAACAGGTAAAAGAAGAAGGAGAAGAAACAATGCGATTCATGCATTACATGTACACAAACAGAAAAACGACGGACACAGCGATTCACCGATAAAGTTATTGTGCCGGTTGCATGCGCGCGCTCCCGAAAAGCTGAAGCGCGTGATGCAATCGGTAGGTTGGCGCCCAAAACCTCGTTTAATGTGTGTGTCAATTTATGCACCCGATACCAAGATAATTTTCTAAATTTTCTGCGAGGCGACTCAAGACGAGGATTATTCGCGCTATGCTCCCATTGTATATATACCGCGCGCGCACGTAACCGGCGTATGTGTATGTAAGTGTATATGAAATTACATGTGTCATTTCATTCACGTTCTTGTAATGAAATTGGTCTCACGGGATAATGCGCGCCGGACACGTGCGAATAGGCATTTTCTTAATGCTGCAAGAAATTTATGTGGACATGTGTTGTACAATTAAGTATAGTGAATGGCAACGGAACGAAACGCTGGATTAACTTTACAAAGATATTTTTCTTCTAATTTTACCAAATTCACTATCGAATTGCAATTAGAAATTATGAAGACATTGTTTCATAAATATACCCCGCCTTAATTATATGCATATAATCCTTTTTTATCTTAAAAATAAATTTTGATTTTATAAATATTAGGTTTTTTTTTTTTTTATACAAATATGCGTACGTTACATAATCATAAAATTTATTAAAACAAATTTTTGGACAAATAAAAAGTTTTATCTTTCAAATGATTATGAATTTATATCCTATATTGTAAAAAATTTTGAAATATTATATTATGCATTGATTATGCTTTGAATAAAAGGAAATTTGCAATTTTTCATTTCGAATTATCTTAATTAGCATATTAATTTAATTAAATTACACTTATAAAGTAAATAAATAATTCATTTTTAAAAAGTTATTTTTTAATTACACTGCTTTACATTGCACCATTTTTTATAATTTTACCTTATGAAATTTTTATGAAATTAAAGTCAGATTTAAAATAATTTTTTTTATTTTATAATTGGAAAAAACACAATCAGTAATTAATGGTCTCTGGTGCAAATTATTTTTTGAAAAAAATATACATTTAAAAGATTAGGAAAATATTTATTATTGTTTAACATTATTTATTCTTTAATTTTATATCATAAATATTATGATAATAAAATTCGTATGAAAAATAAAAAAAATAAAACTAAAATTTTTCATTTTTGTCTAATAAAAAAAAACTGATGCAAAATTTGTAAACTGATTTGATAATTTGTTTTAATTTGTAATAATTAGAAAACCAATGTATGTTTTGCCTAAATAGCGATTTTTTTTTTATTACAGAAGTATTAAAAACTATCATATAAATAAAATACAAAATTTTATGTGCGAGCTATAATAAATACATGTCTTTTTAAATTGTACTTTTTGACCACTGGTAAGTGACTTAAGAAGTGACGAAAATTGTTGTCACACAAAATGTATTATTTAGGTAAACATTTAAAAAATATTTCATTTTAAAATTTTAAATTCAATTACTTAGAATTTAAATAATACTATTTTATTTTTAAAGTAATAATTCTGCTTGTCAAGATGTAGCTTCAATTGTAACAAATGCAATTGAGTCAATAATTTAATAATTTATGTAAATTGAAGACAAAAAATCTGAATTAATAATTTTTTTGTACAATTATAAAAAAAAAAAAAAAAAAAAAAAAAATTAGAAAAAATTTATATCAAAATTATCGTCGCAGAATTTATCTTTTTATTGCGTTAACTTTAATAAATTTATAAATTACATAAAAGTTAATCAATTGCAGTTTTTGTAATCTATAATCACATCGAAACTAATTTACAATCAATTATTAGACATATTTAATGACAGCCAAGTTACCATCAAGTCACTAAATCACTTCTTAACAGTCGATAGGTATTAGTAAGAGTACTTTACAGCATCTATCTCTTTCGCGTACACACACGCGGGTTACATAACTGGCGCGAGAGCGCACGCCGGCCCTCCCGGCACCGATGAGGATACTTGCACCGTTTCGTCCTCTGATGCTCGACATAAAGCCTTCGACATGAGATAAATCGGTCCCGATGACAGAGGATGAAACAGCCGCATGGGCGACCGCGTGCACTATGCATCAGCGGCGCGCTTTATCGACTTTTTTAAAGGGAGTTACGTAACAACGAATTTCATACCCTTAACCTCTCCTTATTCCTGGCTTGCATTTTTTCGTCACTCGCACTCCCTTTTATCATTTGAAATGAATCGTATAAATGACATAATCAAGTTTGAGTCGCTTTTCAAATTTCAACAAATTAGAACGTGTTTTTAATCGAGAAGATACGGTTATAAAATGAAAAAGAAAAAAAGATTATGTTGCTTACCGGACTCGATGCCGTCGGCAGTGCTGGAGGTCCTACCATTAACTAACGGTTGAATTTTAACATTTCCTGTCTCATCCTGAGCAGCATCGACCTGTGAACCCAGTGCCATGCCGCCTTAAAGCAAAATATTATTGTCTACTCGATTTTTCACCTTGTCGTGCTTTTTTTTCCCTTCACGCTGATCGATGTTTCGTTCACGTTTTCCTTGTCTTTCTCGCGTTCTCTTTTAGGGTTTTATATATTTAAGTGAAAAAAAAGAAACACACGCGGTTGTTAGTGAATATTTTATTTTTCTGCTGAAGGAGTATCGAAGAGGATGTCAAAAAAATTATTCTTTTTTATTTTCACTTCCCTCACAATATTAATTAAAGGCACGAGTGTTTGAGACAGTCTTTCTTTCTCTCTTATCTTCCAATTTGCTCTTATACAAATGACTCGTCGATATTATGCACGTTTCCCAGGCGCCGCTTAATAAGACGTTGTTTCCGAATCTTTCCTTGCCAATGTCTCTTTAGACTCTGGTAGCGCGCGTAAGCTTGAGAGCACTTAGAGAAAGAAGAAAGAAAGAGATAGATTATGAAGAGCACCACGTGCCTGCGCTACTGCTGCTCCGATTCTGGATTCTAGACGGTGGGTTTTCGCGGTTGGGACCGGCCGAGTAACTAACTTCTTATTGGTTCAAGATTAATACGATAGAAAGCTGCGTGGCACATGCGCTTTACTACGGATATTTAAATTTTTTAAAAATACAGCAATCATTAATACAATAAACAGATCAATTTTACTACAGAAATTTAAATAATTATAAAATATTCAACTTACATAGATAAAAATTGCTAACGTAAATTTTTTGTGCATAAATCTACTAAAAATTATAATCAATTATAATGAATTTTTTAGTTGATTAAAATTAAACTATGAAAATCATTAAAATTAATTTAATCGTATTTAAAAAATAAATAAATAGATACGTAAAAATGTGATAAAACTATAACGTAATATTAACGGTAGTATTTACCAAACATTTAGAAAATTATAATATTTTAAGTTTTAAATACTATTTAATCTTCATATATAATTGAATTTTTAATATAATTGAAAAGTTATGTATTTGCTCTCTCACATATATACTTGCAAATTGTCTATTGTTAACTTACTGTAAAAATAAGCGCCACATACGGAACTCAAGAGAAACTTTTTGAGAGTTCGCCGGGAGGGGTATAACCCGACCCTAACTTAAAGTTTGAATAAAAATTTTGTAAGTATTATAAAAAAATTTAATGCAAAGATATTTTTCTTTGTATTTTTATTTATTATTAAAAATTAAATAATATAAATCTTTTTTGTTAATTAATATTTGTAAAGTTAATAGACTTTTTTTATTTATAACAACGTAGATAGGTTATATTTTAGAAGAATGTCAGCTGAAGAAGAAAAACAACCAGAACTTCGTGTAGGGCCTGATCCTAATGTTGTTTATCCAATAAAAGTTCAATATTGTGGAAATTGTTCTCTTCCTATCGAGGTATTAAATAAATTTTATAACTTTATTTAAATAAACATGAAAATATCACAAAAATGTTTTTCTTGTACTTCATGTTTTATTAGAATTCTTAAATTAATAATTGTATTTTCCATATTTTTTTAGTATTGTGAATATTATCCAGACTATCCCAAATGTAAAGGATGGTTAGAAAAAAATTTACCATCAGAATTTGAAAAAGTAAAATTAGGTAAAAGTTAATCAGTAATAATGTGAACTTATTAGTTATGTTTAGTAAGCGATTATAATTAATATTTTATAGTAGACGATGCAAATACAGAAGCTGGGGGAGGAGAAGATGAAAAGAAGCGCCAGAAACGAGGAGGAAAAGGCATGCTTAAAACAAAGAAAAAGGAAGAAGTTCAAAAGTTAATCACAATTTCCAGAGCTCCAAGAGGAAAGAAAAAATTTGTTACAGTTGTTCAAGGATTGAGTACTTTTGGTAAGAAAATACACTAGAATTGATTAAAAATTTAAAATTTTTTTATTTCTTATAATTGTATAATTTTGTTTATTTTTATTTAATTTGATATATAATTTTGTTTTTATTTATTTTAATTGAAAATTTTGATAATTATAATAACATTTTTAAAACATTAATGATATATTTTTTATGATTATTATATAATTAAGAAATATTATATAATAAATTTTTTAATAAAATATCTAAAATTAAATATTTTAGACATTGACTTGAAAGTAGCTGCAAAATTTTTTGGTAGTAAATTTGCATGTGGTTCAAGTGTAACAGGGGAAGATGAAATTGTGATACAAGGTGATGTAAAAGATGACTTGTTTGATGTAATTCCAGAAAAATGGCCTCAGGTAATATATAAATTAGTATAATCTAAATATGTTAATTTTTATATTTTATTTTTATGTAAAATATAATTATCATAATGTATGTTTGTAGATTGATGAAGATTTAATAGATGATCTAGGTGATCAGAAAAGATAATGGGCTGCTAAAGATTGTCTTCGCACAAAACTATAAAAATGTATACTGATGGATGTTTATTATGAACTAATGTATATAAAAATGAGATCAAAAGCATAACGAATTTGTTTAAAACTCTCATCCTTAATCAGCACTTTGCTCTTCCTCATCCAAATGTTCTGAAATTACTTGAAGTAGTGATTCAACTTCTTGTTCAGATAAACGATCTTCACTATCTTCAATTATCTAAAAAAAAATTTCACGTATTCAATTTTTATAAGTTTAATTATAATAATAAGCAATAAAGAATAAAATTTTATTTTAAATAAATTTTATTTAAATTTTTACCAATTGTATTTCAAGAGCAGTCTTTGGGCATTGATTTAATAAAGTAAGTTTTTCACACTTTGTCAGTTTAAATGGTTCTAGAGCTGCTAAGAATGTTGTGATTTTTTCAGGAGTTAATTTTCTGCATGGTGTATCTTCCAAGTACCTAACCGTTTGATATGTTATTGTTGCTAACTGATTTTGTCCTTTTTGTTTTTTATTCGATTTTATACTTTGAAGAATCTCTAACACTTCATAATTACTAAGATAAGCTGAACATTCTTTCAACCTATTAAAAATAAAAAATGAAATAACCTTCTAAATTTTAATAAATAATATAGTAATTTACTTACACTTCCATTTCACTTTAAATGTTTCATCCAAATATTATTAGAAAGTATGCAGTGACAATAATTTTTAATCTTAATATAATATTAACAATTGGAATAAAAAATTATATTACTATCAAAATTATAAAAAATTTTTTAACATTTTCAAATTGACAAGATGTATCAATTTTTTTTAAATTTATTGGAACACTATATGGACATAATCATTCATCGAATAAATGCTAACAACAATACTAATTATAATATAATTTGTAAAGTACTCGTTCTCATCCAGATTTTATTTGTTCACGCAGTTTCAAGTTTGTTAATTATTTGTTTTTTAGCAGATACAAGATGTCGCTAATAAGCTTGGGCGCTAAATTTAAAAATATTATTAAAAATTTTTACAATAATTTAATTTAAATAACGAATTTTTCATTCAAATAAGTTGTAAGTATCATAAATGACATTAAATTTTCTAATCAAAATTAAAATATTTTTAAAAACGAATAATAATTATTTTGAATTTTAAATAAAAATCTTAAATACAAAAACTTTGAAAATATAATTGTAATAATTAATATAAATTTAAAATTAAAACTTATAAAATTTATATTAATAAAGTTATATTATCGCTCTTAAGCAATCTAATTTTAGCATATATAATTTTTTCTACTACTATGAAATTATATCATATTTATACATGTGTTGATCATTAAAAACAAAAGTTTTTTCTCTTGTGTACTTTATCTTTCAACTTGTCGGTCATTTGAGCGCTCTACTTTTTTAAATTTATTACACATATATAGATATAAATGTATGTAATCACCAGTAAAACATTATATACTATATATAACATAATCACGCACGATGATATATACGCGCACGTGTCCGAGTTAAATCTCTCCCTCTCAGCTGACAATAATTGCGCGTGCGCAATGACCCATACATTTACAAATATGATAATTCATCTCTCTCTCTATTTTCCTTCTATCTTTTTCTAACTTATGTACATTTAAGTATCGCATCCTACTCATATTCATTCTGTCTTTCTTGGCTTGTATGATGCTTTCTCTGTACCAGCTCAGGTGTGGACTTAGAAGTATAGTGGCCCTGAATAAATAGAATTTATTTTGGATCCATTTTACTTTTGTGCGTTTATGAAAATCATCTTTATATTAATTATCTTTATATTAATATTAAAAAGTGTATATTTTCCAGCTTAAATTTAAAATATCCCTTTTCTTATCATTTTTGATGTTTTATGCTATGTGTTCAATTACAGTCATACTTATGTATACAAAAATAAAAAAATTTTATTTAATAAAATAAAATTTAATTGTTTAATATAACTGAAATATAAATAAATGTATTGTTAGATGAAAATGTATTATTTTATACATATGTGTCTCAATTATATGTGTCTCAATTTCAATCATGTTATGTTTAAGTGGCTTAAAATTTTAAAAATATTGAAACTTATAACGAAGATATTTTTAAAAAATAGAATGTTTGTTCAAAAGTACTTGATTAAAGGTATTCTGATAATTAAGCATTATAATTGGACACAAACAGTTATAAATCATTGTTTAAACATTAAAAAAAAATTAATTTCAAAATATGCAAACGTAAATTTCGGTCTTCTGTTTTTTATATTTACTAATAGTTTTTTGAATTAGCATGTATTTGTAAAGTGTTTTTATTCCTTTTATCTTAAAAAGTAATAAATAATTGTTATAATAAATTTGGTTTAAAAAAATTTAAAAATATCAAATGCCCTCCAAGGCGCCCTTCACTTGATACGACCCCGCTTGCGGAAGCCACCTTAACAATACAGCGCACAGTCACTATTGCCTTATGCGTAAGTGTTAATGTCTATGCGAGAGTAACTGCTCGTGTGTGCGTTAGTAACAAGTCGATTCGTCGTTTCTCCTCTTCTGCGCGTTTGTTCATCGCCGATAAAAGCGTAGTGTAGTTCCAAATTGCTCTTGCCGTCGTAGTATTATCCACTTTGGAACTCTCTCAATATGTAGAAGGCGATCATGGAGACTGCGATGAACATCGTCATCGCAAGCAAGGCCTCCTATCTTTTTGTTTAGAAGGAGGTGACCATCTCATGTTAAACTGTGTGTTACTCTATCTTTCTTGCACTCGTTTTCTCTGTGACGCCTTATCGATCTTTATAGCTCTCGACTACGTCGTCGTCGTCGTCGTAGTTGTCGTTACTTTAAGTGCCCACGGTGTCGTGAACCGATGCGTCCAGGACAATTGTCTTTTGTAACTCGCCGGCGTGTTTGCCCGGATAGAGTGGAGAGAGTTTCGTTTTGGAGTAATGGTTCGTGGTGAGCAGTGTTGAGTAAAACATACAGTGACGGCGGGAGAAAAACGAAACAACATGGAAGTCGTCGGAGATTATGAGTACAACACGAAGGACCTGATCGGTCACGGCGCTTTCGCCGTTGTTTTCAAGGGCAGACATCGTAAAGTGAGTATTTTTGGATTCTTTTCATTTTGAATGAATATTTTTTAAGTTCTGAGCATGTTATGTATTTTTTATTAATAATAAAAGACAAATTTGTATTTTTTACAATATTATTTATTATAATCATTATTTTGAATTTAAATATTAAATCTTGTAATCAAAATTGCTTTGTAATAAAACGTTTATAACTTGTTATAATTTATTTTTTTTAGTTATATAATATTTAAATAATAGCATAATATAAATAATAACAAAGCAGATCAATTTTTTTTTTAAATGAGAAATAATTTGTATGAATTGTAATAAACTGAATTCCATTTTTTTCAGAAAACTAATTCTGTTGTGGCTATAAAGAGTATTACAAAAAAGAGTTTAGTTAAGTCACACAATTTACTTGGTAAAGAAATCAAGATTTTGAAGGTAAAAATTTCAATTTTATAAAATTATGTAATGTTATTATAACGTTTTATTCTTTCAAAATAAAAATATAAACATTAGAGTAAAAGTACCTAAGTACTTTATAAATGAAAAAAAAGTAAAACTATGAAATATCAAAAAAATACTAAATTTTTATTGGAAAAAATTATTGTTATATAAAGATCTTATATTAAGATGGCTAAAAATATTTACTGAATTTATATTCATCAAAATTAAATGTTTTTGTTAACATTATATAGTATTATTAATTAGAATAAAAATATCATATTGATGTTTATTTAAATGCAGGAATTAACTGAATTGCATCATGAAAATGTTGTAGCCCTGTTAGATTGTAAAGTAAGTAAAAAGTTGTATTACTAATAATGTTATGGTTAATCTTGTATTATAATGCAATCGAATTTTTTTTAGGAATCTAATCATAATGTCTTCCTTGTTATGGAATACTGTAATGGAGGTGATCTTGCAGATTATCTAGGTGGTAAGTTTTAGTTTTTGAAATTTAAATCTAGAAACTATAAAAAAACATAATTAGTTTTCAAAATTTTAATTTATATTTTATTTCAAATTTCAATTCAAGAGATCTTTAAATATTTAAAAATGTTGATTACAAATTTGATTGAAACTTACATTATTACTTATATTAGTATATTAGTGTACATAAATATATAACAATATATTAATTTTTTTATTTAAAAGTGAAATATTAAAAGTTTTTCTTTTAATAAACCAATAATAAAATAAATATTTTGTTTATTTTCAAATAAAAGCAAAAGGAACACTTTCTGAAGACACCATTAGAGTATTCTTAAAGCAATTGGCTGGTGCAATGAAAGCATTACATGCCAAAGGTGTTGTTCATAGAGATCTCAAGCCACAAAATATTCTTCTTAGTCATAATTGTGGAAAAATGTGCCCTCAACCACATCAAATAACTCTCAAAATTGGTAAATTTTTTTCTATACATTATAATAATTTCAGATAGTTAATTTAAACATTAATATTTACTTTTTATGCAGCGGATTTTGGTTTTGCACGATTTCTGCAAGACGGAGTAATGGCTGCAACCCTCTGTGGCTCTCCAATGTATATGGCTCCAGAAGTTATAATGTCATTACAGTATGATGCAAAGGCTGATCTTTGGTCTTTAGGAACAATAGTTTTTCAGTGTCTCACTGGGAAAGCTCCATTTCAGGCGCACACACCACAAGCATTGAAAATATTTTATGAAAAGAATGCCAATTTAGGTCCAAAGTAAGTAATTTACAAAATGTCTTTGATATAATTTTACTTAATTATGAATATTAAGTTTATTATATATTTATTTTTCAGAATTCCTCCAGGAACATCTCCAGAGTTATCAAATCTTCTTATGGGACTTTTGAGACGCAATGCTAGGGACAGAATGCCATTCGATGAGTTTTTCAGTCATCCATTTTTGCAAGGTCCCAGAGAAAGTCCAAGTCCTGTTCCTGTAGAATTACCTGCATCTGCAGGAACATTGACTGCACCTGAAAGTACAGTTTGTGATACTAGATCTGGCCCAGAAGCAAATAGTCCTTGCTCCAGTCCAGACGATGATTTTGTACTTGTTCCCAGTGATCTTAGTAGTGATACAGATAATAATCCTAACTCACAGCGAGTAAAGTAAGTTATAAAAGAAATTACAATTATTCATTGAACATATACTATAAGGATATTTAAAAAACTTTAAATATTTTTCTTTTACAATAAAGCACTAACTTATTTAAATTATTTTCTTATATTTAAATTTTTAAAATTTTTATTTAATTTTATGCATAAATAATAATAAATGTACAATAGCAACAATTTATGAAAAGTTTTTTTGTCTATTATGTTTCAAATTATGGTAAATCATTCAAAATTGTATTGTTTTGGTGTTTTACTTACATTTTTAACAATTCCAAGTTTGTCTTATCATATCTTTATTTTGATTAATATTAATATTTAATTTTATATGTACAAAATAAATATTTTATTTGCATTAACTTTGACCTATCTGATCAATTTTTATTTTATTTTTTTTTATTTTTTTTTTATTTTTTTTTTTTTTCTTCAAAAAAAGATACACAAAACAAACCAGCCACGAAGCAGCAGCGAGTCCACCGAGGCCCTGCTTCTTACCGATTTCAGAGCCAATTCCTGTACCGACACAGCGAAGCATCGTCCAAGCCGTTAATCCAACTTCTGCAAATAAATCTTCTAACAGCGTCATACCACGCTCACAGCCAATCAGTATGAAACGTAGTTGCGATTCACACAGAAATCATGCAACAGCTGAAATTGGCTCGCTTAGTCCACCCAGCGTTCAATTTGTTATCGGAACTCCACCCAGCAGGCGGTAAGCAAAGAAAAGTATTTGTAAAGAATTTTATATATATTTTGTTTTTATAACTCAAATAGATTTTTAAATTTTAAAGATTGAGCGAAACTCCTCCACCTCCAAACACATGGCAAGTTAGCCCAGTTGCGAGGCATTCACACACATCGAGTGGTACGTCGCCTCTACGACGCTCAGCTGGAGCGAATAGCGCTTCATCGCCATTACTTACTGGTCCACTAGCGGTTCTCGGATCGCCAACAACAAAAGCACTTCAGGATAATAATAATACCTTGAGACAGTCGCCTATTATACCATTTGGCACAAGGGCAGTCACACTACCTGAAATTTCAGGTACGTTTTATACAAAAAAAAAAATAGTTTATGAAGTTTTTATAAATATTCGATACATATATTTTACAAAGCGATTCTTATCATGCACACTTTGCTTTTCGAAAATTTTTTTGAAGAATAGGATTAAATAAGTTTGGATTTTTTTTCGCTGTAGTTTTAAATTATTAATATTTATATTATTAGTTCTCAAAGAAATTTAATAAAAGCTTTAATTTTTGCTGTTGAAAAATGATGATTTGAATTTTTTATAATTATTATTTTTAATAGAAATAAAATAAAAAGTATATATTTAAATATTAAAAATATTCAAATAATAGTATATTATTAATTTTTTTTATCATAAATTTTAAAATTTATTTCTGTTTTGTATTTCTGTCATAGTTTTTGAGACTTAGATTTTTAATTTACAAAACTCTACGATAATTATCAAAAATCGTTAATAGATATTTTATGCCCACTTATTTATTTATTTTCTAATTTATATATTTACACTTTCTATATTGATATACAATACACAGACTGTACACAATATATATATATATATATATATATATATATATATATATATATATAATCTTTATAAATGTTTTTTATCTCTCTAAAAAAACTTTACGTAAATTCTATTCACTTTTCGATTCATCTCACAAATGCACTCACGATAAAAAAAAAAAAAAAAAAAAAAAAAAATTACTCCTATCATACTCTCGGGTTATCTGACCGAAGCTCTCTGTTCTGTGTGTGCAATGTGTCTCCTATACTCGTCTGTGCACTAAAAAAAGAAGAATTTCTCGCAAACGCAGAGGCAGGCAGTTTTCACAACCTTTTCCCGGAGTTGAACACGGTGGCAAGCGAGGAGCGACCGCTTACTTTCATTGCGCCTGAGTTGCCGGAAGAGACACTCCTGGAACGCGAGCACAACGAAATTTTGGCTAAGCTTAACTTCGTGGTGGCTCTTTGTGATTGTGTATGCGAAGTCGCGAAAACGAGAGCTGGCCCATTAGGTGCACCACTTGGCGGTATTGAGCAGCCAAGCAACGCGGCGACGAGGCGCAGGGCAGAGCAGGTAATCCTGCTGGTCAGGGCACTTCAATGGCTCAGCTCCGGTCTCAGTCTGGCAACGCAACAGCTCAAGGCTGGTAGGCTGCAGCCTACAGCGAGTGTTAAAGAGGGTAAGCATGACCAAGACTTCTCTTATTTAAACTAGAACTGTAGCAAAACGTAGTAAAATTAAGGTTTGTTATCCATCACAAAATTGTTTAATTTACATTTATCAAAGATTGATTTTATAATAAAAAAATAGTACATTAGCACAATTGATTGATAATTGTTAAAATATTGCATTGAATAAAAATATACTTGAAATATACCGCGTTAAAGATTGTAATAGAACAGTTAATTCATTGGTATTGTTTATTCTTCACACATATTATTTTTTATTTATTTGTTCGTTGAATATTTTATAATTAAAAAATCATAAATTTTTTTACAGTTGTAAGTACAATGAACGGAAAATTTAAAACTTGTTTAGCTGAATGTAAGCAATTAAATAGTACAGGATTACTTCGACAAACTGGAGCAACGGCAGATAAAATTCTTTATAATCATGCTATACAAATGGTAATTCAAAATCATTTTCATTAAAAAAAAATTCTTACAAAATTTCTATTTTATCATAATATACGTAAAATTCAATTTCACATATTAATTTTTAGAATTTATATACTATTTAAAATTACTATACTATTTAAAAAAACAAAGAATGCAAATCGTACATATGCTTCCTGAAATAATAATAATCGCATGCTACTTGAGAGTAGAGGTCATTATTCATATTGAAAATTTGGGTTTTTTTTTTTCAAAATTTTGCTAACTTTAAGTTTGTTCATAAATTATACTGAACAATAAAGTTGTAAGCGGTTATCGTATTGTTCCATATTTTAATTGTACAAAAAGATGTATATTAATAAAAATAAATAAAACTCTCATAATTACCATTAGTTAATTTTATAATTTATTTACAGTGCCAGTCAGCAGCGTTAGATGAACTATTCGGAAATCCAGCTGAATGTTTCCAGAGGTATCACACCGCGCAAATTCTGTTACATTCATTATCGCAACATGTTACTCATAGTCAAGACAGAGCTCTTCTTATTAAATGTAAGTTACTTTTAAGATAAGTATTTTTATATGTTCTATAAGATTGTAAATAATAAAAATTTAAATGCACATAATTGCAAAATTTGTTGAATTAATTTTTATTTTAAATAAATATTTTTTTTTTCAAATGAGATTTTGCGATTAAAAACGTAGCAAATTTATTTTTATTTTTATCTATTAAAATACAACAAAATTGTTTTGTTGTTAAAATTTTCTTTAATAATGTAAATGATATTGTAATAATTGTTTGTTAATTCTAGATAAAGACGCTGTTGAGAAACGTTTGTATGTCTTGCAACAACAAGGCTACATTTATGCAACAGATCCAACAGAGTGCAATTTCCCGCCAGAGCCCAACTCGTATTCGATTCACGCTAATTTTTTAAAAAACTATCGAAAGAGACAAAGTGACGAAGCTGAAGAGCAAGAGAAACAAAGTACGCCAAGGATTTTTTTTGGTTTCTTTACATGATTTATTAACTGAGGATACGATTAGTGACCTTTGGATTATACATATATATAAATATAAATACATGAAAATATGTTGTAACGTATTGCAGATGTTTATTTAATCCTTATTTCGTATTGATTTAGTTCAACTTATTTTGTATTCCAATAAAAAAAAACTAACAAGAAAGAAAATAAATTTGTTGTAAGTTTAGTGCAAAAATTTATTTATTTTGTAAAATTATTTTATAATAGCGTATATAAAAAATTGGAATTTGAATGTATAGGATCTATACTATAACAAGCCTTAATAATCACATCAAAATAAGTATCTTCTAAAGTACTTTGACTTGATTAACAGTATTTGTATTTATTTACTCTTTTCTTCTATTGGTGGTATAGATTTACTCATTTCATTGTCTCTGTAAATTACATAGTTGAGAGCAAGTGCAAGAGTGTTCCAAGCCATGTATGGAACAATTAATAATCCAGCTGTAGTATTCACTCTATAAAATATGAGACCCATGGCAGCTGTAGTGCCCCAAAGAGCAACGATTTCATATAATGCCTAAAGAGTAATTAAATAATTTAAATATCGTTTTTATTAATATGTAATGATTAATCAATTATGAATTTAAATTATTTTCTAATTCTATTACTCTCTATATAAAATTCTGATTATTTTAATTGATAATTTTACATTATTTTAAATGTTATAAATTAATAAAATTAAGACATACCAAATATATAATAGGATGTTCTTAAAATTTCACATCCTATTATTTTATTAGCATAAAAATAATAAATATATTTTTATTACAATATATTGGATATCTACCCATTTAATTTTATGTGCTCCAAAAAATATAGGAGTCCAGCTCCAATTGAGAGCTAAATTAGCTCCATAAATTGACAATGGCAGTGCAGCATTTTTCCAGCTACCACTATCACGTAAGACTAAATAAGAGGCATACCCCATGGAACAGTATATCGTAGTCCAAATTGGTCCAAAAGCCCAATTAGGTGGTGTCCATGTTGGTTTCTTTAGAGACTATATGAAATTTGTAATGCAATTTTATATTAAAATGACGTAAAATATAACATAGAATAATTGTGCTATTTAGACAAATAAATATAAATATATATATTATAAATGACAATTTTATTTATCAAAATAAAAATTTTAGTCAGTTTATAACTTAGTTTTAATTTTAACTAATTTTATGTTTTCATTGTCAACCAGATATTTGTTATAACTATTAGGTCACTTTATATAAAATTTATGTATACTTTGCAAAACTGATGAATAAATTATTTATATTTATTTAAAAATTACGTTTTTGTAAAATTTATTTTTAAATTCAATTTAATTAAAATTTAATTAATACTTTTCAAAATAAATGTTTTTTGTGAAAAGAAAAACAGAAAAATTTATACCGAAAGTGAGCCCGGTGTAACACAGGAAGCTTGTTGCGCATGATTCTGCAAATGTAAAAAAAATAATTATTACGTACCTCGTACCAAGGATTAATATTTTTCCTAGTAATGATTGCACCAATCCAACCACCAAAATTTGGACAAACTGTAGCAACAACAATAGGCCATGAAATTTTTACCGGCATTTTTAATATGTATTTATTTTTATAATAAAACTCAAATTATACTGCGCGTTCCGTTAGACGCAAAAATTGCGTAGTAATGGAACTTCTTTAAACACTAACACTTCAATAGCGGACTGGCGGTGTTTTTGTAGTAGTTGTCCGTACGATACTGTAGAAGGCGGAGTAAATATGTGAAAAAGTGGGGCACAATCATTAAATGTATAAAAATATATTTATAAATTAATGTTATTATCATGTGTTATAAATCATAAAACAATCTTAACAAATATAATTATATATTTTTTTTTTTACAAACAAAAGTTTTTAATTTTCATTAAATATTTATTTTTATATTTTTCGAATTGCAAGAAATTTATTTTTCTAATATAACATCTTGTAATTTTTAACTTATTAATTAAAAAAAAGAATTTCTTTTTGTATAAAAATTTGTCTAATAAAAGTACATGATAAAATTAATCTTAACCTTCAAAATATGATTTGATTCGGATTAATCTTTATGTATTTATAATTATTTTTACTATTATTAAATAATTTTTTAGTTCAGTTTTATATTTTTAAAATATTTAATAATAATTTAATTTGTTCTATTTAATGATTCTATTGTATTAAAAATTTTTGTTGGCATATAATGCAATGAAAATTATTATAGATATTCATTCAAGAATAATTATGAGTAGGGTGACGACCCTAGTGAATGAACAGATAAGGAAATTTCATACTTTATTCGTTGATTTAAATAATAAACAAATTACTTAAAATAAAAAGACTTGCTCTATACGATAATATTAAGCTTCTTAAAATTATATACAAAAGGTCATTTTTACATAAAGTATAAAAATTAATTATAAAAAAGAGAAAATAAAATTTTTTTTTATCGAATCTCTAGTGAATGAACATACTTACTTGAAGCACATCCTAACTTTAATAAGTTACAAATTTTTGAGTTAAATAACCTCACAATTTATATCACACAGCCGAACATCACAGTAGCACTAATCGCATGTTCATTCACTAACTACACAAAATTACACACACAGCACTAGTAAATGTAAAGGTGTTCATTTACTAACTCCATGGTCTGCGTGATAGTGTTCGTATTTTAATCAATATTTAAAAAAGAAAGACTCCATTTATGTAAAAATACTGATTGATAAATTTCATTTCGTATAAAAATTTAATATTGCAAAAAGTTTACTACCGTTTGAGATTAAATTTTTTGCATAAAAATACCTTCAAAGTTAGTGACTCTACTATGTTAGCTCTTAAGTAAATAGACATTTCTCATTGTAAACGCATGTGCACTTATTTATCTATTTTTTTTTTTTTTTTTGAGAAACTCTTTTATACAATTATTTAACATGTCATATAAAAAATAAAGAAAAAATGACAGCAATTTTGGAGAAGTTAATATTTTGTGTTCAGAAAGTACATAAATTTTAATATCTTTTACTTAATGCGAGTTTGTTCATTCACAGGAGTATGTTCGGGGACTAGGGTCGTCACCCTATATTTTATTTAAGGCCGGCGGGCCAATTAGACGGCCTGAATTCAGCCGTTTTTGGGAAGCGTTGTTAGGCGGAAAAAAAAATAATTAGCCAAATGAACTTTTGAGGATAGTTGTATCAGAGATGAAAAGGGAGATCGCTAAAGGCATTGTAAAAAAGTGTGGCAAGTCTTTCGCGCAAGAAAGTTCTGCCCCTTGCGGACGAGCGGTCGAACTATACACGAGTAGAGTGCAAGTGTACTTACCGAATTTATATACACAAGTTCGGTGCAAACGTTTCTAATAAATGATTTAAGATTGATGGAACCGAGTGTTTAAAATTTACCGACTGAAATAATTTAATGTAAAAAATTAGAATATATAGCATTATATATTTTATTACTTTATTATATTACATTTAAAATTTATTAACTAATAAATGTTTATAACAATATATTTGGTGTTTTAAAATTAAAACATTTATTCATATTGATTCCATATATTTTCCCTTAATCAATTTCTATACAGATATTTCTAAAAAATATATAGCTCTTATTTTATTTAAATATTGTATAATAATAAAGAATATATAAATAAAATTAAAAATTTTAATGTATATATATAGATGTTACAATGTGTAAAGTTTGAATCCAAAACTAATAAAAATGTATGTTTTAAAAATATTTATATTTCATTTAATTTACATCATAATAATACTGCATCTTTATCTAAATTTTAAAATGAAAAAATAGAACATAAAAATTTTCATTTATAGTCTTCTTTTTACTTAAGTTTGCCTTAGCTAGCTCTCTAGAATCAGATTATTTTCTAAATGCACTTTTTTTTATTACTCTTCAATTTGTCTTTTTTTACTACAGATATTTTTTCAAAGATGCATCAAACTTGAAAACTACTATTTTTCAACGTGAAACATCGTCGACTGTAACTTCTTCAATATGATTAGTTTCTTCAATATTTTATTTATCGATTTAATTAATTATATCGCATTCATTTTCTTCGTCTGCAGACTTTACTTTTCGTTCACAAAAATAATAATATAATTTTGTTTTATCAACTTCGATTCTTGATACGATTTCTTGTTTTATTATACAGCAACCCTTCGAATTTATATATTAAATATATTAAATATATATTTTCATGAATTTTTTAAATATAAAAAAGATGTTTCTTTAATATTTTTTATAGTATTATATTTAATAACATTAAAACTTTCACAATTTGTAAAAGCGAAACAGAAATAAAGAAAACAACGATTATTTTTTAAGCTTGTGCTCGTTACTACACAGATATTATGCGTTTGACGAATTTCTTTTACAAGCTTTGCGATTGCTACGTATAAGTACGTTTGTATAAGTAAAAAAGTTAAAGCGAATTGATTTATTTATAAAAAACGGGGGAATCTATTTTACTTTTTGATGAATCTGGCCTTTACACGTAAATTATAATCGAAAAATATTGACAGAATAACTATTTTATTGTGGCTAAATTACTAAAAAAAGAAAAATCTGAAAGCATAGTTAATAATCTTTTTTGTAAATTAAAAAAATAATTGATATACTTATTAATATTTCTCATTTTAATAAAGGATTTAAAATTGATGAAACAAAATCTTTAGATTGTACTGACAGACACGTAATTTTTGTATTAAAAAAAAATTTCTCATGCTATAGGACTCGAACGCTGCTCCTTGCGTGTAATTGAGGCAAAATATTATCGTTGCTCATGCTTTAGACGATCGAGCTAAATTTCTCATGATTATAATAAATTACGCAAAAACTTGTAAAAAAATTGTAACCTTCAGTGATGATTTTAAATATAAAATAATTTCATGAATTTTTTTTATTAAAAATTTTTAATGGATAAACAAAAATTTAAATATAGTTGACTATGAATTTTGGTTTTATCATTAGTCAAATGAACGAATTTTTAGAGGTACAACTTACAATTTTTACAGGTCTACACTTTTTTTTGAATAATTATTACCTATATTGTCTCATCCAAATAGTCATTAAATGCAAACAAAAATTATGTTGCAAAATTTTTTAATTAAAAAGTTAAAAAACAATGAAACGTATAAAACGTAATAATTCGAACATTTAAAAAAAAAGCAAACAGTTTCATCATATTTGTCATACCTTCACAAATAGATTTAAAAGGCTACATCGTTAAAATGTATTTGCTACTGTGCTGGTATATATGTTATTACTTGCACAGCTATTTAAAGGGCCGGCGTTTGTTTTCACTAGAACTAATCTCATACGTAGAAATGAAGCCTGAAGTAAAATTAAACATATAGTAAATTTAAAAATTGTGTTTATAAAAATTTTAACATTATGCAAAAGCAATATTAAGCTGTATAATGATATTTCGTTAATTAATTAATTATTTTGATTATATTTAAACAAACCTTGGAAAAAGAAAATGAACTAGAAAATAGAAATAGAATAAAAAAAAAAAAAAAAATAGTTATCTATGTACAAAAGAAATAAATTTATTCAATCAACAAAATCTTATAAATTACAAAATGAAGAAAAGTTTACGATTAAGAACAGTTCCACAGATAATATTTCTAATACATGAAAATTCATAATTTTATAACAATTAAATTAAATCTTTTTATTTAGAATTTGATATAGTTAGAAAAATTGAAAATTTCATAATTAAAAAATTGGATGTAAAAAAATTTAACATGGCATTATATTTTTTTTTATTTTTCATATTACATTTAAAATTTATTAACTAATATATGTTTATAATAATATTTTCGGTATTTTATAATTAAAATATTTATTCTTATTAACATTTCTTGTTATCGGATATAATGAATATATAAGAATTGAAAGCAGTGAGGTCTGACTTATTATCTGTAGTATTTTCATTTTTTAACCCCTGAAGAAAAACGTGGGGTGTAATAAGTTTCACCACTGTGTATCTTTGCGCGCGTGAGTTTAGGTGTGTGCGTATGTGTGCGCGCGCGCGTGTATGTATGTGTGTGCGTGTGCGTGAGTGTGTGTATGAGTATGGTTTTTTTAAAATTAAAAAGTAGCTTAATCGGGATGGTCCTTATCTGTATTCGATGAACATCCGTCCAGCTGCTGAAAAGTTATGTTTTTTTCCGAATTGGCATCCGAATTTTTCCGAGGTATAGTCACTAAATCATTTCGAAAATACTTCGAAATTCTTCTTAGGATTATAAATACTTCCTGCCTTTATCAATTTTGTCTAGTTTTTATTAATTTTCATCTCTGGTTGTATATATATTTGAACTCAAAAAAAAAATTTATACAATCTTCAGAAATGTATTTTAAGTCCCGTTATCAATGTATTTGTAAAATCGAACCATTAACTTTGACTGTCCGCCATTTTGTGAAAAATAAATATTTTTTTAAATCCTTCGATTAAAGACTAGTTTATACTTATATTTAACTAAATCTATCCACATTTTTTGTTTCAGATGATCCACTTCGCCGCAATGTTGGTCACCGCAAACCGTATAAATAAAAACACTATTTCATTGGCGGCCATTTGCCACTTAACAATGTAATATTTTGCAATAAAAAAATTACTGAAAGTTCTTCAAGATGTATTCTTTGAGATGATATAATAATCGTTTAAAAAAGTTTTGTAGTTTTCTTTAAAAAAATTCATGAAAAAAGGCCTTTTTGTTGAGCTACAAGTGGGGGTAACCCCTTAAGGATGTATGAGTAATAAAGACAATTTTCTATAAAATTCTTTTACTTTTTATGTAAATTAATGACATTTTAGTTTCTGTGTAGTAATCAATTTCAACATTTAAAATAATGAAATTTAAAAGTAAAAAAGAACCAATTTACAAATGAATTTTTCATTTACTAAAAATAAATCATTTATTGATAGAATCTTATTTTTGATTGTATTTTAAATTATTTCATATATTTATATGTAAACTATATAACAAATATATGGTCATGCAGATAAATTTAATATGTAAAATAAAATATACATAAAATTTAAACCAATAAATATATAATATTTATTTTTATGCATTAAACATTATATGAACTAACAAAAATACTTTTAGAATAATTTTTAAGGCAATATTTTATTTAAATATACAGTAAATTTTATTCTAGAAAAAAATATTTCATGCGTGTTTTATAAAATAATTCTATTTTTTCATCTTATAAATACTCGTATTTTAAATTATAATTGTTAATAAATTAAAGATTTCATAAATATTTTTATTTTATACGTATATGTATAAGATAAAAGAAGAATATTACAACTATAAATTATAAATTCATTGCTTTTTTCAATTTGTACGAACCGAATTTTCAATCTCTCTTTAAAATGTAATAACTGATATAGAACGTTTTGAAATAAAAAAAATAAAATGAAAGTATTATGTATATACCGAACTCTTTATTCCATGATGAATCGCATGTAAAAATATTAATTTATTTTAAAATTATTGATGAAATAATAAACATACGCATTCTAATATTATTAAATAAAAATATTTTGTATGTTATTTTTTATTATAAGAGAAAATCTCAAGGTTTTTAGAAATTCGTTTCTATATCGTCAATGTTCTCGCAATTTTCTATATAGTAAATACAATACCTCACAACATTAAAAAGTTACAGTTTACAATTTTAAAAAACAAAATCAGTTATTATAATACTTCAGAAATGAATTAGAAGGTCGAAAAAATCGATTTTTTTTTTTCCGTAAATCAATAGCTTAGATATTGAAGAACATGTACAGAAAATTTCAAGGTGAAATTCGAAGAATTTTCACAGATATAGATCCAAACGCGGCGGGGCGTCGAGCAGCTACGCGCCCTTTGTCGTAGTGCTCCGCCCAGGGACCGTCAACTCTGAATTGAAAAGGCTCAGCGACCTACCCAAACGAGATTTAGGGTTTGTGTACGAGTATCTTTAGTCGAAAATTCTTTTAATATATTATAAACGTGTACGTCTGTATGAGTGACCTGTCTGTGCATGTCTCTGCATGTGTTTTTCCTCTGCTTCAGTTTAGTTTAATAAATCTTCTAAAATGACTCTCGGCAAGTGTACATTTTGAAAAAATCATCTCAAGTTATCCGAAAAGTGAAGCAGGAAGCACCCGACGCTCTTCAAGGCCTTGTAAACGTAAATTTTACGGCAATCGTTTTACCACTAATGACGATGACGTCACACGATGCAAGCACTAGTGAGAAAAAACTATCAATGGCGAGTACGGATCCTGAAAAAATCTAATAAATGATCTGATATAAGATCTTATATGAGATCCTATCTAAGATCTCTCATGTCGTTTTCGACCTCTCTGATATAAGAAATGAATCTTATATCAGATCTTATATAAGAAACAAAACTCGTCTCGTAACTTCTAATACAAGATTTGATATAAGAATTGTTTCTCATATTAGATCTGATATAAGAAACAGAACGCTCCACTCATAATTTCTGATATAAGATCTGATATAAGAAACATACGATTTTAATCGTGCAAAATAATTTTTATAAAAAATTTTACAAAAAAAAGAAAAATATTTAAAATTTTGAAAATTGTAATATGATTGTTTATTATAATAAATTTAACACGACTAATAGAAAATTAATTTATTTACCACATATTTTGTACAAAATTTAAATAAATTATGAATTAGCAGAGTAAAAAACATTGTACATTGATGCATGAGGGCCATTACACGAAAAAAAAAAAAAAAAGGAAATAAGACGTGAGAAATAAGAAATGGAAATAAAAAGTAGAAATAAGTAGGAATAAGGTTGAAATAAAAAAATAAGAGAGCTATTTTCATGCTTAGGTGCTCTTTCTATGTCTATACTCTTCCAAGTTATTTTCTTATTTCCATCTTATTCCTGCTTCTCTCCACTTCTTATTTTCATTTCTTATTCCTCACATTTATGTCTTATTCGCGTAGAAACTCTTACAAAACTTATTGTACGTATATCATTATAAGCGCAGTATTATTATTATTATGAAAAACATCGTAATGAGTATACCTACGCTGTTAACCCATTAAGGCCCATGGCTAGCACAGCGTAGATAGGGCCAAAGTAACTATTGGAATTACAACATTGCTAAAAAATAAGGTTAATACAACAATACATAAAAAGAATAGTTAGCGTTCATTATAAAAAAAATATGATTTAGATACGCAAATAAAATAAAAAATTTATATTATTATTAATAATTCACTTATTATTGCTTCATAAGCAGCATATAAATAATGTATTTAAATATAATTAAAAAGGAAAATTTACGTATATGCATTTCTAATAAAATTGTTTAAACAATTGTTTTATAAAAAATTAAAAATATGAAAAAACACGTAAAACTTATTTTTTAGCCATTTTGTGATTCCAATAGATACAATAGTTTGGCCCTGTCTACGATGTGCTAGCCATGGGCCTTAATGGGTTAATTACAAGAAAGCTATACTTTTTATTACAAAATGATGAAATAAATGAATTATAAGATGTCAAGATGAACAGAAAATGTATGTCTTATTCCCTGTCTTGACATTGCCTAGCAGCAACCATTTCTTGTTCTCTGTCTTGACGTCGCCTAGCGGCAATCCTTTCCTTGAAAAGTCTCGTCCTAACAGATTTGCCAGCATCATTGATTGCTCTTGTCAGCATCAGATTAAAAGCCGACCTATCGTATTTGGTGCGCTTTCTTCCTGTGTTATCTAATTTATCGCAAAAACGAGGAATAACTTCTGCCGATAAAAGTAAGTATTAAAAAGATTAATATTGTTAAATTAATTTATAATTTTATTTTAAAACATTAAGCTCACCTTTTAAAAGGCTGTACTTTTTAGGAGTGATCTCTTTTCTGGCGATTGGATGGTCTTCAAATCGGACCGTTGTTCGATTAATGTCTATGCACCTAACCATCAATTCCGCTGATGTGTAATGTATCCTTAACATTTTTCGTAAGTATTTCGATACTGATGTAAGATTTTTTAGCATTTTAGCATACTCCCCTGCCAAAATATATTTATTCAATCCCATGTATACCTGAAATCAAAAGTTTTATTGAAATAAAACAATAGGCATAACAACAAACAATAAAAAAACCATTTCAGCAAAATTAATTTTTCATCGCACGACGATACCTCTACTATTGTAGTCCCTTCTCGAGTTCTTTCAGTTAACAGTTGATTCCAATCGTTTCTCTCTTCTTCAGTTTCTAGATCCTCTTCTGGTAGCAGTACTGCGAATGAAACGTTAAAGTTTATTAAAAATTTATTAAAAGAAATGTGTTTTTGTTTAAAGATTTCTTAATGTACTTACGTTGATCACTATCATCTTCATCGTCACCTACACCATTCATTGCACGTGGATTATCAAGATCAGCCAAGCCGTTGTCATTGCCGTTATTCTCGTATCGTAGTGGTGGATCATTACGATTAACCGAGACATTGTTGGCACCGTTATTCTGTTCCACAAAGCCCCTAATTTGACCTCTTTCACCCTCAAGATGTGATGGTGAAGCGGCAGAGCTGATGCCGCCATCCCTCTCACGACTCGGTAGATTTTGACCACTTTCACCATCAAGAATGTGTGATGTTAAAGCATCGTGATTGACGAAGCCGTTAGTATCGCTATTCAGCTCATGACTTATATCTGGGCTTTGACCTCCTCCACCGAGAGCGATATTTTCAGTTTTTTGATCTGATTGACCATTAGGGTCTCGTGGTGTTGGATTGCTAAAATTAATGGAGTCGCTGTTGGCATTGCCATTGTGCTCGCCGTTGTTGATTTCGTTACAGTACGTTGGTGCTGAAGTAGGATGCTGCTGATCTAAACGCTGCCGTTGTGCTAGGGTCACAGATTTGTCATTCCATTTTTTTTTTCAAGTATGTCTTGATCGTACCAATCTAGCTTTTTCGAAGGTTGAATTTCTTTTTCTTCAGTTCTTCAGTCTGGAAAAATAGAATTTTTTAGAATTAATAAAAAGGAATAATAAATTAATGACAAAAAAGTCAATTAAGAGATAAATAAAAAGAAAAGAAAATAAAAAAGAAATTGAAAAGAATAAAGATTGTTCTTTCTATTTCTCTCTTTCCCTTGCTCTTCGCAGCAAAAACATCATCTACTGGAAAAAAATCTGTAATCAAAGTCAAACATAAGAGAATGCACTTCGTAATACGATTCCACTCCTATCATCTGAAATGAAGCTTCGCAGAATTTTAATTTTTTTATTTATTTTACAAATAAACTATTAGGTTATAGCAATAATATATATTTTTTTTTGATAAACATATTTTTGTTTAATATAAACATTATTATTATTAGGCTTTTTATACAAACTATAGGTAAGCATACATAAACCCAAACATTAATTAAACTTTTTTAACAATAAATATGTCACGTAAAATTATTTAAAATTACTTGACTTAGCAAAAAAGATTAGATTAAAAAATAATAAATACTCTTATACAGCGCATGATTTTTACTGATATTCACTAATGCAATATATATTTTTTTAAATAAAACAAATACATATTTTTTGTTAAATAAAAATAAAAAATATATTTTTTTTAATTTTTTTATTTACTATATCTTTATTTTAAAATAAACAATCTCATCTTAAGATAATTTTTATTTTTACTTAAAAAGTTTTTTTTTTTTTTTCAACTTTTTTATAAAATTTTCACAACCCTCATTTTAAATTATTATTAAATAAAAATATTCATTAAATTTATTCAGCCTACGTGTGCTGTTCTAACGAAATTCTTTAAACACGTACAATATCCACTATTAGTTTTGAACTCTTAATTTGAAATATTTATAACACTTTTTTAATATAAAAATAATAATTTTTAATATAAAAATAAAAATGTTTATTGCTGTATCAATTTAGATTTACTGATATTTGTTAAAATAATCAAACGTGTGTTTTTATTTTAAGTTTACTAACCATATTCTTAATTATTTTATAAATAAAAATTGATTTATATTTTTCATCAAATATTATTTATCGAATTATTTATTTTCTTACCAATGGTGAGAAAAAGCGAAGAAAGTACAAGCTAGAGTACTTTTTACGAATATTGGAAGCTCTGCTTAGTAACCATGAGTCAAGAAGTATAACTTTGACGAGTAATAGATACATATACTGCAAACATTAAATAGTGACTAACTTGAAGTACTAAAAAATATACTTTTAAATATTCTTTTTGATGTAAATTTCTTTTCCAATTTTCCACTCGATGACAATTTTCCACTCAAATTTGACATCATCAAATGTGTATTAATAATCTGACTTAATTGCCACTGTAATTAAATAAAAAATCTATATAATTTGCATTGTTTTGTATGCGGTTGGTTGCAGGAACCATTGAAAATATTGATTATGTAACAATTAATCAATTCTTCCAAAATTGGTTTACAATTAATATAAGAAATTGGTGTATATTTGAAATAAATTTAATTTTGATTTTTATATTAATATTAATATAAATTGTATTTTTATAAATTAAATGTTATGCATTTTTTTAATTTGCCAGTTAGCTATTAGCATTAAAAATTTTATAAAGCTAACCAAAAAAGTATGTCCACCTGATTTCTAATACTTTGTTCATATTTTGATAACATAGAATTACTTCCATTTATTTACAATATTACTTTTCTTAATATTTTTTATGAATAATTGTTACCATTTAAACAATTATAATTGTAAAAACAATTTCCGCGAAAATTACCGTTTACATCTTTATCGTCATACTGTTAACTTATTTTAATGCACTCATTATTAATCAATAATAACACCGCTAAATAAATTATTACAAAAATACAATAATTACCTTACATGAAATACAATATTATGTATAGGTATTATAGAGCATTGATTTGACACATTTTGCAAAAAGTAACTGGTGTTGGCATAGATCTCGCAAACGTTATAAAACCACCGATCCCATTGGTCTAATAAAACAAGACAATTTGAAAATAAAAGCGGCAATGGCGGCGCCGCGTGCGTGGCGCACTATTACAACACTGCATTTGAATGAGAAATGATTTTTCAAAAATTGACCCATTTCTCTTCGATTTTTATTTTATAATATTTCATTTTAATTATAAAAAATCGAGTGAGAGATGGAGCGCGTGCAGACACGAGAGAAAGAGAGAGAGAGAGAGAGAGAGAGAGAGAGAGACGGAGAAAAAAAGGAACTAAGAAAGAAAGAGTGTAAACAAAGTAGCTGTTAAATAGAATTTGTTACCTTTGTTTTTTCTCGTTGCTTTCCTGCAGGTTTTTAGCGCTCTTTCGCGAGTTACCATCTTCATCGGTGCTACTTCCTTCTGCATCACTTTTTTCATCGCCAAATTCTTCTTGAATAGATTTTTGGCCTCCTTGTTCTCGTTGTCTTCGTCTTCTCTCGTAATTCCTCAGCAGTTTGCGCTAATAGCGCTATAGCACATTTCTCGAACCAATTATGTTTGTGGGAAATGTCGCAATTATCTTTGCAAATATATTTTGCATAATAACTTTTGTTACGCACGTAATTTTTTCATGCGTACCATTAGTTAATTATATTAATTAATTATTTTGTATAAAATTTATATTAATTATTTTATATAAAATTATATTAATTATTTTGTATAAAATTTTCATGTTTAAATGTTGAAACTTTATAAAAAAAAATTTTAATTGAAAATGAAGTTTTCATATTTAAATAACTCATAAAAACCTTTGCAAAATTAAAATAAATTAAAAAAAATATTTAAATAATTTAAAAGTTATCCTGCATTATTAATTCAATAATAATATTTAATGAGTATAAATTATTGAAAATGAATAAATTCATGCTTTTTAAACCATGAATATAATTGAAAATTTTTGAAGCGTTAAAAATTAACTTGATAACGATACAAAACATCGACAAGCACATGTTTTTAAAAAGAAAAAAATAAAAATAAATTGTTTATTAACATTGCATTATGATAGCAATCAATTGAGAGATTCGTTCGACAAGACTATATATGTATACGTCACATCACGGCACTAAACTACGCGTCCGTTCATGTCTTTATTACCTAATGTACTAAACTTAATTATATCGACCAAGGATGTTGAAGAACAAGTGTCATCAGCCAAGTTCATTTCAAAAGTCTGATCGAAATAAACAATCTAACCGATCAACACAGCTCAAAACTTGACAAAGAAAAAGAAGAAGAAGAAGAGAGAAAAAAACGTGTAACCATATTTCGTCAGAACGCGGGTATAAAAAGAAAAACAAAACATACGCGTTTACCCACGCGTACGTCCAAATCCACCTAACATCGTTCTAACCCCGTATATCGTATAAATTTTCTTTCTCGTTCTCGTCGCGATTCGTCAAATTAATAATCGCTTAAACATGCACCAAGATAAAATCCTTACGCGTACCACGAATATAGTACAAATCGCTCGCGTACGTTTACATCCGCGTTGAACTTTCCGATAATTGCGGCGTAATTCTCTAATTTATAAAAGTTCTCACGTCTAAGAGAGAAATGGTATGAGAACAGTGCCCCCCCCCCTCCTTACTTCTACTCTTCGTTTTAATGAAATATGAGGCGTTTCAAGAGGCGATTAACGGGGCGCGTGGAAAACATTACTTTTACGACCTACGAGTTCAAGTGTATAATTTTTTTCCGGCTTAATAATGTAATGTACGCATGTAAATGTGTCGCAGACATTTTTAATTCAACAAAGATGTTTACTCATAATATGCAAAATTTAAACAAAATGTTATACTATTCAATCGTCAATCTCCTTATTAAAAATGATGTATACAATTTTTTTAACATGCAAATTCAATTGTCCAACTAAAAAGAAACTATGATTAAATTAAAGCGTTTGTTGAAAAAAAAGGAAAAAAAAACGAACTCGTTAAAAAAATTAGAAAGAACAATCATCAAACGTGAGAAGGAAAAAAATACACAAGCGGTATATTCATCGAAGAAAACAACAAAAGAGCACGAGTTTAAAAGTCAAGATCATTACTAAAGTCCTCGGTAAGTTTTCCTCATATCTAAATGCTGTGTAAAATCATTAGGTTCAACTTGACTACTCTCTTGCGACGAAAGAGAGAGAAAGAAAGAGAGATAGAGTAAGTAAACATGGAACGAGAGTCTTAAAAATCAATCCTCAATTGTCGACCTTTGTGTCTACTGTATATAAACATACATATACATATACATCTCAAGCACACGAATGTGCACAAACACATGCATATGGATGAAGCTGGCGCACGAATCTCCCAGAGAATATTGAAAGTTAAAGCCAAATAAGCTAGCGAGAGACAGAGAGAGAGAGATACTGAACAATGGCTATGTACCTCAGTAGCGGCGACGCTGGAAATGTATACGTATGATAAAATATAGTTCAATACTAGTGCAAGAAAGTTATTTTTTTCAATAGTGTCAAACGTTAACGCTTCTTGTAAGAAAATTGTACGGACATATTTGTTTTTGTGATAAATTTATTTCATAATTCACCATACCTAGAAAGATGGCAAACGAATCAACCGATCAGCAATCATGCATCGGACCATATATACCCACAGCTGAATAGTTTAGAAATGAAGGTAAATTTTTTAAAAGTTTGTTTTCAGTTTTAAAAAAGTGTCATTTAAAAAATCTTTTGAATGTCACCCGTAAATTTTTATATTTTTAAACTACTTCATTGCAACAAGTTTTTACAAAGGTATGTTAACCTTAAGTTATAGAAGCATGAAAGAAATTGTATGAAAAAATATTAATACGAATAATATGAAAGATTTACTTTAGAAAAAATATCATTACTTAAAATAAAAATTGCAGGTGATGTAGAAGAACTTATGCGATACTATGCGAACAATGATAACACTAAGTTGCTAAGCGAAAGAAAAAACAATAGAAATGAAATTCAAGTAATTTTCATAAATAATAATTTTTGCTTTATAATTTTTTTTAAACAGAAAATAATTACAAACATTATTTTTCCAAAGGTATATGTCGGTTTGGGAAAATATATAGATAAAGAAATTTACGACCTTATAATAGCAGAAACATCAATTTCAAAGTTTGTGCGATCAGTAATACGTTTGCATTGCCGGCAACGGACAAACGGGGTAGGCTGCTACTGGAGATGGCCGCGAGGCTTGAACTGGTGGTGGCCAACACCGGAAGTACGCCGACGTACCTTAGACCAGGGTTTGGGTTTTCGATACCTGACGTAACAATGACGTCGGACAGTATCTCTTCGCGAATAAGTCGGTGGCGGGTGATCGATGACTTTACGGCCAGCGATCACCAGTACATCGTCTTTGAAGTGTTGAGTAGTACCTCGACGCAACGAAACGTACATAGGGGGGGTCTGCAACCAAAAAGGTTCAACCTCGCGAAACAGAACCATGACCGTTTTAGGGAGGCGCTCTTGGAAGCAGTAGCGCCTTCCGAGGCCGTTCCAGAAGACCTTACGGAAGGCACGGTCACGTGGACTGACAGCATAGTAGAAGAGACTATGTCACTGATAACGCAACTGTGCGAGGCTTCTATGCCTCGCAAACGAAACATACCGGACAGACGAGCTATGTACTGGTGGTCCGACGAAATCAGTCTCCTTCGGAGAGACTGTATCGCGTGTCGTAGACGATTACATCGCGCGCGGAAAAGGGGAAACCCTAAAGTCGAGGAATTATCGGTTGCGTACAAGACAGCACGGAAGCGACTGACGTACGCTATAAGTGACAGTAAGAAACGGTGTTGGCGGAGACTATGCGAGGAGGTGGACAGGGACCCTTGGGGACTGGGTTACAAAATCGTAACACAGAAACTAGGTAGTTTCGGTCCACCCGAACGCAGAGACAAAACCACCATGGATGCGATAGTGGGTGGTCTCTTCCCGACCCATCCGGTGACGGAGGGGCCTCCCGACTACCGCGACCTAGCTGTCCCGGAATTCAGCGAGGTGGAGCTACTCCAAGCTACGTCCTCGATGAAATCCGGGAAGGCGCCTGGACCGGACTGTATCCCGGGGGAGATTCTTCGGCAAATCTCCATTGTACGTCCGAGAATACTCTTGGACATGTACAATGCAAGCTTACGGACCGGGAGGTTTGCAACGCGTTGGAAGACGGCTCGATTGGTCCTCTTGTATAAAGGTAAAGGGGAACTCGAGACACCGTCTTCCTATAGGCCCCTGAGTCTTTTAGACACAGCGGGCAAACTTTACGAAGCGTTGTTAAAACCGAGAATAACGAGCGCGATAACAGCCGCCGGAGGGCTGGCCGATAATCAGCACGGTTTTCGGAAGGGCCATTCGACAATAGGCGCGATAAGGGAAGTGACCGAAACTTTCCTACGGACAAGGCGGGTCTGCTACGGCGCGAGACCACTAGTACTGCTCGCGACCTTAGATGTAAAGAACGCCTTTAATTCCGCTAGGTGGGGGGATATCCTGGAAGCTTTACGGGCTTTCAGGGTACCTCCCTATCTCCTGCGGGTGGCGGGAGATTACTTAACGGACCGACAAATTACGTACGAGACCACGGAGGGACAGGCAAGTAGGCCGATAACTGCGGGCGTCGCGCAGGGATCAATACTAGGACCTGACTTCTGGAACGCGGTTTACGACGGCCTGCTGAGGCTGGAAATGCCTGAGAACGCCTCACTCATCGCCTACGCCGACGACGTGGCGGTAGTGATCGTTCAGCGCAATCCAGAATTGGCACAGCTGACGCTAAACCGGGTCATGTTACGGGTAGACGGGTGGATGACGACTCACGGACTGACTTTAGCACTGGCAAAGACCGAACTGATCCTCCTTACCGGAAGGAGGATACAAACCGTCATACCGATGACGGTGGGGTCGGTGCAGACGCAGACCGGGAGAAAGGTGAAATATCTAGGGGTAACTCTAGATACGAAGCTGACCTTCTGGCCTCATATACAGGAGACGGCACATAAGGCGGCGACGCGGGTTTCCGCGCTCTCCCGCCTTATGGCGAACACATATGGACCGAGACCGGGGAAAAGACGGTTGCTTATGGCTACCACCCACTCGATCCTTTTATACGGGGCGGAAGTCTGGGCCGATGCGCTTGAGGTAAAGAAATACCGCAAGCGACTGACAAACGTACAGAGACAGGGGGCATTACGTATCGCGTGCGCCTACAGGACGGTCTCAGCGGAGGCCGTCCTGGTGGTAGCGGGTGTAATACCCATTGACCTGCTCGCTAGGGAACGGAAACGGACTTACGAACGAAGTGCCGACGTAGGGAGAACAAACGCGGCAGTTGAGGAACGAGACAGGACAATGCGCGAATGGACGGACCGTTGGTTAACGGACGCCACTGCTACGTGGACAAGACGCTTGATAAGCAGCCTGGTATCGTGGACCGGACGAGGGTTTGGGGAGGTTAATTTTTACCTAACCCAGTTCTTGACGGGGCACGGTTACTTTAGACAGTATTTATTTCGGTGTAACCGGGTTAGGTCGCCGGAATGTAAGTACTGCGGTTACGAGCGCGATGACGCCGAGTACACGTTTTATGTGTGCCGACGATGGACTACAGACAGACTGGCACTTGAGACGAAAACGGGCAGCATCACGCCCGAAAATACAGTGGCGAGGATGCTGCAAGACGAGGACAGTTGGACGGCGATAGCTACCTTCGTCGAGACTGTCTTGAGGGGTAAGAAGGCGGACGGGTGTTTGGAATAGTTGGTGAAGGGTAGCACAAGCACGAATCAGTGAGTGAATGTGAATGAAAGAATCGTATGAAAGGAATTACGAGACAGAGACAGGTTACAACCTTACGGGGAACGGACTGACGAATGGACAGAACCTGCAGCGGCGAAGCAATACGAAAGTAGATCCACGCTGCAGGTTGGACAGAAGGTGGAGATTCCATCCGCGCATCATATGTCTATGGTTTATATCAGACATATGCTGGCGTATGGCGGGTTAGACGGTCCCCGGGGTTGCCGATGCCCTTACCACGGATGTGCCCGAGCAATCGAGCCCATCCGAGGCCAGAGCTGACGTGACTACGGAACCCGTCACACCGGTGGGTCCCCCCGCGTCTACAGGTAGGCAAAGGGGTCCTCACTGATGATCTGGTTCAGGCAGATTCCCCGTTTTTTTTACCACCGAGACAAAAAAAAAAAAAAAAAAAAAAAAATACGTTTGCATTATTCCGAAAGAATTTTAGCTAATCGCTTTTTATGAGAAACAGCATTCGTACAATTAAGGAACAGATCACCAAGAAAAATGATGACTCCCTGTCGTTTAAAAATAATAACAGGTAAAATATTACTGAATCATATTAGTAGATTTTGAGCGAAAATTTTGATCAGAAATTTGACCTATTTTAAATATTAAACATATTTCTCATGTCAAGTATCTCAAAAAAACGAATAATACAGAAAATGTCTAAATATGTTCACGGTGAAACAATTATTAACAAAAAAAGCAATTACACTAATGTGCTTTTTTTTTATTTTTCTTGATCACATATCTTGCTTCCCATTTAGCAGACAAAAAGAAGTTGTGAACGAAAAATGTTGATGGAAAAATGTTATAAAAAATCATGTTTATTTAGAAAAATGTAAAAGTATATTTTGCAACAATAATTGCAAAAACAATTAAAAAATTAATTATTTATTCATTATTTTTAATATTTTTTTTATTTTTAAAATTGTTAAGAAAAATCATACGTTGTTGAGAATTCGCTTGATGGTACAAAAAATTTTTTTATAATACACGACATCTAGCAAAATTTTTCGACAAGTTTTTGTCTTAGACTTTTTTTTAATTAATAAACGGGAAGTGAGATAATCAAGAAAATAATCAAAAAAGTGCAATTTTGCAATTGTTCTTTTGTTAATAATTATTTCAGTCAATAAATTTTGACAACATTCAGTTATTCGTTTTTTAGATACCTTATACTTATATGCTATTTCCAACATAAACCTGCTTCCGTTTTTATAAATTGTATCTCTTTATTGACCTGCTTATACATCGCGAAAACAATATTTTAACCGATTCTTCAACTTAAGTTAATGTATTATGATACTGGAATACTTCTTTATATTTTAATTAGATGGAGATTATGTCGAAATGTATGTTTTAAAACGTATAACTAATTTTTTACAGATATTTGTGAATATTACATCAATCAAAAAGATCCAACTGGCAAGATGTTGTTATTGCAGAAAACAAAAGTTAATTCTGTGATTACTTCAGCTATAAAATACGCAATCATCAAACAGCGTGTAATAGAGAAAAAGGAGGCAAATAAGCAAGAACTTGTCAGTATTTAAAGCAGTCATGAAAAGAACTTTGAAGTTGTACAATAAAGTTGTATATGTTACATAAAACATTTATAATTGTTTCCGTCATCAATATATAATTATATTAAATTTTGAAAAATATGATAGCTTGCATTGATAAACAACAAGTATTTTTTTATCATACACGTCGCTAAAGAGCAATATGTTTTTCTTTGAAAGGCACGTCGACATTAATTGTATGGTTATAAACAAAAATTTTTATTTATATTAATGAAAAAAAAAGATTAAATGTTAAAGAGTAAAAAATTGAAATTATAATGTCCACGTAGAAAACATCGTGATATGCATAATACTCGAGTTTTTTTAAAATACCAACAAATAAGAAACAGCGTAAGATAAGAAAAAGGGCAAGAGCTGTGTATTGATAAGATGCACAGTATATAAGGTATGCAGTGGCGACAAAAGTTCGGTCATGAGCGTGAGTGTATTAGAAGAGAAGGGGTAACAGTAACGTTACAGCGATCATAGAGTACGACCGCAGTAGATTCGTAAGCCAAGTTCCTACTTGTTTTCGTATCTGTGCATGAAAAACATTTTTTAATTTATTGTTGTAAAACGACGTTTTCTTAATCATTTTTACTTTCGTGGCATCGTTACGTTCGTTGAGCATTGTCAATTAATTTCGCTAGCTGTCAGTCGTCGTCTACGTAGGTAGATCGCGCTTTTCGTGTTTGTGTAACAACATTTTCCTATTCGTGTAAAAACATTCGTTCTTTTTATCGACACGTGTTCGTTTTTGTTGCTTCGGCATGTGGGCGTTAGTTTCTTACTCTTATTTTTTTAATAAGGATGCAATTAATGAAAGCGCTATCGTTCATACAAAGAACATTAAGGTGGAAAAAAATGAAGATGCAAGATTAAATCCACAACATGTAAAAGATTACGTGCGTAACAAAAGTTATTATGCAAAATATATTTGCAAAGATAATTGCGACATTTCCCACAAACATAATTGGTTCGAGAAATGTGCTATAGCGCTATTAGCGCAAACTGCTGAGGAATTACGAGAGAAGACGAAGACAACGAGAACAAGGAGGCCAAAAATCTATTCAAGAAGAATTTGGCGATGAAAAAAGTGATGCAGAAGGAAGTAGCACCGATGAAGATGGTAACTCGCGAAAGAGCGCTAAAAACCTGCAGGAAAGCAACGAGAAAAAACAAAGGTAACAAATTCTATTTAACAGCTACTTTGTTTACACTCTTTCTTTCTTAGTTCCTTTTTTTCTCCGTCTCTCTCTCTCTCTCTCTCTCTCTCTCTCTCTTTCTCTCGTGTCTGCACGCGCTCCATCTCTCACTCGATTTTTTATAATTAAAATGAAATATTATAAAATAAAAATCGAAGAGAAATGGGTCAATTTTTGAAAAATCATTTCTCATTCAAATGCAGTGTTGTAATAGTGCGCCACGCACGCGGCGCCGCCATTGCCGCTTTTATTTTCAAATTGTCTTGTTTTATTAGACCAATGGGATCGGTGGTTTTATAACGTTTGCGAGATCTATGCCAACACCAGTTACTTTTTGCAAAATGTGTCAAATCAATGCTCTATAATACCTATACATAATATTGTATTTCATGTAAGGTAATTATTGTATTTTTGTAATAATTTATTTAGCGGTGTTATTATTGATTAATAATGAGTGCATTAAAATAAGTTAACAGTATGACGATAAAGATGTAAACGGTAATTTTCGCGGAAATTGTTTTTACAATTATAATTGTTTAAATGGTAACAATTATTCATAAAAAATATTAAGAAAAGTAATATTGTAAATAAATGGAAGTAATTCTATGTTATCAAAATATGAACAAAGTATTAGAAATCAGGTGGACATACTTTTTTGGTTAGCTTTATAAAATTTTTAATGCTAATAGCTAACTGGCAAATTAAAAAAATGCATAACATTTAATTTATAAAAATACAATTTATATTAATATTAATATAAAAATCAAAATTAAATTTATTTCAAATATACACCAATTTCTTATATTAATTGTAAACCAATTTTGGAAGAATTGATTAATTGTTACATAATCAATATTTTCAATGGTTCCTGCAACCAACCGCATACAAAACAATGCAAATTATATAGATTTTTTATTTAATTACAGTGGCAATTAAGTCAGATTATTAATACACATTTGATGATGTCAAATTTGAGTGGAAAATTGTCATCGAGTGGAAAATTGGAAAAGAAATTTACATCAAAAAGAATATTTAAAAGTATATTTTTTAGTACTTCAAGTTAGTCACTATTTAATGTTTGCAGTATATGTATCTATTACTCGTCAAAGTTATACTTCTTGACTCATGGTTACTAAGCAGAGCTTCCAATATTCGTAAAAAGTACTCTAGCTTGTACTTTCTTCGCTTTTTCTCACCATTGGTAAGAAAATAAATAATTCGATAAATAATATTTGATGAAAAATATAAATCAATTTTTATTTATAAAATAATTAAGAATATGGTTAGTAAACTTAAAATAAAAACACACGTTTGATTATTTTAACAAATATCAGTAAATCTAAATTGATACAGCAATAAACATTTTTATTTTTATATTAAAAATTATTATTTTTATATTAAAAAAGTGTTATAAATATTTCAAATTAAGAGTTCAAAACTAATAGTGGATATTGTACGTGTTTAAAGAATTTCGTTAGAACAGCACACGTAGGCTGAATAAATTTAATGAATATTTTTATTTAATAATAATTTAAAATGAGGGTTGTGAAAATTTTATAAAAAAGTTGAAAAAAAAAAAAAAACTTTTTAAGTAAAAATAAAAATTATCTTAAGATGAGATTGTTTATTTTAAAATAAAGATATAGTAAATAAAAAAATTAAAAAAAATATATTTTTTATTTTTATTTAACAAAAAATATGTATTTGTTTTATTTAAAAAAATATATATTGCATTAGTGAATATCAGTAAAAATCATGCGCTGTATAAGAGTATTTATTATTTTTTAATCTAATCTTTTTTGCTAAGTCAAGTAATTTTAAATAATTTTACGTGACATATTTATTGTTAAAAAAGTTTAATTAATGTTTGGGTTTATGTATGCTTACCTATAGTTTGTATAAAAAGCCTAATAATAATAATGTTTATATTAAACAAAAATATGTTTATCAAAAAAAAATATATATTATTGCTATAACCTAATAGTTTATTTGTAAAATAAATAAAAAAATTAAAATTCTGCGAAGCTTCATTTCAGATGATAGGAGTGGAATCGTATTACGAAGTGCATTCTCTTATGTTTGACTTTGATTACAGATTTTTTTCCAGTAGATGATGTTTTTGCTGCGAAGAGCAAGGGAAAGAGAGAAATAGAAAGAACAATCTTTATTCTTTTCAATTTCTTTTTTATTTTCTTTTCTTTTTATTTATCTCTTAATTGACTTTTTTGTCATTAATTTATTATTCCTTTTTATTAATTCTAAAAAATTCTATTTTTCCAGACTGAAGAACTGAAGAAAAAGAAATTCAACCTTCGAAAAAGCTAGATTGGTACGATCAAGACATACTTGAAAAAAAAAATGGAATGACAAATCTGTGACCCTAGCACAACGGCAGCGTTTAGATCAGCAGCATCCTACTTCAGCACCAACGTACTGTAACGAAATCAACAACGGCGAGCACAATGGCAATGCCAACAGCGACTCCATTAATTTTAGCAATCCAACACCACGAGACCCTAATGGTCAATCAGATCAAAAAACTGAAAATATCGCTCTCGGTGGAGGAGGTCAAAGCCCAGATATAAGTCATGAGCTGAATAGCGATACTAACGGCTTCGTCAATCACGATGCTTTAACATCACACATTCTTGATGGTGAAAGTGGTCAAAATCTACCGAGTCGTGAGAGGGATGGCGGCATCAGCTCTGCCGCTTCACCATCACATCTTGAGGGTGAAAGAGGTCAAATTAGGGGCTTTGTGGAACAGAATAACGGTGCCAACAATGTCTCGGTTAATCGTAATGATCCACCACTACGATACGAGAATAACGGCAATGACAACGGCTTGGCTGATCTTGATAATCCACGTGCAATGAATGGTGTAGGTGACGATGAAGATGATAGTGATCAACGTAAGTACATTAAGAAATCTTTAAACAAAAACACATTTCTTTTAATAAATTTTTAATAAACTTTAACGTTTCATTCGCAGTACTGCTACCAGAAGAGGATCTAGAAACTGAAGAAGAGAGAAACGATTGGAATCAACTGTTAACTGAAAGAACTCGAGAAGGGACTACAATAGTAGAGGTATCGTCGTGCGATGAAAAATTAATTTTGCTGAAATGGTTTTTTTATTGTTTGTTGTTATGCCTATTGTTTTATTTCAATAAAACTTTTGATTTCAGGTATACATGGGATTGAATAAATATATTTTGGCAGGGGAGTATGCTAAAATGCTAAAAAATCTTACATCAGTATCGAAATACTTACGAAAAATGTTAAGGATACATTACACATCAGCGGAATTGATGGTTAGGTGCATAGACATTAATCGAACAACGGTCCGATTTGAAGACCATCCAATCGCCAGAAAAGAGATCGCTCCTAAAAAGTACAGCCTTTTAAAAGGTGAGTTTAATGTTTTAAAATAAAATTATAAATTAATTTAACAATATTAATCTTTTTAATACTTACTTTTATCGGCAGAAGTTATTCTTCGTTTTTGCGATAAATTAGATAACACAGGAAGAAAGCGCACCAAATACGATGGGTCGGCTTTTAATCTGATGCTGACAAGAGCAATCAATGATGCTGGCAAATCTGTTAGGACGAGACTTTTCAAGGAAAGGATTGCCGCTAGGCGACGTCAAGACAGAGAACAAGAAAAGGTTGCTGCTAGGCAATGTCAAGACAGGGAATAAGACATACATTTTCTGTTCATCTTGACATCTTATAATTCATTTATTTCATCATTTTGTAATAAAAAGTATAGCTTTCTTGTAATTAACCCATTAAGGCCCATGGCTTGCACATCGTAGACAGGGCCAAACTATTGTATCTATTGGAATCACAAAATGGCTAAAAAATAAGTTTTACGTGTTTTTTCATATTTTTAATTTTTTATAAAACAATTGTTTAAACAATTTTATTAGAAATGCATATACGTAAATTTTCCTTTTTAATTATATTTAAATACATTATTTATATGCTGCTTATGAAGCAATAATAAGTGAATTATTAATAATAATATAAATTTTTTATTTTATTTGCGTATCTAAATCATATTTTTTTTATAATGAACGCTAACTATTCTTTTTATGTATTGTTGTATTAACCTTATTTTTTAGCAATGTTGTAATTCCAATAGTTACTTTGGCCCTATCTACGCTGTGCTAGCCATGGGCCTTAATGGGTTAACAGCGTAGGTATACTCATTACGATGTTTTTCATAATAATAATAATACTGCGCTTATAATGATATACGTACAATAAGTTTTGTAAGAGTTTCTACGCGAATAAGACATAAATGTGAGGAATAAGAAATGAAAATAAGAAGTGGAGAGAAGCAGGAATAAGATGGAAATAAGAAAATAACTTGGAAGAGTATAGACATAGAAAGAGCACCTAAGCATGAAAATAGCTCTCTTATTTTCTTATTTCAACCTTATTCCTACTTATTTCTACTTTTTATTTCCATTTCTTATTTCTCACGTCTTATTTCCTTTTTTTTTTTTTCGTGTAATGGCCCTCATGCTTTAATGTACAATGTTTTTTACTCTGCTACTTCATAATTTATTTAAATTTTGTACAAAATATGTGGTAAATAAATTAATTTTCTATTAGTCGTGTTAAATTAATTATAATAAACAATCATATTACAATTTTCAAAATTTTAAATATTTTTCTTTTTTTTGTAAAATTTTTTATAAAAATTATTTTGCACGATTAAAATCGTATGTTTCTTATATCAGATCTTATATCAGAAATTATGAGTGGAGCGTTCTGTTTCTTATATCAGATCTGATATGAGAAACAATTCTTATATCAAATCTTGTATTAGAAGTTACGAGACGAGTTTTGTTTCTTATATAAGATCTGATATAAGATTCATTTCTTATATCAGAGAGGTCGAAAACGACATGAGAGATCTTAGATAGGATCTCATATAAGATCTTATATCAGATCATTTATTAGATTTTTTTTCAGGATCCGTACTCGCCATTGATAGTTTTTTCTCACTAGTGCTTGCATCGTGTGACGTCATCGTCATTAGTGGTAAAACGATTGCCGTGAAATTTACGTTTACAAGGCCTTGAAGAGCGTCGGGTGCTTCCTGCTTCACTTTTCGGATAACTTGAGATGATTTTTTCAAAATGTACACTTGCCGAGAGTCATTTTAGAAGATTTATTAAACTAAACTGAAGCAGAGGAAAAACACATGCAGAGACATGCACAGACAGGTCACTCATACAGACGTACACGTTTATAATATATTAAAAGAATTTTCGACTAAAGATACTCGTACACAAACCCTAAATCTCGTTTGGGTAGGTCGCTGAGCCTTTTCAATTCAGAGTTGACGGTCCCTGGGCGGAGCACTACGACAAGGGGCGCGTAGCTGCTCGACGCCCCGCCGCGTTTGGATCTATATCTGTGAAAATTCTTCGAATTTCACCTTGAAATTTTCTGTACATGTTCTTGAATATCTAAGCTATTGATTTACGGAAAAAAAAATCGATTTTTTCGACCTTCTAATTCATTTCTGAAGTATTATAATAACTGATTTTGTTTTTTAAAATTGTAAACTGCAACTTTTTAATGTTGTGAGGTATTGTATTTACTATATAGAAAATTGCGAGAACATTGACGATATAGAAACGAATTTCTAAAAACCTTGAGATTTTCTCTTATAATAAAAAATAACATACAAAATATTTTTATTTAATAATATTAGAATGCGTATGTTTATTATTTCATCAATAATTTTAAAATAAATTAATATTTTTACATGCGATTCATCATGGATTAAAGAGTTCGGTATATATATAATACTTTCATTTTATTTTTTTTATTTCAAAACGTTCTAAATCAGTTATTACATTTTAAAGAGAGATTGAAAATTCGGTTCGTACAAATTGAAAAAAGCAATGAATTTATAATTTATAGTTGTAATATTCTTCTTTTATCTTATACATATACGTATAAAATAAAAATATTTATGAAATCTTTAATTTATTAACAATTATAATTTAAAATACGAGTATTTATAAGATGAAAAAATAGAATTATTTTATAAAACACGCATGAAATATTTTTGTCTAGAATAAAATTTACTGTATATTTAAATAAAATATTGCCTTAAAAATTATTCTAAAAGTATTTTTGTTAGTTCATATAATGTTTAATGCATAAAAATAAATATTATATATTTATTGGTTTAAATTTTATGTATATTTTATTTTACATATTAAATTTATCTGCATGACCATATATTTGTTATATAGTTTACATATAAATATATGAAATAATTTAAAATACAATCAAAAATAAGATTCTATCAATAAATGATTTATTTTTAGTAAATGAAAAATTCATTTGTAAATTGGTTCTTTTTTACTTTTAAATTTCATTATTTTAAATGTTGAAATTGATTACTACACAGAAACTAAAATGTCATTAATTTACATAAAAAGTAAAAGAATTTTATAGAAAATTGTCTTTATTACTCATACATCCTTAAGGGGTTACCCCCACTTGTAGCTCAACAAAAAGGCCTTTTTTCATGAATTTTTTTAAAGAAAACTACAAAACTTTTTTAAACGATTATTATATCATCTCAAAGAATACATCTTGAAGAACTTTCAGTAATTTTTTTATTGCAAAATATTACATTGTTAAGTGGCAAATGGCCGCCAATGAAATAGTGTTTTTATTTATACGGTTTGCGGTGACCAACATTGCGGCGAAGTGGATCATCTGAAACAAAAAATGTGGATAGATTTAGTTAAATATAAGTATAAACTAGTCTTTAATCGAAGGATTTAAAAAAATATTTATTTTTCACAAAATGGCGGACACTCAAAGTTAATGGTTCGATTTTAACGAAAAATCGAACGATTAAAGACTACATTTTTATGTATTAAATAAGCCTGCAAAATTTCAAGAAGATCGGTTCATTAGTGTTCGAGTAATCTTGGTCACCGACTTCAGAAATGCCATTTCGAGAAAAACGCGTTTAAAGTTTTAATTTCAGTTTACACGAAGAAAATAATTTTTTTTGTAAACTTACATAGAGTCGTCTATTCCGGGTCCGGGGTAGAAAATTCGTTTCTACAAATTCCAGTCTATTATATCAACGTTGTAAATGCCAGGTATACGACCATTATCATCGAAAAATCGACTGAAACCGTCGAGAGTGCCAGTTGTCAGACTAGCCGGTTGTTTACACAACGGATTCTTCTCTTTCAACGCTCATATCTCAGTCAATTTTGTTTGGATCGACTTGAAATTTCCAGGTCATATTCTCAGATACTTATACTTCAAAAAAATGCAATTAACAAAAAATCGATTTTTTCAAAGTCGCAAGTGGGGGTAACCCCTTAAGAGTGGATGTTTGTGAAGTTAAAAAAGTATTTTTTTTTATTAGTAAATGTAATTTTATTTAAAAACATCTCTAGAATATATTTATATTAATTAATTTAATTTGCTAAACTTTAATATAATTCAAAATTTTAGGATTAAAATGTATTGTTCAAAACATTATTACACATTACATAAAGTAAATAATTATTTTTATTCATAAATGTGAGTACAATAATCAAATATAATCCTTGACAACCACATAATATACAAGTAATTATTAAAAATTGTAAGTTATTAATAAGAGGCATAAATGATAAGCGCATTAAAAATTGATAAACAATGTCTTTACTTTAAAAATTGTTAAACAACGAACATTCAAAAGTGTATAAAAAATGCATACAAAAAATATAGACTTTTAACAATTAAAATCAAGAATGTTAAAAAATTATTAAAGTCTACTTACATAATGCATTTCTTTTACAATTTTTATTTAAAAAAATAAATTCACCATTATGTCGTGTTTATTTTCGTGTACACATATTATAACGGTTTACTTTAAATTTTGGACACTTCCCCATTTTCACAAGTGAATACTAATTGCCCCCCATTGGAATGATGCATGGCAACGATTCTTCAAGAATCTTGTGCGTGACGATATATACGTAAATGTAGAGCTAGAGTTCAGACTAGATGGATGTTAAACAAACGTTTAATTTTCTTTGTCTTCGAACAATATTGGCCGACATTACAACAAGCTAAATAGGCTAAACCTCAGTTCCTCTATCAACAAAAGATTCATTAAGAGGCTCTTAGGTTATATTTGTCATTTGTTTTATAGCACTTCAATTTTTACAATTTGCTCAGACCATTTCTGTAATTTTATACATATCTGCAAATACCTGTCAATCTTTTACATATGATTTATCACCTCTATGTAGAAGCAGATATTTATTTCAATTTAACTAAAAATATTTTTTTATAATAATTTGAAAATACTTAATCTAAAATTTTCAATTTTTCAAATTATCAAACAATAGTATCTGTAGAACATTAATATTAATTTCTCATAAAATATAGTGCTTAAATTGACTATTTAGTTTATAAAAATAATTTATGAAAGTAATTTATTATAATTTATAGTTTATACAATAAAATTTTATTTTATGCTTTTGCAGCTTTAAATATTTTTGAAAAATTAATACAAAAAATTAATTTTGCTGTAAAATATTACCAGTAATAATTCTAAACAATTATTTAATGGCAAAAAAGATTTTGCAGAATAAACATTAGTATACTTTCAATGATAACAAATGTAGACACATCATTTCATCCAACTTCTACATTCGCTTTTCTTAGGCTCTTAATCACTTTTATTTGTCTTAGCATCTTCTTCCTTAGATTTTTCATCTACTTTTTCTTCTTTCTTACTTGAAAGTTTAGAACTCAGACTGGAACTAAAACGATCCATCACTCTTGAGCTCAATTTCTGTGGTATCACCATTATCGTTGTTGTAATATTGCCTAAAAATAGTACTAAAAACATAGCGCTCAGAACTGGAACATGCCAAGTAGCTTCGGAATGCCAAGTGAGTTTTAGAAGCACATAGGCATTGTAAAGTTGAAAGAAATAACCAACAAAAAGGAAGGGCAGAAGGAAAGATAAACCTCGCCACATCCATGAATGGAAGCCTTCAATTGTTATATCCATATTATATCTTTCTCCAAGTGCTTTTAAACGATAAAGCACACCTCGTTGATATCGAAATTGCAAATATTGTACTACACCTTAAATAATTTTGAAATTTTTACAAACATTTTCATCATTAATAAGCTTTTTTTAAATTAAATTTTACTATCAATTCAAGTTTTTGACAAATCTACATTTTAATCTATATTTTAAAATATTGACATGAATTCTCGTAGAGAAAAATTTATAATATAATTAATAAAAAAAAATTTTTATAAAAATTTGAAAATACTTAGAAGAGTCATAAATTATATAAGACAAAACTTACTTATATAAACATTGAACCACATAAATTGTCCACGGAATGCATACCATGGTCCAGTATTTGGCCAAACTAAAAGTACACCAGCTACAACAGTAGAAAGAAAGTGGTGAAATCGCCACCATCCTTTTATTCTTGACCCATTAACTTTAAGTATACTTTCTCGTATCGTCAAAGTGCAATAATACCAGACTAGTAAGAACATGAAGCTCAACTCCAATGTTCTAAAAAATTATATTAAAATAAAAATAATTTTACAATTTTAAAATAAGAAATAAACTTCACTACCTTATATTAGTAAATAAATTAATAACTGAAAGGAAAAACCCAATCACAGATAATACCAATTTGAATTTTTCATATTCATCTTTATACTTAAATCTGAAATATTTAATCATAATTTAATATAATTAATATTAATTTTATTGTATTTTTTTTTTAATTTCGTTAAAAGAATTATATTTTATATAATTAAAACTTACTTATCATTTTTATTTAATATTGATACATTAACACTACCTAGTATAATAGAAAGATAAGTGCCATTTTGCTTGGGTAATGTTTGTTCAATTTCATGTAATTGTTGTTCTCTCCTTTGCATGTCTTTGTCTAACATTTTTCTTGTATCGCTTGCATGCAACCTAAAAAAGAATAACAGTGGTTGATTTGTCAATAAAATATTTTATTTTAAAGCAAATAGTAGACAAATTTTCTTTATTTTTTATTTTTTAATATCATAATAAATATCAAATAATATTCAAAACTTACAGTTTTAAAGATTTTTTTATGACACCCATGCGATATTTTTGATGGGCTATTCCATTTACACATTTTTTTTGTAATTCTCCAACTTCTTCTAATTTTGCCAAATATGTCCTATTCAATGCCTGCAAGAAAATATTAAATTAAAATAAAATTACATGACCGTTAAAAACAAATTATAACAGAACTGTGAAATAATAATTTAAATTTTTATTAAAAAATATTTTAAAATAAATTATATAAATTTTTGTGACGAATTTTTGAATAATTTGAAAGCAAAAGAAAATACTTAAAATCTAAAAGATCTATGATAAGGTTAAACAAAAGGAAGTTAAGATGTTTCTGGAATGCTTTGGTAACAATGATACTTAAGATTTTTTGATAAATTGTTATCTTGTTGTGGCAAAAGTATAGAGAAATTTGGATAATTAAAAGACATACTTAAAAAACTTCAACATAATTTAATATATTCGTAACATAACCTTAAATAATCATATTTTTCTGAAAATATAACTGTAAAAAATTTATATAAATTTAAACAAATAAATGTTTCCAATTCTTACCTCAAGTTCTTTAAAATCATTTTGTAAATCATTCCAATCTTTGAGACATGATTCAACGTCGGTATCCATGTTATCTTTACAATTGATATCAGTTAGTGTCTTTTAGCCGTTTTTTGCAAAATGCGAATCTTACACATATAATACGATAGTTGAAATGTAAGCAAAAATTGTAACTGATGCTGTGCGCTTTTTCTTTTCACGTTAGCGCATACACAACGACCGCGTGCGTATATATGCGTGTAATAGAAAAATGCGCTACTGACGGTTGTCGCGTTTTTCCGACACCCCTTGACGACGGCGACCACTTGCGGCGCTATGTGCGCAAAGCTGCAGAAGCGCAAAGAATAATTAAAAAATTGCGATAATTAAAAATGAAGTAAAAACAACAATATTTTATGCGTAAAAAATATGTTATATCTCTTTTAATACGATCGATCGACAAAATAAGATATCACGGACTGGGACTCATGCCAAGTGTCATTATTACGTACGCCTACGAAAGTTCAAATTTAACCTAGGACACGTGTACATTATACCTATACATCCGCATCAGTACCTATACATTATATACATATACACTACACATGCAAACTATGGAGTAATATACGAATATCAAATACAATGATGGTATCACAGTTTAAAATAGTAACATATAAATGTATGCATAATATAAAAGATGCGAATATAAAGTTAATAATTTTTGATATTTTTAAGAATCGGTTAAAAATGAAATAAATAAAACACATCTGCAATTTGCGTGCTATAATCAAGCACGCTATTGTCATCAAACGTATGTTAAAATATGAATAAGATAAACATATATAGTTAAAATTAGAAATGTATGTTCAACCCTTATGTAAAAACACCCAAATTTGGATTTGGCCAATCATTCATTTAAATATACATATATTCGTATGTATATATCAATAAATGAGTATTTACATTTAAACTTTAAGACCTTATTTTCCATAGGGGAATTATGAAAAAAATTTATTTTTAGAAAGTACATTTTAAAAGTATACATTTAAAAAATTATTTATTACTCATGATTATTTATGGAGATATACGAATTTAAGAGAATCAATTCTAAGCAGATATAAGTACGTAATGTTTGGCAAATGAAGTTTTGACATTTGAAGGGGGAAATCACAGTAGCACACAAAAAAATAGGCATATTTTCGGGAATTAATTTTGGCTGAATAAAAGTATCAATCGAAAATCTGTAGAGTAGGTTTTATAGCAATACTAAAAAAGTACAAAATGTAATTTTTTCAATAAAAAATATTTAAAAATGGCGGCTGCGCAGTATATGCCCCAAGGCGCCTATTTTTGAAAGCGTGTCAATGGCCGAAGACGTAGACTCCTTAATTTTTGACCTGGAAGAAAAAACCAAAATTTTTTAGTTTTCATATAATAACAGCTAGCGAGCTACGTAGGATTTTTTTGATGTATTGATTTTTCACAAAATGGTGCATGTTTGAAAATAAAATTAAATTTTTAACAAAAAAAAACGCCATCAAATCTTTGATAAAAAAAATTAAGCCATATAAAATAAAAAATCCTACGTAGCTCCGTGGAGAAAGATATTTCAAAGCTACTGTCAAAATTTCAAGTCGATCGGTAAAGATTTGCTCGAGTTATGTCTTCGGCGAGCTCAAAAAAAGTGGTTTCGAGAAAAACGCGTTTAAAGTTTTAAGTTTTAAGGAGCATACCTGAGTGGCGTTACCGCAGAATGAAAAATTTGGGCACTCGGACACTTTTGCCGTGTTCCATCATTTGGTATATTATTTTTAAGACCCTAAAGCACCTTTTAGGCGAAAAAAATTTTTTTCGAAAAATTGAAAATTTTACTGTTATTTCCCCCCTTAAAGGAATTTTAAGCACTTTTGAATTACCTGAACCACATTCCAACGTAAATTTTCAAGTATTAGCACTAATGAGGAAAAGTCTAAGAACATTAGAAACCAATAAAAAAGGAAGCGATTTTTTAATTAAAAAAACTAAGAAGCATGATGGCACTATAATATAAGAGGTGAAATAGAGAATTATTAATTTTTTTACATCTTTTGCAGCAATTTTACTTCTCGTGTAGGCCTTCTTTTAAGTTTTAACAAAATCTCCTAATTTGCTTGTTTTTTTAAATTTTATGATAAAAAAATTATTGTAGTTTTTTTTTTTTAACATTTAACTTCTCTTATTAAATAAATATGATCAAATTTAGTTTATTATAAATTTTAAACAAGACACTTCTTTTTTATAATTTTTCTTTTAAACATAAATATTTTATTTTTGTTATATTTAATGTTATAAAAATTTTGGTTCCACTTCGCTTTAAAAAATTTTAAGAATGTCTATAAAAATTAATTTTTCTATCCTCATTTCTTCTGGATATAATTTAGGTTAATGATTATATATTATATTATAAATTTTATGTTAGTTTTTTATCATAAAATGTATGAAAATATACTAATAGAGAAAATTTAACATTTCATGACATAGAAAAAAAATATTACTTATTTAGAAAATTTAATTCCAAGTAAGATTAAAACTGACTTAATATAAAATAATTAATAATTTTGATATAATAAAAGTTATTAGCTGTATTTATCTTAAATATTAAATTATTTGTACTTGTATAAAATTATTTGTATATTATAAAAAAAAAAAAAAAAAAAAAAAAAAAAATAGATTGAAATTTCTGATTTATATAAAAATTTTTTATAAAATTTTATTCAAAATTTGAAAGTTTCAATAGTATTTAAAGTTATAGGAAAAGCGGTGAAAGTTAAATAAATGGACTAAAAAATATCCGCATTAGAGTATAATCTCACCGGTTTCCATTTGCTGAATTTATTTGTAAACACATTCAGTATTAATTAACTTGTATTAGAAATAAATTAAATAGTTTTGCATTTGATGTGCAGTCATTTTTATAATTATAACTGAAAAATTGTGATAAACAAATGTTATTGGATTTAATCTTAATAAGGTTTACTATTTACAATACAATTAGATTTGAATCTTTAAAAAAGTTTTCTTACGTCTAAGGCTCAAAATGTTCAAGTTAAAATATTAAAATCTAAATTTAAAAAAAAATAGCATTTTCTTAATCATCTTACCTATAATATATAATAATATATGAAAATTTTTATCAAATCGAAAATAAATCGCGCATCTGTATAAACAAAGCGTAATCCTATAATAAGTCGGTAAAAAAATTTCACGAAAATGTTTATTTACACATATATATTATACCGGCGATATATGATCACGCGTGAATATCCTCTGAAAAGCGTCCGTAGCCGAGGTCACCGAATTTCTGCGTTAGAACGCGAGATCGTTCAAGGCCCTCTTGTTGGACGACTCGTTAAGCAAGGATTAAAAGATAAATTTTATCCGGTGGTGTGTTTAATTTTATCTTTCTTTCTTTTATTTATTTTTTTTTTTTTCAAATACCGATTGATTATTTAGTCACTATATTTCCATATTTTTCTACAAATTCTAAACCTGTTAATGTTATCTTGATCGGTATTATTTTGACACGTGACACATATATTTTTCATCATAACGATTACAAAAATTAATGCGATGGGTTTTTACCAGTGATTTGGTAAATATTATTTTCTTTACACATAATTATACTTAACTGATTTCCATTAACATTATCAATTTATTTTCTATGAATTATTAATAATAAGTTGCAGGTATTTTTATATTATTCAGTAAAATTTGTTAAGATGAAATTTTTAGTTTTAAAATTTCGAAACAACGAATATATATTAAAAATTTCGAAATAACGATAATATATTAAATCATGTGTAACATATAATATATTCAAGCACTCTAAAAGCTTTTTTATTTTACATAATAAATATAATCGATGGCGTTTTTTCAACGAGACAAATAAGCGATTTGATGAACATCTAATTCGTAATACTAAAAAAACGAGCTTTTTAGTTAAAGAGATCTTCCTTTTTATTAAGAATTAATTTTAATCAAATAACATTCGCAAATATAGATAAAAAAAAGTCGACGATACACATCTATATAAAATTAGAAATAACGTAAGTTGAACGTAATTCATTTACCATTTTATTTTGACTATGAATCATTTTAAACTTACTTTATACTCATGGATTAAATAGAAAATTATTTTAATGTTTCTGTTTTTTATGAATAAATTAAAAAAAAAAGCAAGTCATTGTCGGTAAAATTAAATGTTTTTATTTATAATAATACAATTAAATGTTTTTATTTATTAAATTTACAAAAAGATTCATCAATTTTTTAAATCACTTACTAAGCGTTACATGATTTGGTAATAAATTTTATTTACGCAATAATTAATTTTATTACGCAATATTATTTTCCTATTTTTTAGTAAAAAAATCTAATAATTAAAAAAAATGTGTTGTATATACTGAATGATACTTCTAATTAAAAGTATGCCACCAGCTTAATCTAATCCTATAATTTAATTGGAGTAATAATTCGAATATTTTTACAAATTTCCTAATTATTTTAAAGCGAGTGAAAATATCAAGTGTAAAATAACTATTAAAATGAAATCTGTACATTTTAAAGTCAAAAATGAAATATGCTTTATTTGGATTTATAAAAAAAAAAAAAAAAAAAAAAAAAAAAAAAAATGGTGAAAAACACGCTGTTAACTAAATAATAATTTCGCATCTATCGTCGAGTCTAACTAATTTAAGAAGAAGATTGGCCACTCATTGCGAAAAATAGAAGCAAATAAAGACGATAGACCGCACACACCTTGGTAAGAAAGATACTAGTTCTATCGTAGAGTAGATAGATAGAGAGAAAAAGAAAGAGAGAGAGATAGAAAGGAAGGAAAGAAAAAAGACAAAGCCTAAGCGCTCTAGACGTAAGAGAGCTCGCTCGCACGTTCATGAGGACATCGGTCCGGAAGGCAAGAACCTCGGCGCGAGGTGTGTGCGCGAGGGTGACCCTGACCGTGAGCGCTCGGCGCTCTCGCTCTTTCCTTGCTATTCAACTTTAGAGGATCGCTGGGTGCGCGCGATTGTGCCTGCGCTATAAGCACGGCACGCATCAACTGCGCGTCTACGAGGTAGAAAGGGAATCCTTCTCTTTTTCCTCTCTCTCTCTCTCTCTCTCTGTCTTTCTACACCGCACGTCAACATCTACGCGTCTCTCTCTCTCTCTCCCTCTATCTCTATCTCTATCTCTATCTCTTTCTCTCTTTTTCTCACTCACACTTACTCTCTTTCTCTCTCTCTCTCTCTCCCTCTCTCGCTTTATCTTCCTCCCTGTCTCTCGTCTCTTTTCCTCGCTGTGTATGCCCATGGACGCGCATAGCGCCGTTTGTCGCTATGTATATAATACGAACAGTGTCTCTTAGCGGCGCGTGGGAGAAAGACTCTCGACGAGCGCGCGTCGAGCCTGCACCTCCTTCTATTCTCTTTCCGGCGACTGGAACATCTTTCTTGCTCTTGCTCGCTCTTTCTCTCACTCTCTCCGTCCGTCGCTCCGTCTCCCTTGCACCGTTCGAAATTCCTGGACGAGCAAAAGAGGCAAAGTTGGACAGCCCCTTCCTCGCTCGTTGGTTGGCGGCCAGCAGCGTTATTTGAAAATCCGCATCCGCGTGAAACTTCGGAGAGCGAGTTTTGTGTTATTGGCCAATATTCGTAGCGGAAGCACTTTCTTCCTTCTCCTGGCGGCGATTTTTGACTTTCCCCTGCCCCTCTCCCCCGACGTTGCGCTTTTGCTTTGACAACTCAAGGATATAGTTAACAGCTCTCACCTGTCGCAAGGGAAAATTTAGAGATTAGTTCGCGTTCGATCGGTTTATAGTACGTACGATTGCGCGAGGGTTGAAATAAGCTCGCGCTAATCGGATGTGTTTGTTATACGAGGATGTGCGCTTTTGGTGATTTAAAGCACTTTTCCGCGCACCCGTTGCTGTATCTAGCCGCATTCTGCTGGATTTGATTTAACAAGGTAACTAATATTAAAGATAGCACTAGCGATGAGATTTATACGAACTAAATTTAATTATTAAGTTTATTTGATTTTAATTAAATTTATATATCATTAAAATATGTTTCTATTGGTATGAAAAAATCATTTTACGTTCAAAGTTGTTTTAAATATTTTCATTCGATTCGTAGATTATCTTAAAGAGCATTTCTCGCTCGTTATATAAATAAACAAAGATTAAAATAATATCCAATTGATTCGAGATACTTCGTTTGAAGACTGGAGAGATAACAGGCGTAGAAAGGAGGCGTTAAGCCGGCTTGCGCAGACATACTTCAGAGTTCGAAGAAGCGCGCGCTTCTCTTCCCACGGGACTTCCTCTGTTCTTCGAGTTTGCGCGGAAATCATCATAACGGCTCGCAATGTGCAACTCTCAAACGGTATTAAAAGCCGTTTCCCGTACAAACAGACGCACGCATGCCTGTACAAGCTTTTGTGACTTTTTCTGGCATATTTTCATTATTCATTGCGCTGCTGTATATTTCATTTTCATAATTTTTTTAAATTAGCTGATTATTTTTATTATAATCCGGCTTTTTTATCAATTTTTAGATAAAAATTTCGATAAAGATATTCAATTTTTCATCAGTATTTTCTCTTTTTATTGATAATATTTTTTTCACAAATACTGCCCATTTGCGGTATAGTTTTAAATACTCGGAAACAATAAACGATCCAAAATATTAGATATTCAAAATATTATAATTAGAAAACAATTAAATCTATTATTAAATATTTAATAATTAATGACTAAAATATAAACGCAAATAAATAATACGTAATTTTTTAAAAGTTTAATTAATAAATAAAATATACTTTGCGAGTACTAATTTTAAATCTATCGGTTTAAGTAACAAGAAAAATGAAATTTCATTGAAATATTTTCCCATTATTTTAAATGAAAACTTAAGCTTGTTTCGATTAATTTAATATTCACTGCGCAGTCATTTCCTTCGCTTGAAAGAAGTCACGTACCTACATACCTTGAAAATTTAAGATTTTGTAACTCAAATTTTTCATTTTTCAAACTGTACCGTTTAGTTACATTTATTATTTTAAGACTCAAACTAAGTGCATTATTTTGATAACTTTACTTTTTAATTATGTAGACGTCAGATGATAAATCAGCATTTCATATTACAACTATATCGTTGAGGGAAAATTCTGTATTTAAAGAATAATTTTTATATTATCAGACGTCAAAAGTATTAAAATATAAAAATAAAAAAAAAAAAAAAAAAAAAAAAAAAAAAAATAAAAAAAAGACTAAGAAATCGATGAAATTTAGTAGTATTTTTGATGACTAAAACAAAAAAAGAAATTACAATCGCACAGTGTCGTATATCACCCGTGTAATCAAATACCCAAAAGCGTTAAATTCTTCACAGTTTGCTAAAAGGGTCGTAATATCTTATCTACATATTGCATTAACTATAAGATTTCTTAAAAGTACAGTAGAAAGATATCATGATATTAAAAAATTATAAAATATTTTATTTATTTATTTATTTATTTAATTTTTTTTTTTTTTTTTTCATTATATTTTATTAAATTTAAGATTCATCAGTTGCTTACTTTACTTTATGTTTTAAAATATTAATTAAATAATACACTGAAACTATAAGTAAACGTGAAATATTTCGACGTATATTTTTGTCTTGTTACAAACACATTATGAATATAATGAATAAGAAGAATTTAATTGAAAACTAGTTAAAAAATTGCTTTTCATAATCATATGCTTGTATATTTAAAAACAATATTGAAATACTAAACTTCAAAGCATTTAATTCGAACCATAAGATTATTATAACACCATCGGCAGATGGTTGATCGAAATCATTTAAATTCATTGAAGTGTGACGCAGCTGTAGGAATACTTTCATTCTAAATAGTGTTGGCACAGGTGTTTCGTCAATTTTCCAAACAATTAGAAAGAGAATGAAAAAAGTCTTATTTTGATTAGAAAAATAATAAAAATGCGATGTCTTTAAAAGTAAATTATTAATAATTATTTTGTTATAGAAACAAATAATAATATTTAATTGAAATATTATTATATAAAAGAAATTCAAAATAATCGTCTAGAAAATTTATAAAAAATTTTTATTAATTTCAAATTTATAAAAACAACTTTTAAACGATCGTTTATAATTAAATTCAATTAGTGATTTAAATAAATAGTTTCTTAAACATATAAATTGTATTTTAAACGATATTTTTTTAAATATCTTCAAATATGCCGGTTAAATATAGTAAATTTTATCAATAAAATCACTTTAAAAACAGGAAAATAAAATTGAAATATATTTTAACAAATTGTTAACGCTACAAGAATTTTGATAAAAAGATACTGCGCCATCAGTTAATGTAACGTATTCATTCTTTGATATTTGCTTTGTTCTTAGCTTCAAATATTTGACCTCACGCAATCTTTGTGAGGTTCGGCGATTGAACCGTTCACAACCGATGATATATATATATATATATATATATATATATATATTACACAGCGATAACTTTACGGCCCTGCAGCCATATGCAGACGCACGATAAGAAAATGAAGAAAAACTTGGCGTTACCTTCAAAATCGTTGGTTATTCGGGCTACGCCACCTAATCACAACTTGCTTACTTTATTTATTTAGGTAAGTATTTCTTGTATTATTTATAATAAAATTTAATTTTTTTTATTAACAAAGTTGCTACGCATTGTCTGGTATTCAACAAATATATGTATAATTTATAATTTCATATGATTATTTTATGAAAAATAATTATTTTACAAAGTAAGAAAAAATTTAATTGGCTAGATTTCATTAAATAAATTTATGCATTAATTTTCTTTTAAATTATGAAAGTACCATCATTTTAGAATTTATTTTATTAAATTATATTTTTTTGAACGATTTTTGAGATTGTTTAATTTATAACATTTATTTTATTAAATAACTCAAATATATTACGATTAATCATTTTTTCAACGATGTAAATAAATAAATAGTTAATATTGCATTTTAACGTCGATAGCGGCATTAAAATACAGAATTAATTAATTTTAATTCGAATAAAATCGTCATAACAGCTTTAAATTCTCTCACGTGTAAACAGTATTCTTATATTCATTAGTTTCATTACGACTTCAATAAACCGTGATAAATTATGTTTACTAAGCTATCAATGTGTTAATTATACAATACGAGTTGATTATCTAAAATTTGAAAGAAAAAAAAGAAAGAAAAAAAAAAGAAAAAAAAAAACTTGAAAACTTCTATTTAAATTCATCTTTTTAATTAATTGAAAATTAGAAAATTTTAAAATCTTCATCGAGATAATGTTTTTTCTTTAAATGTTTAAATTATAAAAGATTAAGGTAAAATTAAAATTAAAATTTTAACTTTCTACTACTTTATTATTTTATTTATATAAATAAAATATTTAAAAAAAAAAAAAAAAAAAAAAAAGAATAAAAATTTACTTTTGCAGCGTGATCGGCAGCGCGAACAATCTCATCGCAATGCATCGCATCTTCAAGCTATACATGAGCTTGGCAAATCTACCCGGCCGTCAAAATTCACTGGGCGAGACGCTGGAATGTCATGGTCTACCCGTCCTAGGTGACGTCGCGTCGCTCCTGGACTCGGAGCAGGGAAAACGGTTGCACGAGTCCATCGACGCAAGGCACAAGAAGTACGGACCTCTGTTCCGTAGCACGGTCGGACCGAATAAAGCCATCTTCATAAGTTCACCAGCGGTTATAAGTGAAGTGTTTCGGGTCGAGGGCCCTACCCCAAAGCATTTTATACCCGATGCCTGGCTGCTCTACAACCAGATATACAAAAAACAAAGGGGCTTGTTTTTCATGTAAGGAGATTTAAGACTTACGTTATGTCCCTAAGAGAGCAAAATAGAACAAAAATTCATTTTATTTAAAGCGTTAAGAGAATCAATGTATATATTTAAAATATTTCAAAATAATATAAAAAATTATTATATGATAAATTAACATTTTAATAAATGAATTCATATCCGCGGGCTTAAGTTAATTATTAAAATTTAAAAATATTGCAATATTAAATAAAATAAAATAATTTATTTATTACAGATTTTTATAATAACATATCGTATAATAAGTGGTTTTCATATGATTAAATGTTCCAAATTTGAAAGATGAAAATATTATCTTTATCGCGACCCTATTTACTAATCAAATGATAAATAGCAAATTTTTAAAAATATTCTGCTAATTGAATAGCGCTATTATACCTTTGATTAAAGTTTTCATTTTTACAAGCAGTTTTTGTGCTACCTCTTATCTTTATCTTATTACAACAAAGTTAATAAAGAAGCTTGCTACTATTTTAATATTTACCGTCATACCTTGTCGCTGTTACTATTTTAACTATTTGAAAATTTTACTGGAAGAATATTTTGATTTTTTATAATTTTTAATAAAACAAACTGCCCAAAAAACTTGCCAATAATTAAAAAACTTAAAAAAAAAAAAAAAAAAAAAAAAAAAAAAATATTTGGTCGCAAAAATTTTATAATTAGGTAAGTTATTTTAAGAAAAAATTAGTATTGGCGTATTTTTTTTTTTTTTTGTTTTTTTTTGTTTTTTTTTTTGTTTTTTTTTTTTTTGTTTTGTTTTTATCTGATAACTTAACAGTCATCGCATTCTCTTGACTCGATTATTGAAGGAAAATTTTTCTCCTCGCGTATGCACACGCACCCAGCTAATGGTTAGAGGGGTATTCACTCATCTCGTTAATTGAGCTTTATTTTGCAGCGTTTGCTGCTAAATGCATATTATGGGTAACTGACCGCATTATCGGCGCTTTTGCGTCAATGTCTTGCAGTTTCAAGTGAATCATAATCGTTTTATTAGTTATACTTTATTTATTTTCTTTTTATTTTTAAATTTATTTTTAAATTCTGAACATACGTATTATTTTATAAGCTATAATATAAATTAATTAATATTAAGATATTCGTACAAGTTATTACAATATTGTCATATTATAATTTTATTAATAAAATAAATTATTATTATCATTATTATTATTAATTAGTAAACAATAAGAAATTATTATATTTACTATACATGACAATATATATAATTTTCCTGCAGGGATGGTCAAGAATGGTTGCATTATCGGAGAATACTTAATAAAATAATGCTTGGTCCAGAATCGGTAAGTTTAATGAGTAAACCATGTCAAGAAGCAGCGCAAGATCTTATTAAAAAATGGAAAACTTACAATAGTTCTGATAGAATAGTACCGCATCTCGAGAACCAATTATATCAATGGTCTATTGAAGGTAATATTTTAAAAAAATATTAATGCAATATATAATTAAGAAATTTTTTCATATTTAAATCAGTTGTAATGCTATACTTATCTATTTTTTTTTTTTTTTTTTTTTTTTTTTTGTAAAATTATTTTCAATCAAATGCATTGTGCGACAAAATTTCACATTTCCTAGTTAAAGTTGAAATATTTACTGTATTATAAAATATAATAGCGTTATCATATAATATATATATATATGATAACGCTATATTATATAATATTTGATTAAATTAACATTTGTAAATTTAAAAAGAACCCATGGAATATAAGCAATTTAAAATTATTAAAAAAAAAAAATGATCAGTTTTGTTAGCGACTCTGGTAGGCAAAGCCTGGCCAATGTATAGGCGGCAAATTTTGGACGAACTGGGTATACTCTCGCGAAGTTTGAACCGAATATTCGAGCACTCGGTCTATTTGTCGCGTTTACCCATGACAAGTTATAACGAGGCTATGCTCAAACGTTTGCCTTCTTGGCGCGGCTTCGTAGCAACGATGGATTACGCGCTCGAGACCGTTGCCCGTCTCGTAGACGAAATGTCAAGGCTGGACGACGCCGAAGACGGAATTTTAAGTCGGATGATCGAAGATGGGATACGCGGCCAACCATTGCAAAGGATTGTCGTCGATCTTATTCTCGCTGCAGGTGATACTGTAAGTTTAATTTTTTTTTTTTTTATTTTTTTTTTTTATTTAAGATATAAAAAAAATACTCGCAAGTGTTTGAGAATTGATTGTACGTATGCATTAAAGTTAAGATTTTATAATTAAATTTCGAAATTTTAAACAATGATGAGCTTATTTTCTATATATAAATTAATAGTCTGCTTCTAATCGATTAACATTCAGACAGCCTACTCGATGCAATGGCTATTGTTCTTAATGGCTAGTAATATCGACGCCCAGGATAAAATTTACGAGGCTTTACGAGGACTTGACAAAACGGAAGTGCTTCAAAATTCGCTGATTAAAGGTGCAATAAAAGAGTCTTTGAGATTATACCCGACCGCACCGTTTCTCACACGAATCATGCCGCAAGACACTTTACTCGGTGGATATCCTGTTTATAAGGGCGTAAGTTTTGTTTCCTTGTTTCTTTCGACACGCCGCTTTTATTCTTATACTCATTTCTTGTTGCACAAGGATTTAATGCTAGCCATGCAATTGCTCGATTTATTTCAACCGTTAATTTATTTGTTTTTTTAATTTTGTACTTTACCACTATCGGTACAAAATTTTGCAACAATGCTTACTTACACTGTAAAATCGCAGTAGCAACTAATCGTACACGCTTGAAATTCAAAAGCTTTTATTTTTTTTTCTTTGCTCAACAAATAACGAACACCGATAAATTCAATAATTTAGGATTCTATTATTGAAATAAATTTTTTATAAACAACATTATTCTGTGCAATTATTTTTCAGAATCCTATAAAATTGTTCAGTTTATAAAAAAAAAAAAAAAACTAAAAAAAAAAAAAAAAAAAAAAAAAAAAAAAAATATAAAAAATAAAAAATTTTAAATATAATTTTAAAGATTATTTATTTCTTTTGCAAGTAACGATAATAAAATTCGTTCTTTTTAGGAAGTCGTTGTTATTTCTTTGTACTCATGCGGTCGCGATGAAGCGAACTTTCCGAGGGCGCAAGAATTTCTACCGCAGCGATGGCTACGTAACAAGAAAGGTGAATTCGAGGGCGTAATAAATCCAAATGCTACGCTACCTTTTGCCATGGGTGCTAGAAGTTGCATTGGAAGAAAACTTGCCGAGACTCAGATGTCCCTTACAACGGCGGAAGTAAGTTTTTATCATAAAAATTTTAAATTACTTCATTAATTTTATAAATTTTGTTATAAACAGTAAATTTCTTAATGCATATATTAGTTGATAAATTAGGTTAAATCTGCAGATCATTATAATAAAAACAAATTTAAACATAATTATTTATTACCACCTTTATTTCATTTTCAGCTTCTAAAGAATTTTAAAATTGACTGCTTAAATAAAAATAAAGTTACGATGAAATTACGTATGATATCTGCGCCTTCGGAGCCGTTGCAGTTACAATTGACACCAAGAAAGTAATCGCTTTCATGTAGTATTTCATAATTATTTAATAAATTTAGTTATTGACATTTTTGTAAATATAAACATATATAATTTATTAATGTGTAATTAGTTCCTAAATGTTTTTAAAATCGATAAATCGATATTTTGAAAATTTTAATATTATTAATTTAAAAAAAACGAATATATAATTTTTACATTTCCATAAATCTTGAAAATATAAAATGTTAAAATATTTATATCATATAAATATATAAATTAAAACATCTTGCATCATAATTATATTAAAGTTTTAATTTTAATTTTATTTATTAAACGTTCAGATTTAAAAAAGTCGTATATGAGAATTATTAAACATTGAATGCATACAAAAATTTTTCATAAAACCAGACGATGACTATATAATTATTACTACAGATGTATTTTTATAAAAATAAAAGTTTTTAACTCAAATTATTGTCATTAAGAATTTCTTTGCATTATAAACAATTTTAATAAATTAATTGAAAGTAATTGTTGATAACAAGACATAAAACTGGAATTGAAATTGTATATAATATAAAGTTACTAATGTTTTATATTAATCAATAATATTTTTTATATATGTTTACTAAAATAATATGTGATTTGTAACAAGAAGTGCAATATAGGAAGGAAAATAAAAAACTAATATTCTAATAATATTTTTCTTATTATTTAAATATAATACATATTAGGTATTCAAAAATTGTCATAAATTACAAAATAAAAATGCACTGTAAACAACTTTAACGTTCATACTTTTATTTTGTTATTACTTCGTCAATTAATTTCCTACTCTACATTTCTACACTTAAATTGAATTAAAAAATAATTGAATTACGGTAGAAGAAAATACAAAAATATTTTATATTATTAATTTATCGTACAAAATTAAAAGATATTAAATAAATGTGTATTACCTGTTTTGTAAATAAAATATATAATACAAAATTATTTATTTTATTAGACAATATTATAATAATAATGGGTTATGATTGCACAACCGGCTTTTGTTTATGTAAAATCTCAGAACTTTCACAAGTTCATTTAAATTGTCAAGCAAAAAAATTACATTAACTTGAAACATTTAAAATTATGCAGTACATTTTTCCACTAATTTGCTGATAGACTATAAATTTTGTAACAAAATATTGTTTCAACTATTTACATGATTAATTAAATGATTCACATATTCAATTAAATATGAAAGTTATTGATAAATTAAAAAAATTATTTTCAACATTTTTTTTATAAAATTTTATCATATTGCCTATTTAATATTTAGTTTAAAATTGTCGTGAAAGCAAATCTTCCTAAAATTTTATATAAAATTTTTATTAGTTAAATTGGTTACAAGCTATATATATATATTTAAAAAAATATTTTATACAATCATAAAATTATATAATTTAAAATTATAAGTTGAATTATAAATAAAAAATAAATTGAAAATTCATGTGATTATATCATTTAAAAATATTTTCATTATCACAATGCTATATTACATTAAATTGAAACATAATTAGATTATATCTAATTATAATGTACTTATATAATGAAATACATTTATAAAACAATATTTTAGGTATCAATAATACAATTTTTAATGTATTTCATTTTATTGAACAACAGCCTCAGAAAAAAAAATTAACTAAAACAAATTATTTTATAATCACATGGAAATGATAAAATATTGATAGTTTTTATAATAAAAATGTAAACATTTATTTATGTACCAATATTATTTAAAAGATCTCAAATACGTGATTGTATATTATATTATTTGGTTATATTTTTGGGAATACATATTATTTTATAAATAATCTTCTTTTTAAGATTTAATATCAAATTTTTTATTTTTGTAATAAAATCTTTAAAAAATTTTTTTTAATGTCCGCAAATAACAATTCATTTTATTATTTTACAAAATACAAATTTTTATAATCTTTTAAATAATATTGATTAAAAATGTTGAACATTTGCCGATGCACTGAGAAAAATGCTTTGTTTATCATGGACAAAAAATTCTTCAAAGTATAAATCAGTCATTATAACAATAAAACTTTTCATGCAGCATTATAAAATTATTTTATTGCTTTTCTCAGTATATCTCTTTCTCTTTAAAAATTTTTGAGCGAATTTTCACTATAAATAAAGAGAATATTGCGAAACTGACAATTTGAATAAATTTTCAACCTGAAGTAAAGCGTTAATTTTTCACTCTTTACTTTAGATTTATAATTCACCATAACTATACAACCAAATTTATATTTATAAAGTATACATGCCATTTATTTATTCCAAATTTAAGTTTCGCAAATTTAATGTTTATGCTACACAAATAAATTAAAAAAATTTACTATATAAAAAATCCGAACAGCATAAATGCATAAATCGGTTATTAAATCTTCATAAATTTTTGAAAAAGTGTTTTTTATTATAATTTAAATTGTTAAAAAAATGAAACGATTGATAATATCTTTCAAAATTAACATAACTTTTATGCATTTTCAAATTTGGATTTTTTATATTTCAAAACAATTATTCAACTAACAAAACGCACGATAAATTTTACTCTCGATTTTTTAATGAACTTCTATCTCGGCTACTAAATTTCTGGAAGAATAAAAGCTTTCAACGTTGACATAGCACGGCGCTAATAATTTCTTTGATTTCTTCTAAAAATTCCTTAAAATTACTACTCGTCGAGAAGTCTCGGAAGGCCCTGATTCTTTCAGCTCTTGTCATTTTCGTTGTTAAAAAACTCTTCACGCAGCAAAGTTTTAGTTCGTGGCAGTCGTTGCTTCGCGCCCAAGACCAGGCCCTGCAAAAGTTCTCGTGGTTCAGCTTAGACATTGAACTTTCGGTAAGCAATTCTGAGACATCAGCCATAAGGAACTTATCAGCGAGAAGCACAGCATCAAGTAACGATTCAATCGTTCGATTGTCAAAAGCTGAGCCGTTGGCAGCAAGTAAAAGAGTGTTGAGACCTTCTTTCGAAGTATTCCGAAGCTTAATACGACGTTTACCTGCCTCTGAGAAACTACCTTCCAGCATAGCTGAAAAAGCATCTGAACGTTGACAGAGAATACGCCGACAAGCGTCAACAGTCGTACCATCGTCCAATTCAAACGTCACAGTGGAAGGTTTTGGATGATTTTCCAAATTCTATCAACAAAATTAGAAAAAAATAGTAATTAAATAATAAATTTTTAAATTAATATTCAAAATTTTAAGTTATTTAAAAAAAAAAAAAAAAATAAATAAATAAATAAATAAATAAATAAATAAATAAATAAATAAAGAAATAAATAAACTAGATAATTTTTAATTCGGAATGATTAAAATAATTTATATTTGTTTATTAAATAGAAATATCAATAAATTTATTTTTTAAAGATTTAAAAGAACATTAAACTAACCAAGGACGTATCGTGAAAAATCGAACAGCCATCTGCAGACTGATTTTTATCAAAAGCATCGGGTCGTACATCCAGTGAATTCGCTAACTGACAGATTGACCAAATTGCTTCATTATGTAAACTATGTTCTCTGTCGGATAAAATGACGAATATAAGAGGTAGGCCACCGTGGTTCTTAAGCAAACAACGTAATAAATCTTTAGATTTGATAAGAAAAGGTATCGATACAGCAATAACGAATCGATGAGATTCTTGTCCACGTAATAGAATCGATTGCAGTTCTCCTACGGCGCCGCCAGTCTCAGCTAGGGAAGATAGGTGCTGAGTATACTGTTCCGATTCGTACAAGTTTTGCGCCTCAAAAACGAATCCTTGCTTAATCAGTGGTATTAAATATGCTTTGTTTCTGTAAAAACATTAAATACAAATAAAAATGAGAAATTAAAAAGAAAAAAAAAAAAAAAATCAAATAAAAGATTATATTTCAATAAAACTAAGATTTATAAGAACAATATATTTTTAAACTTACTTTACAATTCTATTGAGTATTTGCGAAGCTTTTGGATTTTTTGCCAATCGAATGTAAGTGGCAAGAGGCCCAATCATCGCTGGGTCAGCTAGTCTATCAATCGGATCGTCCGAATAACTTAACTTACTAAGTAGCACTAGAGTCAATGTATCCATGTGTTTACTGACATCATTTTTAGTAATTTTTCCAGAATCTTGAGATTCTCCCATTTCTGTTGAACAGTTGAAAATAAGTATTCTTAATTATTTAACATAAAATAAAAATTTTTTTAAAATATTTTATATAATTAAAATACCTTCATCCCATTCATTATCACTGCACACAGGACTATAATTCTCTTCAGCATTTTCATCCGAGTCTACCAAGTCATCAAATAATATCTTTGGTGGTGTACTAGGTGGACTAGAAGAACCACTCCTTGCACTTTGTGGACTCCAATCATCTTGTTGATAATCCAAACTAAATCTAAAATGATTGAATTTTTTAATTTATATTAAAACATATAAAAATTTAAAAAATTGAAGAAATTAATTTTTTATGATTAAAAGATTGAAATTAATAGTTACCTGCCAGAATTAATTCTACTGTACTTTTTGATATCTATTTTTCGGTAAGGCGATCGACTTCCAGAGCGTTTCTTAGGTGTCGATTCTTCATCTATTTCGGTCGGTAATTCAACTGTCATTCGTTTTAATTTATCCGTTAGAACATCGAGTAAGCCATTTTTTACCATAATTAAAATACTCTCATCATCATAAACGAATTGGGCAAGACCGTGCAATAATATTGGATGATATTTTTCATTATTGTCTTTTTTCAGAAGATCTAAAATTACTTGAATTCCAGAACAATAACGAATTCGAATACGATTTACTGCTTCGCGACAAAATAAACACAGATTAGCAACTATTTCCCAGATATTGAAAGAACAATTTTCAACTAATCGGACAGTCGCTTCAACAGCATCACATTCTCCAAGAGTTGGTCTACATTCTGCTATTGTAGTCAAACTGTTTAAGCACTTAATAGCAAATTTATTTTGCTTTTCATAATATGTGACAAGAGTTCGATATCCTTCTTTATCTTTTTCTCCTATCATTTGTTTGGCACACTCATAATTACCTCCACCTAAGAAGACTAACATAGCTTTCATACATGTTTCTGCTAAATCAATACATCTTGATTCACGAGACTTTTTTCCAGCATTAATAAAAATTGACGTTATTGTTCTAATTATACAACTATCTATAATTTGTCTGCGACTACCTTCATATGTACTCCATATATTTCTAATATATATATATAAATAAAAAATTGTTATTAATAAAAATAAAATGTAAACATATATTTATATTACCAAATTTTTAATACCTCACTGCTCTAATAGCCATTGAATATGTTTGTGTGTTAGATTTTGTGCATAAGACATCATTTAATACTTGTATAATTCCAGCATCAGAAAAAGCTTTTGCATGCCAAGTACAATTTGAAAGATTTCCAATAAGTCTGCATGCACGACAATGTAAATTATCATTAACTTTCAAATTATTCAAAATCCATAGTGTATACGATATTATTTTTGTTTCGCGTGCCTGTAATATTACAGTTTATTGAAATAGTTGTATTTAATACTTTTGCAAAAATTTGAAATGTTTAAAAGCATATAATTGATGACATAATCAAATGTTGTATATATGTATATCAACAATAATATCATAGTCTCTGTGCTCAACAAAGATTTGATGGCACTTGAAAACAGTAAATTAAAACTCACCTGCTGCCTAGCATCTGAATTTATGCAAACATTTGCTAAGATACTTAACGCATCGTTCATGATTGTTAGGTCCTGGTAACGTAGAAGCTGCACTAGGAGTTCTAAGCCCCCAGCTTTGATGAAGCGCTTGCAACATTGTGAGTCTCCCTTGAGACGCTTCAGACATGTAAGTATGTGGGATTTAGCGTTAGATTTTATATATTTTTTCAACTCAAGCAGCGTGTGACTATCCACTCTTTCGAACTCAGAGGACATTTCCTGACGTAAACATCGATAAATACAAAAAAATAACAATTAAAATTAATTTAACATAACCTCAAAAAATGAACAGCTGATAAAATTGACAAGCATTACTACATGCGCACATATACGCATGATCATGGAGGGCGCGCGCGTGTGCTCTTGTGTGGGTGTAACAACGATGTTATAATCAGATCTATGTACCTATATCAGGATAATACAATGTTTTGTGTATTTGTAAAGTTATTATAATATAAAATATAATTCATTTTTCTTCATGAAATATAAATAAATATAAGAAGACCATCGTTTATATAATTTTAGAAGTTTTTTCTTATTTTATTATACAAATAAATTGATATTACTCAAATTATAAACAACTTACTGAAAAAAATAATTAGAAAAAAATGAATAATTTATTTATTATACATTAAACATAAAATATTATTTTAAATACATTTTTATAAGTAGTAATAATTAAAATAAAGATTTGACATTATTTATTTTATATAAATTTAAAATAATTAAATATAAATATTCACATTAAAGGATTGTATATAAATAATTTGCAAACAATTTAGATATATATATACACACACACATATACATACATATATATATATATGATTTATGTTTTATTACAAACGTATTTTCAGTTGTATGAACTGTACAAAAAAAATATACAAATTAATTTTCATACAGATCATTAATAAGAATAAATTTTTTTATATAAAATAATTATCTATTATAAAATATAAAATAATATAAATTCTATAACATGTAAAGAGTTTGAATATTTTTTATCTACATCTAAGTTAAATATCTTTTAAAACTATTCTTACTCTATTGGAAGAACTGGATAGTATATAATATAGTCGACTTATTTTGCAAAATCATAGAAAAATACCGCTTTGAAATAGTGTGAATGACTTTGTTAAAATACTCTATACACATATGACTGTTTTTTAAATTTTATAATATTAAAATGCCTAAAAAATACTCTCTTGGCAAAGTCAGTACAATTAAACTCTTAGAGTTTTCGGTGACTTATAGAATCTATCAGTTCCTTGCTATGCCCGGAATAATGTTTACAATATTAATATATAATATTATTCTATAAATAATCTATTTACTTGGGACTACGAAATAGCTATATTTACTTTGTTAATTTATGATGTTGGTAAAAGAATTTTATAGAAAATTAGCTATAAATTGCTTCTTTTTTTCTAAATATGTTATAAAAAAAGTTTCAAAAATATTTTTCTATCTCAAACCTTATCAGTCATTACATTTCCCAAAGAAATAAAAAATATTAGATATTAATTAAATAACTTAATTCTTTTTATTTATCTAAAGAAACTTAATTAATAAATGAACACTTTCTATTAGAAAACTTCATTGAAAACAATACAAATAATCAAATATTATTAATTTTTATTTTCAATAATTATTATAAATAATTAAAAATAAATACTCATATAATAGTTTTTAATTTTTCAAATAAATATAGACTTCTATGTCTTCTCATCCTCTTTGCTAAGTGATAAATAGATAAATTATTTAAATTTTATTTTGCTTAATTATTATCATGATTGCAATAAACAATGATTTAACAATCAAATGTTAAATTTTAAAATTAAAAAAAAAAAAATTTTCAAAGGCAACTCGATTCTAAATGATATTTGTATTTTATTTTATATAAATAGCTTATTTAAAAGATTTCTTATTAAAATTAAAATTTTTTTTCATATCTAAGAAAATAAAATTTATTCAATTCAATGATACTTATTAAACAGAATAAAAGTACTTTTGTACAGGAAAAAAGAAAAGATAATCTATACTTTATTGTTTACTGGAATAAAAATTATGTTCAATGAAGTAATCTAATCAAATAGTACTTTAATGTAATTCCTGATATAAATGAGTTGACTGTCCATCGGACACTCCTTGCGCAGCTAATTCGGCAAGCGTACGATCCAAATACATAACATCAGGATAGCCATGACCAGAAGTTGACGGTCCAAGTTCTGTTTTGTGATGTATTCCATTCCAAGTAACAACGTCTTCACGACCTGTAGTTACTGATCGTCCGATTGTGAAAATCAGTCTTCGTTCAAAGGCAATTTGTAGCAGTCTCAAAACTCTACGACCAAGTTCATTATCTGGTAAATAACAAACTCGTGGGAAACCGACTGCATAATAAGTCTGGCCTGGATGAGGATGTTCAGGTCCTTGGATTCCTGATGGAATGCTATAATTATTAACAAAAATTAAATAAAATTTTTTTAAATTATTCAATAGAAATTATTATGTAGACTAATAAGAACATTAAGAAAAGAATTAACGCTATTTAGTTACCGGTATAAAAAATGATGAATTTCATCATTCAACTACCTTTATTTATTTTAAATTAATTATTAAAATTTTAAATTTTAATAGAACTTACTCATAAGTTATTTGAATTGTTTTTGTCTTTGGAAAACCAGGCAAGCATCTAGGTAACCTTGTCCAATTCATCGACCCTGGAGGCTGATTACCTCTTTTTTCTCCATAAATCATTCGGCATACTGGACATTGAATAAACATAGGATGACGTTGTGAACTCAGCATTGCATTTAAACAAGCTAAATGTAATCTGTGTTTACAGCGAGTTAATTCAACTGTAAGAGGTTCAGGAGTTCCTAAACATACAGGACAAGAGTCTGTACCATCACTTTCAACAACTTTCACATATTGTGATATTACATCAGAAGCTGAATTTACTCCTGAAACAAAAAAATTTTTAGTTTAAAAAAAATTAAAAATTTATTTTAAAATAGTTTATTTTTATTAAATATTAATATTACTAACCAACTACTGAATCTTTAAGAGCATCATCATTGCCAACACTACAATCCAATAAATCTATTGGATTTTCATGGCTTAAATATGTTGAAACAGTATCAACACTAGGCCTTCTACCACTCTTTGTACTACTTGAATCGATATCTAAAACAGTTTCCCATGTTCTTCTTTTTTGCGAGGTTTGAATTGAATTTTCAGAATTCCTACTGTCTATGGTATGTTTATTGCTGAATATATTAAAATTATTCAATATAACACGAGCAATATTTGATGGTCCAGTTTCTGCATTCTTATTCTGTAAAAATTAATTTTAGTAATTATATGTTGAGAATCTAATAATCAAATGAAAAGAAATAACTGTTAAATACTTTTTTACTATTCTTCTTTGGATTATTACTTGGTGGTTTCTTCTGCATTGTCTTTGTGCTAACAGTTTTTACAACTGTACAATTAGTTCTTCTTCCTGTATTTGTTTGTAATTCTTCTAATGTAACTTTAACAAGTGGATATGGAGCTTGCTGAATGCGCCTAACAGGCCTAACATAGCCCGTGCAACAACGGATTTGGGTTAAATTACAAAAGTTTATTACATATGGAAAACCCAAATAAGTTTTGGAAACATCAATAGTTTTGTCACCCTAAATTGAAAATTTTTTTTTTTTTTTTATTATTTCTAGAATTTATTAATATTTTACTTTATTTAAAATTAAAATAAAATATGCATACCCTTGCCCAAGCTTCTTCGATTAAGCATTGCACTTCCATATCATAAGTGTGCCAATCATCTGTGTCTCCTGCCCACTCCCATTTTGCACCTTTTCCTGCAGGAGAGCCAGGCAAGTAAAGCATCCTTCTAACACCATGAGTTTCATCACCATCTTCTGTACACTGAGTCTTAGTTTTGAGATTGATATAGTACCTAGTACAAAAATAACTACTTGCCGATCATGTTTGATGGATCAATAGCAAGGGTAAATTTTATTTAATTAATTTTATACCTATTACTGTGGATTAAATTTGAAGTATATTGTAATTAATATTTAAATAAATAAAATAACTATGAAATTAATATTTATACAAATTATCAATTTTAAATTATTAAATATTTTTTATTTTTCTATAAATATTTACGAATAATTTTTAAAAAGTCTTTAGTTTAAATTTTTAAGAAGTATTATAGCTTGAGAAAGAAACCATAAAATTACATCGCTTCCGAAATTGCTTACGATCACATTTTTGCGGCGTCTCGAATTTCCGAGTATTAAGACTCAGATCATCTATCAACTTGTATCAAATGATTAAGTATTTTAAATATTTTGCATTCCAAAATAAATTTCAAATATAGTGAAAATAAACTCAAGTGTTCAAATTATTGAAAAGTATAAAATCAGAGTAATTATATCTATTATTAAAATGAATAAACTAATATTTTTATTTTCTTAAATAATATTTAATATATTATATACATACAAAATATAGAATTCAATCAAAGTTATATTAATAACTACTATTAGAAAAAATTTTAAATTGTTTTAAAAATATAAAACTAAAATTAATTAACTATTTAAAGATAGTTAAACATCAATTTATAAAAAGTTTTCAAATTTTGTTATCAATAACGTATAAACATAAACACAAATTATGTATAAACACAACAAAAGTTAGTTGTATAAAACTTGTTTTAAACTTGAATTAACTAAAATAAATTTTATAAAATATGTAGAATTATGTAATAATTTACAAATTTATTTTAAATTAATATAGATATTTTGTCTAAGTTTTTTAAAATAAAATAAAAATTAAAAAAGCTAGTATCAAGCAGATAAGTATTTTATAAATCTAAAAAATTTGAGATTTATGAAGATGTATGCAATATTTTTAATAATATTAGACATTTAATAAATTAGTATTTAAAAATATAAATTATAATATATATTACACAATTATTTTAGAAAAAAAATCATTTAATATTACAAAAATATAATTAATAGAAACTTTTATTTATATCTAATATTATTAAAATACATTAAAGATGTTACCAAATGAAGTACCATGCTTTGAAAATCCACCTGTTGGAATCATTCATAAGCAACGACTCCATTTGAGTGAAAGAGGAAAAGAGATAGAAATACGTAATTTACGTAGATAACATTGCTATATACAAAACATTAACTCTCTCTCTTTTTCTCACTTTGTAAATATTTATAAAAGACAAAAGCACAAGAGCAATGTTTTAAATAAGAGATATACTGTCCTAGACCATTAAAACTTATTAAAATGAAAAGATAGAAAATACTCAACAACGAACCTGTCCAAGCTGGGATCAGCGTCATTAAGGAAGACCCTTGTGAGTCTTTTACAGTGGGCGCGTTCGAGATGCTGCGAAACCGCCGGACTATATGGTCTCCATCTGCCTTGACGATTCTCCCATTCCCAGACAACGACCGCGTGTCCACGGTTGTCCTGCGACAGCGATGGCGGCGGCTGTCCCTGGCAGCCGTTCATCCTCCTCTCGTCGCTTCGCCTCTTTCGACGACCCTCGCGCTCTTGCGAATCGCGTAATGCTAGCAAACTCTGTGCCGCTCTTAGAGGTTTGGAGGGGTTTCCTCTTTTTCCCTCCTACTCTTCCTCCCTCTTCAACCTACCTCCTCTTCTTCCTCTTCTTCGTCACACGTACGCGCGAAGCTGTTCGGCGGCGCAGGCTGCACTGCCGGATCGTGGGAACATTTTCTTCTCTCCCACGCCGCGTTCTCTTTCTTTCTCTCTCTTACTTGTGCCACCTAAGGGGGACCTCAATTAAATCGTCCTCTTTCTTTCTCTGTCTGTTTCTCTCTTGCAGCTTCTCGCATGCACGAGAGATGATAGCGGGAAGAGCGCGCGAAATTTGCGAGGACACGAAGCTTATGTGTAACCTATGCTGCAACTGGTGATGATAACATATTGTTTCAGCGAGATGAGGCACATATTACGTACATAGAATTTATTTATTTATAATATAAATTTTAAAAAGTTTTAAAGAGATATTATTATATTAAGTCTTGTAAATATTTATATTTGTCAATTTAATCACTCGCAATAAATAAAAGTCAGTGACGCGATATATTAAATTCATGATCTAGCACTACAGACTCACGGAGTAACTGAATACTGCGTTTGGAAATGTAATAGTAAAATTATGTTTATACAAATCAGTTTCTTTTCTGTTGCATTCCAGTTTTTCAATGTTGCGCTATTATAGAATAATGAGCTTAAACACTGCTTTAATGAATTAAATTATATTAACAGACGAATGTTGATAGGCTTCACAAAATTCTTGATGTTTGTACTAAAATTGAAATTTGTAAAAATTACATTAAAATAAATTATTTGTTTCACATTAATTCACCGTTATTAAACATTTAACACAAATCGGATTTTAAGTTGCTGATTCGCTGAGTATGCATGAAACGGAGAGAATGAGAAATAAGAAAAATATAACACAAGAAAGATCGGAGGGTTTCGGCTGCTCTCGGAAGTTTACGGTTTGCCCCCTCTGTCCCGGTTCCAGTTCTTTACTCTTTCATTCTAAGAAAATTCTTCGATTTTATTATAGTTAAATGTATATCTGAAAGAAAGATAAAAATGGAACAATTTAAACGAATATTTTTTTAAATTATATAAATTAATCATGAGTATATGAATTGTTATAATTTTTTTTGGAGCAAGATTTACACACTTCTATGCTGAATAACTTTAATTATTTGTATTTACAATTAAATACGAGAATTTTAAATCATCCTTGAATATTTATTTTATAATCAGAAATATTTAATTACTTGTTTTGCGTTTATTTACTTAATACTGCATAATTAACCTTTACATAGAGGAGGATATCGTACTCTCGGTAAAAAAAAAAAAAAAAAAAAAAAAAAAAAAAAAAAAAATTGACTCCCCTTTTGCACTTACATCAACGATTATAGACATGTATTCGTTACTTACATACTGTGACCACACATGCGCGAGTACACACACATATTGTATTTATGTTCTTGCAATGGATAACAAAATTTTTTTCTATAAAATATTTAGAAAAAGTTTTACAATAATAGAAGTAAAAATTGCTTCAATATATATTACAGACAGCAAACAACTCTCGCTATTATTGTCGTAATATACATCAATTGTTTAAAAATTTTCTACTAAATCTTCGTGCATCCCGATGTGTCTTCGTACTATACACATATAGGTATTTTTTTCCTTTTATCCTATTCACTTTAAAGACTTACGAAATTTAAAAAAAATTCATTTTAATGCAAATTTATGTTATAGACGTCTGTACCTGCACGTACTGATATAAGCTATTTATTATTAATATATATTATATTAGTTTCATTATATAAAGTATCAGATCTTTACTTCTGATTCTATTTGTCGCAAATGCGTAAAATAGTAGAAAATATTTTTCAATCATAGTTTTGTGCTTAAATTATTAATCAAACACTAAAATGAAAATAAAATTTTAGATTAAATATATAGAGATATTTGAATTTGAAATTATAATATACAAAATAAATAATTTTATAATTTATGAAAAATTAAAATATTGATTTGTTGTTTGAGTTTAAATATTTTAAATCAAAATTTTATTACATTTTAATGAATACAAAAATAATTAATTTCACGACTTTAATAAATAAAATATATTCAAATATACAATATTTTTAAATTTCAGGATGTCCCTTAATTTTATGCTGAAATTCCCTAGACTAGTTTAGTGTAGAAAAATTAAATAACTATAAATTTTTGATACATATTGCGTTGAAACCAGACGACTTAACATGTTGAAATGTACAAGTGCATAAGATCATAAGAAGATTAAGTAAAAAGAGAACTATAAAAACTTATTCTAAAAGATTTCTTAAGAGTGAACTCGAATTATTCGTCTCCCTCAAAACTAAATTTTCAAACAAACTATAAAAAAGACGACGCATACGAAGTCCTATATATTCTATTTTTTTAGCCGGGGAGGGTAGATAGAAATTCCGGGTGTAATATAAAACCGAAAAATGAACACATTTTTCTTTTTACTTTATTAATTGTTTGCTAATGAAACTTTGGCAAAATTCTTACGGCTGCAACAAAAAAGACGCAGAAGTTACTTGACGTGTAAAAGTACTTAATTTCAAAAGAAATTTCACAAAATAGATAGTAAATGATCGGTTTGTTACCTACACTCTCATGGCCCCTATCATTGGACTCATCGACCTAAACACAGGTTAAGCCGTTTCAATTTAACAATAATAAATTCAAAAACTTTTGAAAAAGTAGCAACTCTATTTGTGCCATGGATTTCGATAAGATCTCAGTTTTTACGGCTGTTGGTTTTGCTTTAGCAGTTGGAGCTTTTGTACTTTGGGGTCCTTCACCTAGACCAAGACGAAAAGGTTTATATGTCAAATTTTTGTGTACTTTAATTATATTAATTGAAATTCATATAGTTTACTGAATAAAAATTACATAAGTATTTTTATAAAAATTTGTTTGCATTGATCATTAAGTTATAACAGATTTTTTATCTGTTACATATTTATGTATATATAATTTAAATAATAAATATTATTATTTTTAGGTCAAGTTGTTGGTATAAAAAATTTAGGATATACATGCTTTCTCAACTCACTCTTACAAGCATTAGCAGCATGTCCAGTATTTATAGAATGGCTTCGTAGAAGACAGGATGATGTTAAATCAGAATCTTTTACAAATAGCTTAATGCTAGTGATAGACAGTATGTTTTTCAATCTAAAATTAAATTATATTCTTACGTATATCTGTTTAGCAATTATTATTTGATTTTAACAGAAATCAATGGATTTACTGATGATGTATTTGGAAGTGTAAGACCTATTGCTGTAATAACTTCTTTGGGTCCATTATGGAATTTTGCTCCAGGGCATCAGGATGCTCATGAATTATTTCATGTTTTTTTGAGTGCTCTTCAAGCTGAACTACAGACGTCATGCAGGGTATCATAATAAAATATAAAATATTTATTAAAATTAGTTTGATTTTTAAAACTTTTTGTAAATTAATATAATTTATATAAATAATATTAAGTATTTACAATTTTAAATAAATATTTCACTAATAAAATTAATATTACTAATATTTAACATACATTTAATATTAAATAATAAAAATATCAATATTATAGACTGGCTGTTTATCTGATGCTTTACCAAAAGGCCCTTTAGTTATCACGGATATAAAAGGATCAGGTGAACCTGTTAATTTGAGAAGTGTGTCTTGCAATGATATTGCATCAGTTAATGAAAGTTGTAAAGCTCCTAGTGAAACCAATAAAAATCTTGGTAATCATGTATCTTATACTCAATCAATAACAAATGTGTCTGCTTCTACATCATCTATCAAACCTGGTATCATTATTGCAAGATCATCTGAAATTATTTCAAAACTCATTGGAGATGGTGGTGGAGAAGGTGATTCTTTAAGGCCATGGAATTCATTATGTGCTATTCCTTCTCAATCTGCTAATCCTATATTATCCAATAAAGTCCATCCATTTTCTGGCTTGTTGACAAGTCAATTAATCTGTACAGCATGTGATTGGAAGGTATATGTTTTAAAATGATGAATTACCTTGAAACTATGAATGTGGCTAAATGAAATGTTATTGGCTTAAATTTTTTAAATAGGGTCCAGTACGTTTTGATAAATTAGAGAGTGTTTCATTACCTCTGCCACCAGCTAATGAAGGATTTATGTGGAAAAGACTTACTCTTGTTGGTTTACTTACTCGGCTGGTATCAAGAGAAGTAATTCCTGATGTACAATGCGATGGTTGTAATAAGCGATGTGAAGCTTTTAAAACTTTAACATTTGGCAAGCTACCAAAGTGCCTATGTCTCCACATTCCAAGAACTACATGGAGTTCTTCTGGAAAACCAATTAAAAGAGATGATCCCGTGATATTCAATGAAACTCTTATATTGGATCCTTTTACTTATACTGAAACAAAGAGGAGGAGTACTCAAGTATGTATTTTGTTAAATTAAATTTGATAATTCCTAAGTTTGAATATTTTGTGTGCACCATATTGAAATAAATTTTCAAATGTGTAGTTTTTTATTTTGAAATCTGTTTATATATTCATGCAGGTTTTTTAAAAATAAATTACAAAAATTGTTTTACATTTTCAATTTTTCAGTTTATGTTTCATATTTACTATTTTTTTAAATTTATTACAGGGTAGTTTGCATGCAATGACATTATTAAATGGTCAGTCAATACAACAAGGAAAACATAAATATTACCTTTATGCTGTGATTGAGCACCGGGGACCCGTAGATGCTGGACATTTTGTCTGTTACAGACGGGGAAATCGCCTAGGCCAATGGCTATATACTTCTGATACAATCGTGCAGAAAACTACTTTAAAGGATGTCTTAAATGCTAGTCCTTACCTTTTATTTTATGAAAGAGCTATTATCCATGATCAATAAACATTATAAGTAGGTTAAACGATACCATTTAAACATACGCTTTTTATTGATGTTATCAAGTATAGAAAGATTCAATGAAAAAAATTGAAAGATTTTTTTAAGAAATTGGTAAAGTACAAATGAGGTTTATGATTTAAAATCATCCTATTTTAATTAACTGTATTTTTAAATTTTTAGTTTTCCAGATAATACAAAACTTATTAAAATTTATAACTCTTGTAGTGTGTTGATAAATCTTCTAACACTAGAAAAAAAAAAAAAAAAAAAAATTAAACAATTACACACCTAATAAAAAAATCGAATTCAATAAGAACGCGTTTAATCTACTGATTAAACATTTTCATTATTATTATAATCATGTGTGTAATAATTATAAATTTCTACGAAAAAAAACGTCGTCACATAATAAGGACTTTACTTTGTTTATAATTAAAATTTATATAATAAATATTTTGAATGCTTTTTTTAATTTAAGATATGTTTAAATTATGGAAATTATGGTAACTAAAAAGCAGATATATATCATTACGATTTTTCACAATCAAGATCACGTTTATGATATATTAAAAATATATATTTTTTAACATCTTTATTATCTTTTAAGGGAAATAACAATTTCTTAAACATTTATTATGCTCCTTAAACATTTGTTTAAAATTTAAAAATTAAAAATTAAAAATTAAAAAATTTTGAATAGATTAAATTTCTAATCAATATAAATAAAAAATATATACATTTAAAAATAATATTTCTTTTACAAGTTATGATTTATTAAAGTGTTACATTTCTTAATAGTTAATTAACTATTAATATTAAATTTTTTTGTTTTTTTTTTTTTTTTTATATTTGAAATAATTTTTTTTGTTTAGGCAATGTAAGACGCATTATTCAAGTGGCGACGTTATGAAAAAATTGTGAATTATGATTCATATGATTGAAACTCGCTAGAAATTTTTGAAAAATTATTTATTATAAAAGTATGTCATTAAACTAGCTTTGAGATCTCATTCATCATACGTAAGAATGAAGCTTATGCAGAAATCGTTTTGATTAAAATAGAATAGAACCATAAATTTTGTGCCAAAGTTTCGTATTTTCAATATAATTGTTAAATTATATACTCTGGTTAGAAAATCTTATTAAATGTTTTAAATATTTAAATTAAATGATAAATTTTGAATGAATAATAGATTAATAAATCATAAATAGTATTCACATTTTTCAATATTTATTAACATTATTTTGAAGTAGTAAAAAATTTAATTTTTTTTTTTTTAATATTATTTTCTAACCAGTGTAACGCCGTAAAATCGAGAAGCCTGTGAACTCTTCAGTTTCAATTTAAAAAAAAACTTGAAATGCGTTGTCATAATACAAATTGTAGGATAAGGTCATTCTTTGATAGACTAAAACAAAAGAATCCAAAGACTTTGAAGAGCTTGCTAGAACTCGATAAGGTTCACTCGAGCACGACGTTTTCAATTTTACACTACGAGTGCTTAGGAAACTTTAGTGATAATTTTATACCGCTATTCTCTTCTTCACCTTTAGATAGAAGAAAATCGATGCGTTGAAGTCGGTTGCTTTTAACTTTATGTCATAAGAAAAATTTTTCTACGAAAGTTTTAGTTGAATTTTGAACGAGACTGATGTCATATACGAGAAGATATAATCAATGCATGTAAGAGAGATTGCAGGGTAGTGCAACAATGTATTGCATAAAAGAAATGTTCTTATTATTTATAAAAATTTAGATTGTAAGATTAATTACAAAAGTAGAATTCAGGCATTATAAAATAAAGTGTAGCTATATATATAAATAAGAATTGTTATTATTGCTTTATACTTTTAAAAGAAATACTAGAGAAATTCCATGTATAATTTTATTCTTTCATATATTTTATTTTGTTAATTTATATGAATACAAATATATATTTTTTTGAAATGTATTATTTTTTTTTTTATTATAAAAAATTCTTTTACTTAGAAAGATATTCATTTTTTATGAGACTTTATTTTAAAATTAAAATGAATTATGAATTTATTTTATTTATAATTTATATTTGGTACATTTTTTGTTCAAATTGAAATTTATATAGATTTTTTAAAAATTTATCATCCAAACAAATTAAAATACAATGATTTTAATTAGTAAAATATTACATATTATTTAGTACTATACAAGTAATAGTAGATATGTGTAATTTATTATTATTATAATAAAACAATGAAAGTTCATACTTATACTTTTTTATTATTTTTAAAGTCTAAACATTATTTATTTATTTGAATGATATCATTTATCAATAGAAGAATATATATAAAAATAATGTTAATATAAAAATATATTTATGTATGAATCATAAACATGTGCTTAACTTCAATTAAAACAAAAATTTACTTTTTGACACACTTTTTATTACAATAATCCATAAAACGTAATAAAAAAATCAACTTCTCTCTTTAAACTAAATCGTAAAATTACATCGCAAGCTCCCCTTTAACAGTTAAGAAAATGGCTATGACTTATGTGTTGAGTACACGAGGGTGAACATTTTGTTATTACTTCTGAAAACGAGCTCTGATCACCTAATTAAAGAACATAGACATACATGGATGAGATAGCGTTTTTTTAAAATCAAATCTATAGTTAAGCATTAATTTCTCTTAATTTACTTTTATTTTTCACGATAACTAAATTTGATGTCGTCTAAGGGATGGTTATATGTAATTCGTTAATTGCGCAAGCACCATTACAACTAACTTATCTTTAAACTCTGATCAACTAAGTCCTTTGTTCTTTTAATATTTCATTTGTATCGCTTTTTTACTTCTTAACATTAATAAATCGACTTAATTTTTTCAAATTGTGAAATAGATAGAATGTAATTTATTTTATAACGGTAAAATATTAAGTTGCACCTTTTTCCAACTATTTCGTTTTGCAATTTTTTTCTCTTTATTTTAGTCATTTTTTGAAAGGCTACCTTTTTTCATTTAATGTATTCAGTAATGTTATACCGAAAAAATTAGAAATCAATTTAAAGATTATTTTAATTTATATTCTTTTCTGATAATTTTTATTTATTTTATTTTATTTTTAATAGTAATTTTATACTTAATCCAAGAAAAAAAATAAGCAGAGTGTTTAAAATTGTTTCTTTTTAATTTTAATACATTATTTTTTTTATTTTAAAAATTTTTATGTAATAAAGAATTAAATAATCATTTTAGTTTAATGTAGGTCAAGCATTATTCTAAGAAAAGTATATATTTTAGTAAAGCGCAATTTTCATTCATTCTTTAACATTATCGATCACGTTTTTATACTTCGGTTTGACATAATCCTGATATTATTTTTATAGAAATCTGAAAAGAAATTCAATATTTTTAGTTCTCTTAAGAAATGTACCTTTTTTCATAATTAAGAAAAATTAGACTATATTTTACACAGTATATTTATATGGTTTCCCAGCGACATTTTTCGTGCATTTGACCTAATTTGTATTTACCGCTGTTTGAAGTTCTTCTTGCACATGCGCAAACACTGTGATGTCTACGGTTGTATACATACGATAATTGTGATGTCATACGCTGGCTCACGTTCACTGTGAATGTAGTAACGAATAACCCGTTGTAACAAAATTTGTAGTATTAGTTGCCATTAGCTTGCAAAAATAGAAAGAATAAAATGCAGTAATACTTAGAAGAGGTAAAACCAGCTGGTCAAAGACGAGAGGGCAGGTTGCAAAAGAAGGACTTTCCCTTTTTTATAGGGAAAGCGTTGATGCCACTACAATTTTACAATACAATGTACGTATATATGTATATATATATATATGTATAATAAGCTAATGCTTTTGTTTATTTACGTGTGTTGATTTTATATTCGTAAGTGGAAAAGAGTAAGATCTGTTACAAGTAATATTTTTTTATGCAAATACAATGAAACTCGCAAAAGTTATGAAAATTGTTGAATCATTAAAATAAATGAGATTATAACTTGTAATTTTTATTCATAGAGAAATCATTCAATTTAAACTAGTATTAAAAATGCGTTGATCCACTTTTTTATAGACATTTATCTAATGATGTAATGCTAGATATGATTGTAAGTCTTTTTTAAGTTTGATTGTATAGTACACAAACAATAAAAATTAAATATTGTAATGAGTAATTTAAGACTTACAAAATTGATAAAAAATAGAAACATTTTTAAATGTTAAGTTTAATGTTATATTTCTGTATTATTGAATATAAGTATGGTGTAAGAATATAAAGATTTATTAAATAATTTATTTAAATTTTATGTAACTAAAATTTAATTCATTTATTCGGTGCAGTCAACTTGGAAACTTATAAAAAAATGAAATTAAATGTTTTTTACAGTAAACACATTCATAATTTAACTATTTTTATAAAATTTAATGTAAAATTCTAGTATTTAATATAAGAATTAAACTCCTAAATATTTGATAAATTATTTTTATGATATATACTTATTTTTTATCAATTTTTCAGAAATATTGAAAAATAATGTTATATTATATTATGTATGATTAGAATAAAATATTTCATACTAAATATTAGTATTTTTTTATAAAAATTAATATATTAAGATAAAATTATTAAAATATAATAACTAATAAAAAGTATAAATGTTTATTTAATATTATTTTAGAAATGATCTTATATTTTTTATCACAATAAAAATTAGTATTAAATTATCCTATTATTAAAATTGTTATAAATTAAATTAATTACAATTAATATCATAGTTAAAAAAAAATAATTAATTAAATAATAAAAATGAATTAGTAAAGAAGAATATAATTTCATTTTAATCAGTTTTTAAATTTATTCTAAGTATTTTATTAATTAGTTTTTTTCAGTTTCTAGATTCTACTTATGGTTTTTCTTCAATGCATTTTCAATTCCCCAAGAATTAAACTAATTTGCTACAAATCGCAGAATGTCCTCTGCAACTTTTTCACAAAAGATTTTTACACCAGTGCCACCTGCAAAAGGTAGTTTTCCTTTGGATCATGAAGGTATATGTCGCAATCTTATGATCAGATACATGCGCTGCCTTTTTGAAAATAAGAATACTGCTAGCCAGTGTAAGGATATAACTAAAGAATACCTGTCTTGTCGAATGGATAATGGATTGATGGCTCGTGAAGATTTTTCTCAGCTTGGTTTTAAGGAAAATAATTTGAGTGAACGAAAGGAGAAATGAGGAAGGCCTTCCGTCTTCGTCGTAGAGTGGATTACATAGAATTAAACCTAAACCTGTGAAACAAATAAATAATTCAAAAGAAAGGTTACTCTGGTAAGAATATAATTTATCTACTTTCAAATATTTAGTGATAATTAATATCCATATACATTCAAAATTAATAATTAATTTATAATTAAAAGATAAACTATTTTAAAAGAATGAAAGAAATATTTTAATTTAAAATACAAAGAATAATTATTATAATTATTATAAAAATTAATATAATTACAAAATACAAATTTTATTTTCTTATGAAATACAAATGATAAATAAAAATTAAGCATTGAAAACAGTGCATCATTCATTTTTTATAACAATTGAAATAAATTGAAATAAAAATAACAATAATAACAGATAATTCTTCTAAATTTACCTAAAATATTAATTTAATCTTTTTTTGCTAAGGTTTTCATCGAAATACGCAATTCAACGACGAGACGAGCATACGTTTCGTGCCTAATGGATCCTGAATAGCAAAATTACGTGATCTCGTTTTATATGCATATATGTTATATATTTACACAAAAAATATATAAATTAGAAAGAAATATATATATATGTATATACACACATATATATACATACGTATACAAATGTTAAATAAGATTGTAGTTGAAAAAAAATCAACTCGCAAGTCTGTTCAAAAAAAGAAAAAAGAAATTTTTCTTTTATGAAATCAAATGATGATATTTGATATTATTAACATATCAATGAGCCATTACCAAAATTTACAAGTACAGTTACACGTGCAAACAATACACTACACACAAATATAACATCTGACAGAGTACACAAAATACAGCAAAACTTGAAAGGTTGGTCGTTCAGTTAACTAATATATACATATATAAAAATATTAGATAAAAAGATAAAATTAAAGAATCAATTAATGCTCATTGCTTATGCATCATTGCTGTTGTAGTATATTTATTAGTGCAACACGAGTTCAATTAAATAAAAAAGCCAAATACAAAAGTCTAAAGAAAAAAAGCGCCTATAGTTGTGTCGATGATTCGCTTTTGCCAAGATCGAAAAATAAGCTGCAGAGCGAGTTAGAAAATATTGATCTTAGATGAATATTCGCTGTAGAGAAAATCGCTTTTATAAAAATTATTCGAGTCAAATAATGAGTTGTTAATTAATATCAAAATTAAAAGAAGCCCGAAAATTATTAATTAACCAACGGCCATTATTTTACTTATCGAAGTTTGTTGCGAATGAGCCGAATGTTAAATTAGTTGTAAGTAAATTAGATAGTAAAAGTTAATCGCAAACGTGAGTGATATCAAATAATAAATAGATAAAAAAAAATCGTTAATATAATGGCTTGTGCATCGAAGAAAAAAGTGCTGGTGGGCTGCACCGGAAGTGTTGCAACCATAAAACTCCCACAGCTTGTGCAAAAGCTTTGGCGATGTAACATCGAGGTACGAGTGGTCGTAACCGAACGAGCTAAGCATTTCCTGAAGGAAGCAGAATTACCACCTGGATGTCAAGTGCTATCGGATACCGTAGAATGGGCCGCATGGCAAGACAGAGGTGACCCCGTACTGCATATCGATTTGGCTAAATGGGCCGACGTGTTTTTAATTGCTCCGCTGGATGCCAACACTCTTGGCAAGTTAGCCGGAGGCATTTGTGACAATATATTGACGTGCGTGGCGCGCGCTTGGGATCCCATGAAACCGTTACTTTTCTGCCCAGCAATGAACACGAAAATGTGGGAGCATCCTGTTACAGCCCCACAGGTGAGTAAATAAGATATGATAATTTAATTAATTAAAATGATTAATAAATATTTTTTTTTTAAACAAATTTTAAATATATTTTTTGTATATAAAAAGAATTTTTATTTCTTTTAAGTTATAATTTTATTTTTGCAAATATACATAAATAATGTAATGTTTATGGAATTGAAAAAAATATATTAAAAAATAATTAATTTCTAGGCTAGTTACAGAAACTTATTGTTACAATGGCTTTTGACTACTTAATAAATTTTGTCAAAGTTTCTTGATTCTTATACAGCAAATATCTCGTATAAAAAGATTGATTAAAAAAAAATTATTCTTTTATTATAGAGAACACAATGTAACTTCTACTATACCACGCTTTTAAATTTATCATATTATGAAAGTTTACTAAAATTGTTGAAAAGAATATGCTCTTTTATTATTTTTATACATTTTCATATTATTTATGGCAATGACTTCATTTATTGCGAAATAAATACTATATGATGTATTTCGTTGTTTCTAAACTTAAAAATTACTTGATAAAAATATTTTTATGCGTTTTTTTCTTTCATTTTTTGTTGAGACATAAATAACATTACTAAGCATGGAGTTTGGTTGCCATCTGTTTCAAGACTGAATTCAGATGTTGCAATATCAAAGTCCTAACACTTAAAATAAAAAATGTTTTAAAATAATTCATACTTCTATAAGTTAATATTTATCATTTAAATAGAGAATAAATTTTTATTTTTTACTCGAACCATACAAATTTATCCTAAATTCATTTTGAATATTATAAAAAGTAATTTAAAAAAAAAATATAATTAGATTTTAAAAGTGAAAAATAGATACAATTAATTTAATTACAATACAATTAATTTAGATAAAATTAATTAATAAAGAGAATAAAATGAGACTTTTATCATAATTCGAAAAATTAATAAATGAATATTTTAAAGGTATGGGAATATAAAAATATTTCTTATACAATATTTTTCAAGATTGTTTATTTGCTTAAAATGTAAATGTATAATATTAAATACCAAAAACTTATGAAAGTTACAGTCACTTTTGTTAAGTTTTTCGTAAATATTAATTTTTCATAAAATTAATTTTTTTTTTTTTTTTTTTTTTTTATTTATTTATAAAATTATTCGAAATCGCTAACTTAACGTAATATTAATGTCGTAAAATTTATTCTGTCAACAAGGTTGCATTGCTGAAGTCATGGGGCTACAAAGAGGTGCCATGCATCTCCAAGACCCTCATGTGTGGAGATATGGGGATGGGTGGCATGGCCGAGGTCGATACCATCGTCCAGACGATATTGCATCTGCTTAATCCTTGGGATTCTTATATGTCGACAGATTTACGTCGTTAGAAAAATTATGCAAAAACAAATAAAATGAAAAAGAAACACTGAATTGTGCGCCATGTTATAAATTATTAAAGATAATAAATCAGAGTTCTCTTTTTTTTTTGAAGTCTCTGTAATGATTTAATCGGAGATTCATCCACGCATTTATTTCCTAAATATTATCGTAAAATTTATTTCTTATATACTTCTTTATATACACTTAGAAAGCGTGAGCTTATAAAATATATAGCTTATTGAGTTAAAGTTCGGTATATGCTAGTCTGCGTCGAATTTCTAATAGAGTTGTAAGAAAACTCATACAAAAGTTTGGTTTATCGTCTTTTACGTAAGACACTTTGGATAATAGGTCACTTGGATTGCAGTTTTTGTTTGTTTTATTTTTATTTCATACATTTACGTGGTCCTACCTCGCTTTCAGACTAGCAATACTTTTCAGTTTAAATATCACAGTTTAAAAAACTGACTGCACGCTTTTTACAAAACAATTAAATATAAAAGTTATTAATTAATTTTCTAATACAGTATTTATCAATAATAATAATAATAATAATAATAATAATAATAATAATAATAATAATAATAATAATAATAATAATAATAATAATAATAATAATAATAATAATAATAATAATAATAATAATAATAATAATAATAATAATAATAATAATAATAATAATAAAAACTAAAAATGCTCATCGAACAAAGATCTGTGATCTCGTGAAAATCGTGGCATTTTTAAAGTTTGTCCTTCTTTCTATATTAAACAAAGTAACAAATTAGAGTTTTAAAAAACTCACGAATTAAATTATTTTTATAAATTTATATTACATAAAATATTCAATCAATAGAATGTTTACGTAATAAAGTATAATTGTATCGGTATGGAGGAATGTAAATCGTTCCTCGCGATTTAAAGGCAGTTATAGTTTAATTTCCGTAATAAAGTATAATTGTATCGGTATGGAGGAATGTAAATCGTTCCTCGCGATTTAAAGGCAGTTATAGTTTATTTATTTATACATTGCATTGTTAATAATTTGTTTGAAAAAAATTTTATTGATGACTTTTATATTATATAGATCAGTTTATGATTTCAGTTTATTGATTTACTATTAGAAAAGTATAAAAATTCTTTCATCATTGCATCTTCCATTCTTTTTAACTAACTTATTACTAAAATATTTTATCTTGAAGGAATTATTTTTCCTTTTAATTTATGAAAAATAAAAACATTTTCGTTTTTTATTATTGTGGATAATATTATAAAAATGAGCACATTTGAAAATGTTAAGTTAATTACTTAAGCAATTTACGTTAAGCATTATATAAAATGTTTTCATAATTAAAAATTGAAATTTTTAAAATAAATTTTATATATTCTTTTTTCATTATACATATAAATATTAATAATTCATAATATGTTAAAAATGAAATTTTTTAAAAATTATTTCTTATAATGAAAGTTTTATATTTATTAGTAAGCGATTGTAAAGCAGTCATAGATTATTGACAGTTTTTAATGATTTATTTTTAAAGAAAATTTTTTTTAATAACTTTACTCAAAGCATTACAGTTTACGTAATTTAATTTAAATAATATGTGTGCGTTCATTTTTGTTTAATTGTCAATAATAAAAAAGAAAAAGTTGAGCTAATTATTTTCTATGATCACGGCAGAGTACGTGAAATACAACATATCCCTGATTAGAATAATAAATTTAATATTTTGTATCAAATTTTGTTACTATAAAAGACATAAAAAACTTATTATGCTTTTAAATTGAGCCATTCGTGAAATTATTGTGAAGATAAAAAAAGTTAGATACAATTACGAGACAACATTCATATTTTATTTTTTGTTAAATTTTTTGTTATTTCAAGAACTAAAAAATGCATGACTTAAGTACTTTGAAGTTTTTTTACATAAAGTAATTGAAGTTAAGAAAATAAAAAGGAGCAGACACGATGTCCTTAAATAATTTTTAAATAATCTTTAAATACTTCATTCTTTAATTAAGCAATGAGAAACCAAGTTAAGTATTTCTAATCAGGGACAGAGGCTTTACGTAATAGGTAATCGAACTTGCACAATACGCGTTCATTTATCTCAAAATAATACGCACACCGCAAAGGATTCGCTCATAATAATTTTCCCTCGCTCGCTTTTCTACATCATTATCTCCTCATCGATATCCTAACTACGTATACCAAATGTCGGTCGATCGACCAAACAAGGTCAACGCTGTTAATGTGATCATCGCTAAGTAAGAGAACGACGAGATGGGCAAAGTTCCTCCACCGCTCGCCGAAATGCTGTTTATTCGTGCCTTAGTTGGCAGCTCGAGATCGACGTCGTTTGTATCGAGACCCCGAGGACAACCCATCCAAAAGTGGGCCGAAGATTTTGGTTGTTTGTGCGCTACTCTCATGCGCACGTCGTCGAACTGCCAGAAATGTTTACCCTTGAAGAAGTACGTTGTGCCTGAAAAATAAATAATTATCAATGCTACGAATACGAAGTAAATCTATAATTATTTGTTTTTAACGCAAGTAAATATTAAAATTTTTCAATATTAGTATGTTGTTTTTCGTTAAATACTAATGGAAAGTTGATATTCTAAAAATATTATTTTCTTTCAGTTTATTAATTTGTACTCGTGATAAATTATATCACCATATAAAGTTTTAGCAGTTATTTTATTAA
>OX465096.1:27731052-27903552 GCA_949987625.1 Chalcis sispes
AGTCTCTTGGTGGACGAGCTCGTAGAATGCTTCGTCATCCTCGAGACCGAGAAACTCGTCCGGAAAACTTTAAGTTTTCACAGTGACGTGGGTGCGTGCACGGGAAGAGAAATCGACCCGGGGCCGCGAGGCTGGGAGACAGTGCCGAAGATTCCGCAAAGAAAGCGCGTAGAGAGAGAGAGAGAGAGAGAGAGAGAGAGAGAGAGAGAAGGGAAAATTTTGAGCGTAAGGGGAAAAACAATAAAAGGGAACGCGATAACGTACTCCGGCTCACTCTCCATTCTCGCTTTCGCTTGAAAGGTAGGGCGACGACCCTAGTCCCCGAACATACTCCTGTGAATGAACAAACTCGCATTAAGTAAAAGATATTAAAATTTATGTACTTTCTGAACACAAAATATTAACTTCTCCAAAATCGCTGTCATTTTTTCTTTATTTTTTATATGACATGTTAAATAATTGTATAAAAGAGTTTCTCAAAAAAAAAAAAAAAAAAATAGATAAATAAGTGCACATGCATTTACAATGAGAAACGTCTATTTACTTAAGAGCTAACATAGTAGAGTCACTAACTTTGAAGGTATTATTATGCAAAAAATTTAATCTCAAACGGTAATAAACTTTTTGCAATATTAAATTTTTATACGAAATGAAATTTATCAATCAGTATTTTTACATAAATGGAGTCTTTCTTTTTTAAATATTGATTAAAATACGAACACTATCACGCAGACCATGGAGTTAGTAAATGAACACCTTTACATTTACTAGTGCTGTGTGTGTAATTTTGTGTAGTTAGTGAATGAACGTGCGATCAGTGCTACTGTGATGTTCGGCTGTGTGATATAAATTGTGAGGTTATTTAACTCAAAAATTTGGAACTTATTAAAGTTAGGATGTGCTTCAAGTAAGTATGTTCATTCACCAGAGATTCGATAGCAAAAATTTTATTTTCTCTTTTTTATAATTAATTTTTATACTTTATGTAAAAATGACCTTTTGTATATAATTTTAAGAAGCTTAATATTATCGTATAGAGCAAGTCTTTTTATTTTAAGTAATTTGTTTATTATTTAAATCAACGAATAAAGTATGAAATTTCCTTATCTGTTCATTCACTAGGGTCGTCACCTTACTTATAACTCTTTGTTCAACAACAATAAAATAAGTTTCTCTTTATTTTCAAAATAAAATTCAATTGTTTCTTTGTTTGATTTAAAAATTTATTCAATTTTTTTATTTAATTTTTCCTCAAATGATAACGACGAATGAATGATAAGTTAGATTACATTGAGTAACGAATTTACATTTTTATTGACTTTTTATTAATGTATCGGTCAATTACTGAAATTCCGCGTAAAATAATGCAAAAGAATCGATAGAAACTGTTTCTTTTTTAATTTTGTAATCGATAATTTAGGGGCGAATTGTATGAAATTTTTCGTTAAATAAGGAATCAGCAAAGATTGCACAAAAGATGAGTGAATTTCCAAAATTTTCTAAAAAAAAAAAAAAAAAAAAAAATAAATAAATAAATAAATTCTATGATTTATGGCATCGAAATTTGGCGTTAAATTTTAAGGATTAAATGAAACATAAATTTAACGTTTGAATAAACACAGATAAATTATTAATATGAAAAAAAAAAAAAAAAAAAAAAAACGCAAAATTGCACCGCACATACGACTAAATAAATATAACGTCATAATTTTGAAAGGTAAATTTAATTTTGACGCTTTATAACTAATATTCGCGTTAAGTTCAAATACCGCATAATGCGGGTCGGGCGGCGCATTCAAAATTTGAAATACTTTAACACGTAGCATAAATCAACGTAATTCTTTAAATGAGCCGGCAGTTATCGGCTATTTGCCGCGGTGACACAAAAGCGGGCCATTAAAGCGCGAAACGTCACTATCACGACAATCACGCGATGAGCAAAATCAGGCGCGGAGAGAGGAGAAAGTGGAGGAGGGAGGTAGGCGACGGTTAGAGAGGAGAATGCTGCGCATCGAAATCAAACAGTTTTGGCGAATGCGCGTATCCGGAGGCAGAGTATATTCAGCTACCGCGAGCGAGCGCGCGTGCTTTCATTCCTTTGCGCAAACAATAATGCGCAAACGCATCAACTGGAGCGTTTGGTGTACGCCGATAAATCAGTAATTTTGGCGGGAGTACGAGGACGCATCGAGAGCAGAGGGAGGGAGAGAGAGAGAGAGAGAGAGAGAGAGAGAGAGAGAGAGGAAGGGATGCCCGAGAGAACGCGAACTATCGAGTAATCCATTGTTTAACGCGGCTGCAGCCGCGAAATAAATTTCGGCATTATGCGCATTCGCGTTAACTCTTCGACGTTTAAATTACAATTCGTGTATGATGAAAATTTCGGAGCGAGGAAAAAATGGGGATGTTTTATTTATTTATTTTTTTTTCCTTTTATTATTATCGTCGTTATCAGATTAAAGGATTTTTAATTTTAATTTTAATGAGTTTAATGTTATTTTTTAAAATCGATTAAATTATCTTTTCTATAATATTAAACATTGCATCATTTTTTTTGTTAGATATTCGACGCAGGCCAATATAGATTTACAGAATAAATGTAATATCGTTCAAAATTTTAACTGAAAGTTATTTTTGAAACGATTCGTTTCGGTAAATCGTTAACAATGTTATATCTAGTTGTAAATTTTCAAAATTGAAATCAAGCGAAATCATATTTTTTTAAAATTTCAAATCCATTTGGATATTAAAATAACAGAGGATGCACTTTTACAAAATAAACTTAAAGTTAGCAATAGATTGTTTAAAACTTGTATTTATTATGCATATATTTTTTAATCAATTATTATATTATTTTTTGTCAAAAAGTATATTGCCGATTATAAAATTAGACCAGTTATAATAATCAAGCAGGCCTTGTCGAAAATTTAATCTCGGACGTAAGCCCAATCAGAAGGCGACGCTTTTCTCGGCTTTTTTAGCTCGTTTCCGTAACATCGCCATGGGGATAGTTTCACGTCTCATCGATTGTCTGCCGATGGTTCTAAATCGTCTGCACGTCGCACAGCGATTTATCAGGCCGATTCGCTTACCCGTCACTGATTCTCTCTCTCTCTCTCTCTCTCTCTCTCTCTCTTTTACTCATTTACTCTAAGAAAGGACGATGGCGCCGAATTAATTTCAGATGCCCTGGTATTCTACACACCTAATCGATACTAATGGAACGACGGTCGTCTGCATGAGAGCTAATTTAGATCTTACTAGTTTCGTGTTTAACAATATGTGCTAACCAGAAATTTTTTTACGTATTATTTGTTGACTTTCTAAAATTCATTACGTACTGCTCGCACGACAAACGTCTTTACATGCAATTTTCTTAAATTTAGATAATTAGTAAGTATGTTTAAAAAAAATATCGAGAGCTCTTTTTTGCACAATTTTTTTATGGAACTCGAATAATTTTATCATTGAAATTTGCGATTTGATATGTAAGGAATTATTTTTTAAACAAAATTATAAAAGAAGCGAAAGAAATTTCCATATCATGAAGTTTACCGGCAAAGTTTTAGCCAAATAATTTTAATTTGCTTAATTGAAAGAAAATTGCACGTCAGCTGCTGTATAAGAGAAAAAGTTGCTTTTCACTTTTTCTATTTTTTTATTTTGTCTCTTATTTCAGCTATTGCAGAAAATGAGACTTTCAGTTCGTTGCGAGGAATACGGAAAAATCTCTTAAATCTGTATCGTCGCTCTATTGATAGAAAAAAAAAAAAAAAAAAAAATTCAGAAGCTACGGATCTGCAGCTCTGGAGAGTGAAAATATCTGAGTTAATCCATTTTATAACGAGTTTGTACTAACTTTAGGTATTACCTTCTTTCTTGTAGCGTGGGAAAATTTATTTCTTTGTTCTGATTTTACAAAAACCTTTTTCTGATACAATTAGTTTATTTTTAAGAATATAATTATAATTGCATTTTAAAAGACCGCATTTTACCACATGTTTAATATTATTTTTAAAGAATTTTTAAAATATTTCAGAGAACAATGCTTTTCTGAAATATTTAATTTTCATATCATTGAATATAATATTAATAAATAAACAATCATTTTCAAACAACCTATAAAAGTTTTAATATACTTCTTCATTCGAAATTTAATAAGATATTTTGAACTTTATGTGCAAGTTAATTTATTTTAAATAAGTAGTTACACGCCACTTTTGTCAGACTCTAAGTCTGAAGTCGGTCAAATGATAAATTGTAAATATTAAAAAGTTTTATTTTAGATGTATCATTTTCGTATTCAACTTTAATTTCATTTCGACTGAAAATGTGTGCGCTTATTTTGATATCTGCAGCTCGCTTTTGTATCCCCAGACCACGTACTTTAACCTGAGAAAACTCATTAGGAATTTATTTTGGAAATGTACTATAATTCTGTTCATTCGCATAAATGATTCATTTTTCTTTGACTCGTTACTTACTTTTAGAGCAATTCAAAGTGAAAATTCTGCTTCTTTTTATCCTCTGCAGTTGGCTATATATCCTATGAATACTAAAACATTTCCATTTTAACGTTAGTTTTTTCTATTTCCTTTTCTTGACTCTCTCTCTCTCTCTCTCTCTCTCTCTTTCTCTCTTTCTCTCTTTCTTTACACTTATTTACATGCTTTCGTTTTCGTGGAATTTCAAGACGATTCGTTCCAATTATGGTGCCAATTTTTCTTTTCTTTTCTTTTTTTACCGTAATCAAACCTTTTAACAAGCACACAGTCCGCAAAATTCCAACGGTGAAAAAGGTGAATCAATAGCGGTCAATTTTATGCCGTATGTTGCAGCTTTTGAAATTTTGTATTTATTTTGATTTAAATGATTATTAAATGGTTTTATTTCAAACTTTTATCTTTGAATATTTTAAAATTTTTTCTGCTTTTTTTAAAACTATATTTATTTATTTACTTTTAAATTATTGTATAAAATAAACTAAATTATGAAATACTACATTGAATTTGTAAAGCTTATGTGTATAAATGTAAAAAAGGAAAAATTAAAAATAAAGTTGTAAAAGAATTGTGAAAAACGTGGCAATTTTCGTTTAAATTTGAGATTCGCGCGAATTAAGTGTAAAAAATTGGAGATACGATACTTCATTCCCTCTCATTCGCGAAAAAGAAAAAAAAAAAAAAAAAAAACGAAAACGGTAAAATTTTCGCAAGTATCCAGCGCATTCATTTTTCAGTAGTCGATTAAAAAACCAATTAGACTAATTTTTTCAATCGCGATTTTCATTAATCAGCTCGGAAAAGAATCAACAACGTCAGGTGGTTTTGATAATTAAAATTCGACATTAAAGCAATGAAACGAAGCGTCGATGTAAATGCTAACCAAAAAGCGGAGAAAGAGAGAAAAAGAGGACGAGATAAGAGACAAAGAAAAAGTTGAAGAAAATTAAGGAAAAGAGGATGGGATAATTGGTTAAATAATAAGCCTCGTTTCTAGCCGTTTAATGAAAACGAATGGCGACACTAGCGCGGCTTACTTAGCTGGAATTTCAGAGTGCCTCGACTTATTCGGATTATTGAATCGAAACGATTTCTTTCGTTCAACATTAATTATTATAAGGTTTGTTGAGTGTCGTTGTTTATTAATATTTATTAGGCTACATTAACCTATTTATTAAAATATTATTTATTTTTTATTTTTCATTAATCATTTATGAAGATAATTAGAGAATTGAAAATTGTATACCTATTATATATATATATATATATATATATATATATATATATATATATATATATATATATATATATATATGCATACGAGTACGTATAAAATTTTCGATGCATTTTTAAGAAAAATAAAGCATAGCATATGCACCGCCTCTCTCCCCCCATACCGCAAAGACGCAAAGGTGCGAGATAACAAGGCTAGAGCAAAAACGAGAGGAGGGAGGGGGAGAGAGAGAGAGAAAGAGAGGCCGAATGCGGCGACAGCGGCCCTCGCGGGATCCAAGAGCGAAGCTCTGCAGTGCACTAAATCATTCTATAGCTGCTCGCGTTGTCCCGCGAGGCACACGCGAGAGTTGGACCGGCCCAACTCCTCCTGAACCTCTGGTCATTCTTTATGTTTTATTCACGTTTCATTTCACCTCTTGTATATATTCTCTCCCTCTCTTTCTCTCTTATATTTTATCCGCTATCCTATCCTTCTTTTCTTCCCTACCTCTATTCTTAGCGATACCATTGTACGCCGGTATACATAAGAACCTGGTAATCGACGTTTTGCTTGAATTGTTTCGCGGATATATTTATTACGCGTATACTTGAACTCGTATGTTCAAAAGCTTCGACTTAAGCTTGAAGTCTTATCGTTTATTTAAACTTCAATTTTTATATTATCGATTGGTTTGTTTATAAAATTATTGTGCATTCATAGAAACTTTTTGCATTGTAAAATTCAAATTTTTATTAACCTTTTATTACTTAATTTACATTTAAATATCGATATTTTTATAAAATAACTTGAAAGAGCTTGCTATGAAATAGTGAAATTGATCCTTTTAATGCATTTCAGATTTTTATTTCGGTAATATTTTATGCAGAAAGGTATTGTAATATCATTATTATTGCTGCTACATTTTTGTTAATGGCGATTCTGATATACGATGAGTATAATAAAGTTGAATGATGTAAATTGTTGTTTTCTCGAATGAAGACATTGAGCTTCTTGTTTAGTTTTTAAATGTTCTTTATACACAGTAATACTCCCTTGTTTATAAAATATTTCTATGATATTGGAGTTGTACATATATTACATAACGAAATAATGACAGTTTATTTGAATCATTAAATAAAAATTAAAGAAAGGAAATATTCTTTGTACTTTACCAAATGTAATAAAAAAAGTTGTATGAATGTTTCAACGATATCCGTTTTTTTAAAAAGTCAATATTAGACTATAAAAAGTTTTAATTGTTCGACTAATTCATGGAAAAACTACAACATGAACACATATGCTTTGTTCATACGTTAATTTACGAAAATGCAAAAAAAAACTTTCAATACTAGAAATAACTTTTTTTTTTTTAAATAACAATACTCGTAAACTACTATGGCCATAACGTGTGAATTTTTTTGTTACACGCATCGGTTTTGTGAAATTCAAATCGTAAAATGGAATAAGGATTACGAAAAAGAAGAGGAGGAAAAGAGGCGAAAAAATAAAAAAAAAAAAAAAAAATCTCAAAGCGGAAATAAAATAAAGGGGAGAAAAAAAAGGTTGAAGATTTCTTATACGATGGCGAATTTCGCATAGCAAGTTTCCGCGTTCTCGCCTTTGTCTTTCTTTCTATTTCGACTGCGATAGAGGGAAAGTAATAGGATAGGGAGGGAAGGGAGGGGGCGGTGAGATATCATTGGTAAAGGTAGAATGAGGATGAAAAGAGAGAAGAATAGAAGATACGAATGAAGCTATGGACCGGAAGCCAAAGTCAAGCCGGAAACGAGGACTTCCTCTCTTTTCCTCGGTCGCGGACTCCAATTTCGTTTGGATCGAAAGATAACGAGGCGCGCGTGCGCGCACTCATTCGCATTCTCTATATCTCGACTATTGTTCTTCGTGCCTTTCCGTATTTTATACGTATTATTATGCCAGTTTATACAGGTTATTTATCTGCCCTTCTTTTCTGCGTCGAGTTTTCTTTCGTTTCGTTACGTTTAGTTCGCTCGTTTTTCTTTTTCATCGTTTTACTTTTCATCTTACGCTCGCGTGCTTTCAAATTTCCGAGAGATTTTTCTTTGACGATGTGTACTTTTTAAATTTAAATCCGATAACGTACGTGCCCGAGGTTTCGTTTTAATTTTAAAAATAAAGCCAATGTTTTACGGTGGGTAATTAAGATTTAATTGCAAGATCGCAAAAAAATGGACGGTAGAATAATTTTAATAGGTTTAAAGCAGTTCTTTGATTGATAATTTTTTTCTCGTCTTGTCATACCTATACGTTATTTACGCAAGAGCATTTTATTTTTTATATGCGATCGCAATTTATTATGTTTATTTGTTCAACTTATTTTGAACCGAGCACTAAATTTAATGAACTGTGCAATCCAACCCTTGTATATTATTAATTGAATCTAAAGTTTACGGAGAATAATTAACAGCATAACATACGAGTATTTTAAGAAAATAATTAATTAGTTACTTAACATTGAGTTCGATAAATTAAAATAGTTGGCTAAAATATATAAATATAATATATTATTATGTTGTATACTCGTATAATGAAATATGTTATCAGTTTTCTTAACATTGACTTTTTCGTATGTAGTTTATTTTATATTTTTCATGTAGTACAATTCTCGCTATTTTACATTATATTTATTCAAATTTAAAAAGTTGAAATTTTTTAAACTACGTACGTTTTTTTTTTTTTTTTTTTTTTTTTTTTTAAACGGTGATGTTGGTGTTAGCTTTCAGTTGCAGTACCGCAAGGATATAAGTATGCAAATTCTCGCAGGTAAAATATTTCTAAATAAAATGTAAAAATAAAACATGTGTAACTTTTTAAAAAGTAAGCACTATTCGCGTTTCATTCACTTTTATTAATAAAAGATAATAATTTAATAGGCTTAATTCTCATACTTGTTATTCGATAAAGAGTGAGATGCATAAAAAGCAACGAAACTTTCGAATAAGACTTTGTACGATAACATCGTCGATGCGTTTCTATTTCATTTCATTAGAATGATACAAGTAAACGTCCATGAAGTTCACCTACTTTTTATATACACATGTATATATTTTTCATGAATCTTTACTCAGTATTCGCCGAATTATTCAGGTTAATTGAAAGCTAAAAACCAGTTTTTAATTTCAAACACAAAATGATAAATAGAAATTCCGATTAAAATGAAAATTTTCAAATTAAAACTCTTATTGATTTTATTAGCGTTTAAAAAAGTTTCATTTGAAATTATTATAGAATTATATTTGAAATTATAGATGTTGTTTTAAATTTTAAAAATCAGTATTAGGGTTTTGTAAGATGGTTATAAAAAATTTCCTTACTAATAATAATACTGATAATATTAATAGCAAATATTTTTTGAAATTTTTTCAATCAATAATAGAAAAGCGTCGTATTTATAATAATTTCGCTCTTTATATATCTCTTTCCCGAATAGGTGTATACCATGCATGCACACACACACACACACACACACACACGTAATCTATTTTTTTTATAGCTTCTCGATTCTCAGCTCGCACTCGTGTGTGTGTGTGTGTGTGTGTATCAATAAAAAAGTAGCGCAAAAGCGCTATACTCACCGTACATCTGCTGGATTCCGTGCTTATCGTCCTCGGGCAATTCATAATCCTCGGTTATCCCCTGGTACCAGGGATACATGAGAGCACCGCGTACCGAACTGTGCGCCAGACCCAAAGAATGTCCGAATTCATGAGCCGCCACGGCGAACAAGCTCGTACCTGTAACACGATCCAGAAGTGCGTAAGCGTTAGAAGGATTTAGCTTTTCAATAAATTTTTTTTGTTCTTTTTGTTTCTCTCACTCTCTCTCTCTCTCTCTCTATCTCTGTCTCTCTGTCTCTCTGTCTCTCTTTTTTTTTATTTTTTTGGCCCTTTTCGCATTCGATTACATCGTTGGCAACGACGTTTTGGGATTTTCGATATTGTTTTCATTTGAATGAATATTGTGCGATTACGTTTATTTAATAATAATAAAATAGCATTTTATATTTTAGTTGAAAAATTAAAATTTAAAAATTGCCAGTTGGATGGATATTTTTCATTCTTGTATTTTTTCTTCTTAAAGGAGGCTTTTACGACTGCAGGCTCGTGACATTTTTTACGGTTTGTTTTTTTAACTATTTTATGTTCGATTTTATTTTTTAAACTTTGCAAAATATAATGTGAATTATTTACAATTCAACGTTGAAATTTGTTTAAAATTTTTCTTTTGGCGCTTTGAAAAATATTGTATGTACTAAAAAAATATTGTAAAATATTAAAAAAAAAAAAAAAAAAAATTAATTTTAATATTTTTTAAAACTATTAAAAAATACAATAATTAGTAATTGACGTAAATATATGAATGACAGTTTAAAACGGTTAGACAAGTCAGCTTACGGAAAAATTCGATTATTTGGCTTGATAAGCGATAACTAATCATTAAAAATTTTATAGCGTTCTTTTATTTTTCTTACAGTCATGAGTAGCGGTATATGGGACGAATCTTTTATTAAATAGAACGAAAAACATCTTCCAATTTCTAGACGGTGAACAACAACGTTAAATAAACTCGTGTCTGAATACTCGAATTTGAAAGTCATCGGTAACGAGGCGCACAAATGTACGCATGTACACACAAATACATTCACACATATGCACACACGTGTAAATCGTATATTCCCTGTAGCAGGTAACGAGTGCCGAACGATCCCACAAAGAACACTCACGCGCTACATTAAAGCCAGAGGAATAATTGTTTTCCGACGCGCCGCAGTTTCATTCGTATTCCCGGCATCGCGGGAGTCTTGCATGTTTACCGCAAAGTACATTCATTAAATTGCCGTCAATTAAACGAAAGCGGGAGAGGCGCTACCGTATTTTTCTTTTTCTTTTTTTTTTTTCTTCACAACTACGACAATTATTTGGAATTTTCTGTACGTGCAAGCGCGTTCGCACTTAACGACGATTTTCAAACGAATCTTTCTTTTCAACGAATTTTTTATTTTTTTTTTAATTTTTTTTTAGTAGTTTCCTTCATTTTCTCTTTTTCATTTTTTTTCTCCATTTACGTAGGCATCTGCGCAGAGCAACTAATTATTCTCTGATCTTGTTTTTTCTTTTCTATTTCAATGAATTTTATTTCATTAATACTTATCTTGCTTTTTTTTTTTTTTTTTTTTTTTTTGTCAAATTAAGATTTAAAAAAAAAAATCATTTTATTTTCTAAATTTTTATTAATGTAAATTTATTAATTTTTGTTAACAATTTGAACAAATTTTAATCATTTGAAATATTTTCATAATGGTTTGAAAAGTTCATTCATGCATGAGTGGTGTTTACAATTCGATTCAATTTTTAAGCAATTCTCATAATATTTCTCGGTCGCGATTCCAAGAATTCGTGCGACCTTCGCCGCATTAAAAACAAAATAATCGCGGTCTCGTAACGTTGCCTCGTCCGCTATCTCTTTAATTTTTTGTGAATGAAGACTTATCCAATGGCTATTTTTATTTTAAATTACATACAAATACATTATTTTATAAATTTTATGATAATTTTCAAATCATTCGCGTAAATAAAAAGTCGCATAACCCTTAAATATACAACATTGTATTTATAAAAACGTTTTATTTGAATTTATTTTATTTCTTAAATATTTAATAAATAAAAAAATCTTATTCGATGCAAATAGTAAGAAACTTTATTGTATTTTCTGGATTCTTATATAGGTGAAAATTTAACAAAGTATATTCTTTAACACTTGTGCATTAACCTAGTAATAGTAGCAATGTTTAAATAAATATTGAGTATTGCAAACAAAAATGATATTTTGTTTATAACAGATTAAATAAAAATATAACAAAAAAAAAAGCGTAAATTAGTTTTTTAACTTCTGTTGGATTTATATTTGTACTAATGAGAAATTACGTCGAGTATATCGGCATTTTATTTAAATATTGGTCGAATTGAAAGCAAAGAACAAAGAAGAAGAAGAAGAAGAAGAAGAAGAAGAAGAAGAAGAGAAAGAAAAAGAAAAATTGAAAAGTATATCGCTCGGTAGTAGCAATGCGCCAGACATAAATATCGATTCCCGTTCGTAAATTTTTTTACTCGGGCGCTTTGTCGAAACTTCGGCCGAACTGCATGCCGCACTAGGAGGCCCAGTGGTAAATCTTTCTTTGGGGAAATTGCGTCAGTTAGCCAGTAGTTACACTCGCCCTCTCAACTTTTCTTTCATTCTTGTCCTTCTTTTCCTTATTGCACACATATAGACTCGCTTTGCAATGATGTAGAACACGCGATTTGACCAGTTTCCACTTCTTCGAACAATTGTTCTCGAGGATTGGTTGAATCTCGTATCGAAAATGTTCTCATGCTTTTTCTATCCGTCTTCATCTTGTTCTCTCTCTCTCTCTCTCTCTCTCTCTCTCTCTCTCTTTCTTTCTCTCTTTCTTTCTCTCTTTCCTTGGTACTCCTAATTTCTATTTTTTCAGCTTTTTACAATAATCAAATAGAGAAACCAGCTAATGCAATATTTTCATATATTTTTAATGTTACATGATATATTATACTTATCGGAACAAATGAATCTGAAAGTCAATGATGAATCGACGTATCTTGGGTAAACCAAGTCCACAGTTTTAAAACATTGGTTTTTACTTGTAACATTATTAAAAAGATATATTATTAAGAATATGCTTTACTTAAACGTAGAGTTATTTTCAAGTAACAAAAAGAAGTTTTTAATTTAAAAAAAAAAAAAAAAGGAAAGAAAAAGTTGTGGTCTTAAAGTTAGTAAAATACCTAATAGAAAACATGGTTATCTTTATTTTTAACAAAATTTTCTCATTTCAAGTTAATTCACTCGAGAAATTTAATTTTAATTAAACACACAATTAGATCTTATCTACCTGATTTTTAAAATCTGATAATCTATCAAATCTGTGTTTTAAAATGCTTTATTTAAAGTATGTTTTTATTTGTGAAGAAAACGGAGAAGAAAATAATTTTTAATTTTTTTATTACATCAACTAAAAACTCAAAAAAAAACTAAACTAAAATGAAAAATATGTAAATAAATTTTAAAAATTATCTTGATTCACTCTTAACATGCCTGATAATGCTTATTTATATTATCTCTCTTAAGCATTTGATTCGAGTAATGATTTTTGATTCATCGTATACCATGATATGTTGTAAGAAAGTTGAAAAAACTCACATAATATTTAAATTTTTACATAAATACATAAAACATTTTTCGAGTTTGAAATTTTTAAAAATAAAGTTTTTTAAATATGCTTATGTGAAAAAAAAATTATTTTTTTTCAACGATTCAATTTTGATATTATTTTGAATTGCTGGTAAAAATTCTTGCATCTAAATTACTTACTAAACAAGCATCAAGAATTTTAATAAAAGTTATATAAAAAAATTTACATAAGATTATTCAAGAATCACCCGAATAAATATTTTTCCAAACAAAACTAATTTTATCATACGTGTTTAAAATTCACTACAAACGATTTATGATGAGTAAACGTATTTTTTATAGCGCCTGTGTAATAATAATTCTATCTTAAATCGAAATTTATTTCATTTGAAAAATTTGTAAATACTCAAACTTAAATATTTTTATAAAATATTAAATCGTTTATAAAATGTTAAAAAAAAAAAATTTAGATGCTCGAGTGTAAAATATAGGGACAATAAAATTGATTTATTTAAAGTGAAACAAGATGAACAGGTGTGCGAGAAACAAAGTGCAGAGAAGCAAACGAAGTGTAGAGAAGCTTGGATAAAGAAAAAGCGTAAACCGGACAAGATATATCTCGCAATAAATAATGGACTGTGAAGCAATAGTTGCGATATTATTCTGTTTTTTAAAAAAAGGGCAAATGAAAAATACACCGTCTGCCAAGCAATGGTGAAGCATTTTTAACATCGTGCGTTTAGAATTCGTCATGCTTTTATTCTTTTACGCGAAACAAATGGCGAATTTTCATTTACATATTTTAATGCATAAAATTGTAACATAATTATTTTTAAAATTCAAGATTGATCTTTGATGAAATTAATTTGCTTTTCATAATTTAATACAAGAATGTGACGCGATGATAGATTGTTATTAAACAAATGATTTCATTAAAATTTGTTACGAAAAGTTTTGTACATCTCATTTGACTTTTGCTCAATCGATACTTAAATGATTAATAGTCTCTAATTATCGATAAAATTTTTTTATTTATTAACCCTTTAACTTAATTTATAAAATAAAAATTCATTTGGTATTAATCAAAATGCATTTTTTTTTTTGTACAGATTTTTAAAAAATAATGGAATAATATCGTTTAAAAATAGCGCGCACAAAATGACAATTTTTCTATCATTCGTACAATTCATTGGCTTTTGATGAATTATCGTTTATTAAAGATAGAAACGATGATACATCCGAGAGATTTTTCCGTTGCAGTCTACAATGGTAGATGCTTTTTCAAAGTGAAAACGACAGCGTGTACGCCGTGGCGCATGCATAAGCCGTACCTCTCGAGTTTGAAAAATATGAAATATTAGTTCTTTTTTTTTCTTTTATTTTATTTTTTTTTTCTTTCTCTTCTGAATGGGTCATTTTGCGCTGCAAAGGATTTTTTCTTCCTGACGTATTATTATCGCAGCTCGCTGTTGTATGCTTGTCGCAGAGGTTTCTTTTACATTGCAACGACACGTCATGTTGACAAAGAATTATGTCCGTAAAAATGGAGCATTTTTTCTTAGAGATGAATATTTGCAGTCTGTATCGTGATGATTATATATGATATAGAAAATTAAACGAATTGATAAATCGTTTTATCATCTATAGTTGAATACAATATAAAAATACAATACAAAATAAAACAATTTAATAAAAATTTTAGTGAGAATTATTTCATTGTAAACAAAGTTTATTAAATTATTTGAATTTAAAAGGACATGCAAATTAAATTAACCTTTATTAAAATTAATGTTCAGCAAACGCCATTGTTTCAAGAAGGTTAAATTTTATTTTATGCAAATTGGTAGCAGGCTGGAAATTTTTTGAGCTTAAAGAATATTTAAAAAATATGCTAATAACATTATTTACAAAAAGTAAATTGTGTGTGCTAAAAGAATAATTTAATTTTTTATAAAATAAGAAACAACAATCCAAACCTAATATTCTTTTTAATTTTCATTTATTTCTTTTTTTTTTTTTTTTTTTTAATAAAAATTTTACGCAACCGGTAAGCTTAGATTTTACATTGAAAAAAACCATCACAAAGAGCCAACCACTGTTTGTGTAAAAAAGACAGCAAAATGGATTATTTAAAGTTCTCAAGAGAAAAGCGGTTATCCGAGCGCAAAGAAGGCAAGAAGCGTACCTCAAAATACATACTTCAACTTGCTTATATATGAGGTAAGTGTAGTTAATTCTTCTCTCTCTCTCTCTCTCTCTCTCTCTCTCTCTCTCTTTCTCTGTCAGCTTTGTTTATATAGTTTTGCGAGAGGTAAATACGCGCGGATGCGCTATAGCATTTATTATTCGCGCGTTTCCGCTTACTCGACCTCACCTCGAGTTTTGGGGTGCGGTTACGAGATAATTCAGTTGCAACTTCAAGAGAGCTCATTGCCCAAGTCTCTCGCGTTGCGAGCTTTTGGAAGAGCTTGTACGAACGAAGTTTCTTCTTTATTCGTAAACAGGACGGCACGCTTCGTGCTTTATGTACGGAAATTCACATTAGCGCATTCAGAGAAGAGAAAGATAAGCAATTGAATGATGCTTATCGATGTGATTTGTTTATCTTGGTCAACGTTCGAGGGAATTTTTTTTTCATACAACAGTATAATAAGATATAGCTCTAACTTTAAGTATTAAAAATTTAAAAGGAATAGTACGAGAGAAATTCTGGAAATTATTTGGTATATTATAATCATGGAAACTTTGACTATAAATGAAAGTTTTATCATTCTTTGGAACCCGGATATAACAGCTTATTGACAACTTAATCTTTCAATTTATTGTTATTGTTTTAATGTGATTAATTTAATCGAAAGAGTATATTTAAGTACTTTTAAGATTTATTTTAATAAATTAAGTTATTCTTATAATTAAGATTTCTAAAATATTTTCATTATGACAAGTCGATCGTATAAAAATATACAATTTTTTTTTCCTCTGAAGGGATATTTCAAGGATTATGATTTGTATAACTTAAAAAAAATTTTATTTTAAATCTGACATACAATAATGAATACTGTGTTTTGTTAACGATAAAGAAACAAAAGAAATTTTTACGTCGTTTGCACGCTAATCCGAGAGTATAGTATTCTTTTAACTTTTTTCTCTTAAACTTTCATTTTAATATTTACGGGAGAACGATAAAATTAACTAGAAATATCGTAAAAAGTTTAAGCCTTCTATTTTAATTATTTTTCATTTCAGTTTTATTTATGTTAAATAAATTAAATTGATAGTAATTGTGGCTAGCAATTTTTTTTTTTTTTTCCCCAACAACAAGTTAATAAATGTTAAATCCCGTATGTTAGATTAATAAACAAGACGCGTGCTCAAAACATATAATTTAGTATTCCGTCGTTTTGTAAAGTTTCGCAGTCACGCGTGCCGATCCCACGTTTTACGAACGTCCACCACCTCGGCGAATTGTGAGTGCGAGCGCGGAAATTGGAAAGGAATGAACGAGGGCGCGGCTGGTTTCTTTCGAAAAAAAGGAAGTGAATCCAAGAGGCGCGAAGAAAAAAATTGAATTAAGGGGATTCCATAGGGATAGGATAGATATTTGAGGAGAAGATACAGAATTCCCTGATATGTAGGTATATATATATATATATATATATATATATATATATATATATATATATATATATTATGCTGTGCTCGTGATAGGAGGTTACTCGGATCGAAAATTTAACTCCCGGGTGAAGAGTCAAATGGGGTTGGATGAAGAAGAATTAGAGAAAGGGAAAATAAAAGAATTAGAGGAAATAAGGAATGGAAAAAAGGGAAATGAACGAAGGAAAGGAAATGAGACAAAGAGTTAAAAATATGAAAATTTTATCAATTCATTGGATTTTTATTTTTTATTTTTTTTTATTTTTTTTTACTTTTTTATTATTTTATGCGACGGATTTTGAACTTTTGTATTGTCAAGTCGATGAGCTCGATTTTGTTCTTTTCAAATGCCAATTTTCATTTAATCGATAAACGTCGTGAAAACCGATTCGATTTTACCGATCCGCGAATGGAATTATTAAAGAAAAAATTACGTCTACGAAATTTAAATCAGATGAATTTATACCTGGAAAGGTAAATATCCTGCGTTCACGGAATATGAGCTATTAGTTTCTAACATGCGATCTTCGATTAGCTACATTGTTCCATATTAAACGTAAAATTGAGGATTTATATTTTATTCCTTTTTTTTTTTTTTTATTGAAATTTAATTTTTTTGATGTTAAATGGATTTTCAGTTTGTAATTAGTTTGAGTAATTTGAAAAGATCATAAATCTAAAATAAACATATTCTTATTTTCAAAACATTAGTCATTCACTTACTTTTACATAAATTCCATTTATAATTCTGGAACGAAAACAATATATTTATCTAAGATCGTATTATTTTTTATTGAAAAATTAATTAATTATTAAAAATTTGTAGATTAAAAAATTTATTGTATCACAATTAATAAATAAAAATAGTTTAATGAAACGATCGATACAAGTTCTTATCTCGAATATTCCATCCAATGATGAATAAATTGAGTTAACGATTAATCTGGATTAATCGATCGATCATTATTGTAATTTAAAAAAAGGGTAACGCAAATGATATACAAATCAGAGAACGATAACTTTAAATGGAAAAAGCTATAAAGATAAGAATAGAAACATCCAAAAGAATAAATAATGGCAGCGGACTATGTATATAAGTACAGACGAGAGTAAAACGAAGAAGATGAAAGGGTCCGCAGGTACACGGGTAGCAAAAACCCTTCGGGAAGAGAGCAGCTATACTCGGCCGCACAGGGAAATCGAGTATTAACGAAGTCTCTAAAGTTAAGCCACAAGTTGGTGCACCCCATTGCCGAGGTAGGAAACGGAAGTTATACTGGTTTGTATCTCTCTCTCTCTTTCTCTCTCTCTCTCAGTTTCTCTCCTTCTTGAGCTAATCGGTTTTCTTCGCAGCCACGACTAATCTCGAAGGCTTCGCGAAAGCACGGCGAAAGGGCGAATGGGAAAATAACTTTTCAGTTCGGTCGTTGTCGTCGCGAGAAAATGCGCTCGTTTAATTCTAATTATATCTATTCGTTTTAACTCTACGTACCTCACGGCAATGTATCTTGCTTTCGTATATTTCATTTTTTTTTTTTTTTTGTTTCTCTTATTTATACCGCAAATATTCTCAATTTTACTCGAGGATGTTTTAATCGGGGAAAAATTTACCCCGCATTCTGAAATTCTGTACCCAATAGGTGAAATGTGTTTTGAAGAGCAATCGAGCTATTTAATACATTATAAGCGGATACGACGGAATTCTAATGATTTGTAGAATGAACATCACCGCTTAATTCAATTTGAAATTGAATTTTTTAATTTTTTTTTTTTTTTTTCATTTTATATTAATTTAGAATCGAAATTAAATTGTAAATCACCTAAACTAAAAAATACAATAAAATTATACCATTAATATAATATATGAAATTACTAAATTCTTATAACTAACTAATTTAATGGATATTTCATAAATATTATTTAAGTATCTATTAAATAAATATTAAATATTTATTTTTTCTCCATCATATTCAAATTTGATGACACCTACAGAATCTACAATTTATATATAATGCAACGTACTAACTTTATTCTCTGCGATTATAGATCAATTATGGATTTATTTATTGGATATGAAAATTTTTTGCAAGAGATATTAACCAATGGTGTTTGTACTGAGTCTAAAAAGAAAATTTATGTTTGCTCATGAGACCTTTCATTTTGTTCACAATGTGAAAATAGGAAATTCGTGACTACGTTTCTGCCAAAATTCATAAATCTACAAGCTTTATTGTGCGTTATTCCAACGCAGTATAAAAGATATACGCATACGTGCTATATAAATTATGAGAATTTTTGCTGTTTATTGAATCGGACACTTGGGAGTAGACGCGAGTCACTTAATTAGTAAAGCTATATTTGCAAAGAATATTTCGTTTCTTTCATAAAATTACGAACTTATTATTATTTATTTATTTTTTTTTTAATTAACTTTTTTTTTTTTTTTTTAATTGTATTATTTATTATCCTTTGGTATTTCGAGGATGCATCTACCACGCGACTTCTAAAATATCCTCATTTTAGCTTTTTATAATCTGTTACTTTACATAAATATATTGTTCATATTACGATCAAAGTTTTACTTATGTAGTTGTGTTTATTTGACATGTAAATTTGTAATTAATAAAAAACTATTAAAACTATTAAAATTTTCAAAGATTGTCAAACACTTCAAAGTATATTATTTTTTACTGTACAATATTAAAATGATAGCTTATAATTTTTATTTCCAATAAGCTAATTCCTTTATAATTAAACATAATTTCTTATTTAGTTATACTTCTTTGAAAATTATAATTTTCCTTAAATTATCAGATAAAATATTTCTTCAAATTTTCATCAAGAAAATTATTCATGAGTTACATCCGTAAATCTTTTTCGTTGACGCAAAAAAAAATTGACTTGCCGCTAATTATTTTTTTCTTTTTCACTCGCAATCAAGAAAATAGCTCCGTAATGACGACACAGCCAAAGATAACATTGCCGGATGTCGGGTTGGTGGCCGCGGGTAAAACGAGATCTCCGCAAATCAGGTTAAAAAGGTCGAAAAGCCGCGCGAGCAGCTCGTCCGTGATTTTTTTGTTGCTCGAAAGTCTCAACTAGACGCGGCGAATCCGTCATCCCGTCACCGCGAATCTCCGCCCCCCGACGCGCATAATCAGAAAAACCGCACCGAGAGAGCTGCGGCTAGTCAAACATTTTGCAAACGGAAACTAACGCGCGGACTTTCTCTTTTTTGTTTGTTTGCTTTTTCAAAAAATGAATCTTGTTCACGGATTCTGTATCGTATAAAAATGAAAAAAATTTTTCTGAATATTGGTTTTATTCGACAGTGAGATTTAATTGAATGATTGTTTTTTTCTTTACTTTGTTATTTACAATTTTATTTACATGGTACATTTTTATATAAATTGAAAACATGTTTTGCGTTTTTGAAATACTTATCGATATTTTTTATCGAATATTCTTTACTAAAACTCTTGTTCCAAATAAAACTCTTGTTCGTGTATATGAATAAATGTTCTTAAACAAATAAATTTAAATGGAACACATTTAAAACTTGTTTTTGTAAAACTTATATAAATATTTATTTACAAAAAATTGTTGCCGTTTTGACTGATAAAATATTAAAAATTTTTAAAACATTCTTTAGCTTTATGGATATCTGGTTAAATATGTAATAAAAACATTACGTTGCTAAGTTGAGGGAGTAGGTATTTTAAAAAATCGTATAAAATGCGATGTAAAGCCATGACTGTTAAAATTTGAGATTTAAAAATCAAAATAATTATTTTAAATAAATGAAAGAAGCTGCTTTTTTGCTTTGAGTCAATGTCCATTGACTCAATGTATTTATATAAAATATTTAAGAGTTTTCACAACAAATAGTACAGAATAATTCGCGTATTGTATAAAAAGTGTTTATTAAAAAATTCTATTTTTAAGCAATATGAATATTGAAATTTTGTTTTACTAGTAATCATGTATAATTTAATCATGTAAGATTTATGTTTTAATCATTATGGTCAAAGTATGAGTATTAAGTTTTGGTATACCTTTGTCTATGAATGAAATTATTCAGCATTTATAATAACTTCAAATCCTCATTCGACATTAATATAAAAACGTATTAATTTAAGCTTTTCAAAACAATTATTAAATAAGAAATAAGAAACTAATAAGAAAGTACTTTTTTTATTTAAAAGAAACATCTAATAGAAATATTTTCGTATCTAAAAAATCAAGAAATAGCGTAGCGACTTATCATATTTGGGTTTATTCGGTAACAGAATACCGCGTATCGTCTGTGGATGCTTAGGTTATGGACTTGAGCGTTTACGATCGAGTCTTGAGAGTTTTACTCGAGGACTAACACACACGCACGCCCGAATTCGCGAAGATTAATTGAATTGGTCGTTTTGGAAAAAAGCTATAAATTTGACGGAATTTACGGGTGCGCAGTTTTGCTTCGGGATTTCGAGTTTGTTTTCTCTCTTTCTACTTTTTTTCTTTCTCTCTCAGTCTTTCTTTCTCTCTCTCTCTCTCTCTCTCTCCCTCGTTTTTTCTCTTTCGTCTGCACTTCAGCGCTATTGAAGTTACCTATTCATTGGTAAACACTGGAGAGAGTAAGAGAGAGAGAGAGAGAGAGAGAGAGGGTGGAGAATTTGTTTCTTTACAAACAAGATTCACGGAGATAATAAATCCATCTCAATGAAAACCAAACATTTGTATGGTGAATTTCAACGGATAGAAAAAAGCGTCTGCGTTGTTATGTTTTTGTCTTTCCTTTTTTCAAGTTTTCTTTTTATCTCTTATTTCTTTTTTTCCTTTGTAAAGTTTCAGTGAGTGTTCGAACAACGGCTATCGAATTAATTGCCACAGTGAAGTAATAAGTGTAATATTAGCTCTTTAAACAAGATGAATAAAATTGCGAAGAAAATTCATGTTTGAGCAGATTTTAAACGTTAGTTTTTATGTTTAAATAATTTATGCATATTACTTTTGAACAATGATTCTCCTTATAAATATTAAGTTTATCAAGTTCGATTGTTATTGTAACAATATTTTTACGAAATAAATTTTGAAAATTTATGATTAACAGTTTCAAACTATTGAAACTAAGTTATGCGAAATTTTCAAACTTTAAAATGACTTTGGTGGGTTACGTTGTAACTAATACTTTTAAGGTACCACTTCAGCAATTTTGATAATTAGTACTATAAGAAATTGTAAATTATCTTTTCCGCTAAAAACGTCACAAACTTAAATGCTTAGAATTGATGCATCGTGCTTTGATAAGTTTAATATCCATTTATAATAATTAAAAGACAATATTTTAAGAAGTTATTTTGATATTTAGTAAGTAAATTTTGTAAAGGTTTTATCAAATTCAGCAAAAAGTTTAAGATTATTTACATATCTTAAAATTATAAATTATAAATTATAAATTATGCAATATTGTTTTTTTTTTTTTTTTTTTTGCAACAAATATTGAAGAATTTGACGATAGAACTTTGTAATTTTTAACACAAGACTTAAACAATTAACAAATATAACAAATCATATTTTGTACTTTGACGTAAAGAATTTTTTCTTACCTAATTACAATGATTATAATAATAGGCATACATACAAAGAAATTATAATAGTTGATTAAATTACATGTGTCTATCGTAGCAGTTTCGATAATAACCAAACATAGTATCTTACCGCGTAATCGATGGTAATTATTTTAGGAAATTAAATAAATTCTATATTTTATGAGCCGCAGCATTAATGTAAACCGTGTCACATAGTTTTCATCCATAGAGGTGTGATCGTACGCACAAGAGACGTAAAATCTAAAAAAAAAAAAAAGAAAAATAAGGCGCTTACCCTCTTCGTTGCTACTGCTGCTGAGAGTCCATTCCTCCTCCTCGTCAAAGTGGGCATCGCCACCGCGGTCGCTACCCGGGAAGAAGGCGTGCGCCAATATCTGTCCCCTGCCATCGAACGGATATCCGTCTCCGTGAAAGCCCCTGGAAAAATCGAGCCAAGGATCTCTTTTATTCTCTTTTTTTGAGCAATTGGATCAATGTCAACTCGAACGCTAACAACACAACAGCTAACGCGACCGCTAGCGTCGCGGTCCTTGTTTTCGCTTTTCAGTCGCGAGAATGGAAAAAAGAAGGATGAAGGATAAGGGAATAGGTAAGCGAGCTCGAATAAGCGCGTTGAAATTTCATTTTTCAAAATGGAATTTACGCGAGGTCGAGCGAGGGGAATTTCTATGCGCGACGGCGTCACTCGGTAAACGCTTGTGTTTTACGAAAACTGCTTTCGAATAATACTCTTGCGTATTTTATACGAATATGGGTATACGTGTGTGCGCGCGTGTGTGTGTATGTGTGTTTGCGAGGGTTTGTGTGTATTGTGGCACCTTTCTTTTCTTCCTTCGTATTTTTCATTAAGTTTTCAATTCGAGTTGAGAAAAAAAGAGAACTATTATGTCGTTTTAAAATTTTTTCACGCTTAAAAAATTAAACTATCTGATATGTTGCACATGTTAAAATGCAATTTATAAAATTCATCACTTTTGATAAAGTAAGTTACTTAAAATTATCATAATGTACGAAAAAGGAATAAAAAATAATATTCACAACAAAAATTTTTACAAACATCGGCATCAAAGTATTAATTTAATCTCTCTGATAAATAATTATTTATCGTATTAAAAAAAAATCATTTTGACATCATTTACATTTTAATTCAATATGTTATTCTATATTACTTAAATTTAAAGCGCAAAGTTATTTATTATACTTGGAACGTTAACGACATTAATATTTCCATATTGAAAAAAAAAAAAAAATGAATTCTTTTTAATCGAGATAACGATGAACTTACCGATGAAAGTAGATCAAAATGTCGGCTGCGTCACTGTTGATCTCTCTGAACGTGAGCTTGGAATTTTTCGCCCATAAATCAAGAGCTCGACTAAGTTCACGACGTACCCCACCGGTATCAAGTCCACTTGGTCTTTCGGTTCTCAAGCTATAAAAATAAACGGAAAAATTGAAAATTTAGTTTCCGATAGAATAAAATGTTTGTAATTATATGCTTATATATAAGAGCTTGAATATATTTTATTTGTAAAGGTAAAACTAAATATTTTAATTCTTGCGTCATTTCCATGTTAAAAATTTAATTTCATCCCAATGATTGTTGTCGAATTCGCGCGAAAGTATCGAGGATAGCGAGCTTACCAAAGCTTTAAAAATTCATTATTTTACGGGCGCCCTTGGTATTTGTGCGCCGTTGTAAAATATGTCAGTTCGGTAATGTCTGGAAAGTAGCGGCAAGCTCTGGGTAGAAGAAAAAAAGAAATCTTCATCACCACGGTAATTAGTGAGCACGAATTAATTAGAGAGAGCAGATTGAAATAATTGCAAAAGGGTCTGGTTGCGCTCGTGCTTTGCCATGGTCATTAGTACTCGAGGTATTTAAGCCGTTTGAGAACTAGTCCGCGGTGTGCACAAGCGAATCCGACACTTGTGAATGGAAATTAATAGCTATGCCGAGGATTTCCCAAATCGACCTCGATCTTCTTTTTCTTTCTCGTAGCGGTTATACCGAAGCACCTCTTGCGCGCTACCAAACTATTGCTTTAATTTGAATTCATGAGCTGCACGTTAAGAGGGAAAAAGTTCACTCGAAAATTTTGTGGGTCAAAAAGCTTTTCGTAATGTACCTATTTTGATAAATTATGGCTTGTTACATATATTTTCTTCTGGAATAAAAATATATTTTATTCTAAGTTAAGAACATCTTTTATCAAATAATTTAGATGTAGAAAGTAATGCGATATATAGGTTATCACGTTTACGATAAGCTAGAGTTGATTTAGACAGAGTTTACATTTATTTTTGAGCAAACGAATTAGACGAAATACTTACTCAATCAAATAAAACTGTTTGCTTTTGTCTTGATACAACTTAAAACTAGTTAGAAAGGAGTTCAGTTCTACTTCGATCTTTTTTATAGTTAGGTTCGAAACAAAATTCAAACGATGGTCGCTCAACAATTTATCGATGAGGTCAGTTTGTCATCCCAAATTGTTTGAGTATTTACATAAGTTTTTACATAATTTTTAAAATTTTTATTAAATTAGGCTTATCAAAAATTCACAATAAAAGATAATATTATTTTTGGCGTTGACACAGTAGAGGTGAAAACTGATGGAATTTCAAAACAGCTACTAAATACATTGAGTGAAGCTCCAAATTTTGTTGGCCAAGTAAATAAACTTTATGTTTTTAATATTTTAAAAAATTCTTTTCTTTTCTTTTATTTTCTCTTCTTTTCTTTTCTACCAGTTTTGTACTTCCTAAATGAGAAAATTGTTTTCACTATACATAATGGAAATCTATCAAGAGATATATTTAAAAAAATATTATTTTGGTTTAGTTTATTTTTATAAAAATATTCTGAAAATATTCCTACATTTTCATCGATTTCATCGAATTCAAAGTAGATTTTATTTTTTTCATTCATAACAGAATATAATATTTTTTGTGATTTTAAAATTAAAAAAAGAAAAAAAAAAAAAAACTGTATAAATGCAATGCTTTTAAGGATATATTGATTATACAATCACCGTTAAAAGTGAAATAAATATAAAACTTTATTAGTTATACACTTTTTAGGCAGCAAAAATTTAAATAAATTGTTATGTTTATAAAGAAATATACCGAAATGACCAGTTGAAAAAGTATATAAAAATAAAATTTATTCAAAAATTATTTATTAACATTTTTATTAACATCTTCCATTATAATCCATCCAGAGGCTTTATTTTTTGATACATCATTTATTTCTAAGATCAACACTAAAAACTATAAAAAATATTAATTTTTTCTTAATGATTTTTATATATGTTTCTTTAACTGTACAGTGCTATAAAAACTTCGTTGTACTATAAATCTCGATAAGAATACATGTTGAATGAAAGTCACTAACATATAACTTTATAAAAAGCTCACGAGACGCTTTGAAATTTTGTATATGTTTTTCTATTGATAAAATATACTTACTAAATTACGAATTTTAGAGGGTATCGGTTTTAATTATAGCCTGCACAACTTTAATAATAAATGTTCACAGCTTAATGTACAAACAGGTGAAAAGATTACATTTGCTCAAGTAAAAGATCGTAGCATTCGATGCGCATTGTGGCTTCAAAAACAAGGAATTACGAAAGATGATATTATTTGTATTTCCACGCCTAATCAAATGGACGATTACGTACCATATTTCGCTACTTTGTTTGTTGGCGCTATTTACAATCCCTGGTATCATGATCTAACTCCTGGTAAGTCGACAACAATTATTATTAATATTTTATTACGCGATTGAGCGACGTTACAATTTATTAAAAATTTAAATTTATATTAGTTTAAAAATAAGCTTTCGTTGTTCATCGTAGAGTTATGGTAAAAATAAAATTTTTACTTAACTATGAGAATATCGCAAAATCTAATATTTTTTATATTTATACGACGATCAGTAGAAGTCTTATGTAAACTAATACTTGTAAATTAATTTAAGCATTAATTCATGATAAAATATAAAATACAAATTTATATAAAATATAAATTTCACTCTATTTACAAAGACCGTTATTTAATATGGTTCGTTTGTAGCTGTGACGCGACAATTCTTTGAGTTGCTTCAGCCGAAGATAATGTTCGCCTGCGAGCAGTCGATTGACAGGTTGGCCAAGGGAGCGGAGGAGGTAAACGTTCAATGCAAATTCGTGGTTTATGGTAAGCATTCCAGATTCCCATCCTTGAGGGATTTGATGGCGCAGCAAAGCCAAGCGGAGATCGATAATTTCCGACATGTCGAGCCTGAAAATCCGAAAGAGCAATGCGGCGTTATATTCTTTTCTTCGGGCACAACTGGCAACCAAAAAGGCACTATGCTATCTTTCGATCATTTTCTGAATCTTCATGAGAGAGAAATTCAGATATCTGGAAAAAAGTATGCATTATGGTATTCGTCCTTGTCCTGGATCTCTGGCTCGAGCTTTTTAATTCTTTGCACTCTGAATATGTGCACTCGAATCATAATCAATAAATTTGATTGCGAAGATATGAGTAAACTCGTCGAAAATTACAAGGTTCTTTTATCGATTATTCTTAATCGCTTTAATTTGTGCATTATTTTTCATTTATTTACTGTATTTTAGCTTATAATAGATTTTTTCAAATTTTTAAATTTTCAGTAAATTATATTTAAAATAAAATGCCTTAAATTATTAATCTTTATACATTTAGATCGATTGGGCGTTCATCACCTCCAGTATGTTAACACAATTATACAAATCAAAAGTATGCGAGAAATATGATTATTCATCGTTAAAGTTTTTAATAACGGCAGGTTCAAAGGTATGCAAACAACCTTTCGAAGAAATGAAAAAAGCTTTACCGCATGTACTTTTGAGTAATTGTTACGGTAAGTAATTTACAATGCTTCGGTACAAAAATATAATTTATTTTAACGGGGCGCCTTAATTTTATTATTTATATATATATATATATATATATATATATATATATATATATATATATATATATATATATATATATATATATATATATATATATATATATATAGGTATGACAGAAGCAGGTGGCTGTATATCGTTACAAACGAAAAATTGTAAGATATCGGATTCAATTGGATTCGTCGGGTCTAGAGTACAATTAAAAATTGTCGATAAATCAACAGGCCGTACTTTAGGTCCTAACGAAGAAGGTGAAATTTGCGTTAAAAAGTCTACCATGATGCTTGGTTATTATAAAAATTCTCCTGCGACCGAAAGCATGATAGATAAAGAAGGTATAAAAATTAATTCTAATATACAAAGATGAAATAGTTTTTCGTGTAAACATGAATGTATATTTGACAAATATTAATAAAAAAAATAAAATATTTATTTAATTTATTTCATTAAGTACAGGTTGGTTGCATACCGGTGATATCGGTTATTACGACGACAGTGGAGAAATATCGATTACCGAGCGCATGAAATTCGTTATAATCACTCAGAATGTTCACGTGTCACCTTCTATAATTGAAAATTTATTGTTGGAACATTCCGATGTTAAAGAGGCAGCAGTAGTACCAGTACCTCATCAAGTTGACATTGAACGACCGTTTGCTTTCGTTATCAAAAGGCCTGGATCGAAGGTATTTTATTTTGTATTCGTAGATGAGTTTTTTCATTCCGAAATTTATACTTTAGAAGTAAAGTGTACATTTAAAATGAATTAAAAAGTTAAAATAAAAATTTTTCATTAAAATAACTTTCGAATTTATAAAAGAATGATGAAAAATAAATTTTTCATAATAAATGTTATCGACAGGTTACAGCGGAAGAACTTATAGAATTACCAGCGAGTTACGATAAATATTTTCGATTAACCGGTGGCCTGAAGTTTGTCGACAAAATACCTTGTACACCGACAGGAAAGAAATGTTTTAGAGAATTGAAAAAGATGGCAAAGGTTTACGTACACAGTAATTATAGTTTTAAACTTTGAAGCTTAATGATGAATGCGATATAAAAACTATGGTATTATTTTCTTATTGCACGTATTACTGTATATTATACATTTATTTAAAGTGTTATTCATAGCATTATATTTTATACATTAATGATAAAAAATTATGAATTATTTTTACATCTTAAATATTAAAGGAATTTGAATAACATTTAAATAACAGTCTTTTCATTTTATATAAATTAACATATTTATTCATTAATCTTTAAATTTAATTTATTATTCTACTTTAAATATTCGTATTATTATTTAAGTATAAAAAATGTTACTTTCATCAAATATTATTGTAACTATGATTTTTTATAATTTTTCAAATAATCAAATAAAAATATTTTGTTATCAGAATAAAATTGCATAAATCTTTTTCTAAAAATAACAAAATGTTTGATATTATTTAATAAACATTTAAAAGAAAATTTGAATAAATATGAATTATAAAAGGAATGTATTGTGTATCGTTAACGTGATAATATCAGATTGGCATTGATAAACCAATATTATCTTTCGGAATATTCATATTCGAGCGAGATTACATCAATGTTTAATACGTTATATCAACATTGAAGTATCGTAGCAATTATTTTCCCGCCTATGATATTCAGGTGTATCGGTATAATCTACGTTGACAGAGTTTATTTGCCATCGTTATTAATTTTTAAAAATTTCAACAACGTAAAGTAATTTAAACATCCATAAAAACAAAAAGAATTAGTTTAGAATGTTTTTTCTTTTAAAACATTGCTAAAAAATAATTGATAAAATTTCCGACAAAAACAATCTTGTTGGGAAATTGATTCCAATGGAAAAAAGAACGATTAAAGAGACGCTTGAATCTCTGATTTACAAGTCATCTTTCAATGAACATAGAGATGCGCGTGTCACTCGCGTGAAACCTCTCTTCTCTCTCTCTCTCTCTCTCTATTTCTCTTTTTCCGCGGTAAATCCGTAAAACAGAAAGCGGGAGACCGCGCGGTTGTTCCTGAGAGATAGCGGCGTGTGAATTGACATGCGTGCAATCGCGAAGTCTTTGACAGCCCGCACGCATTTCGTGTATATACCACGTACGAGTACTTGTGTCGTTTAAATTTGAAATTGAGTCCCCGGACGGTAGCACTTAATCAAACGCGAAATAATGGCCGAGTGCGCGAAGAGCTGGATTTTTTCCCGATATGATACAGATCTTTAGCGGTATTTGATGAATTTCATGATATCGGTATACTGACTTTTTTTTTTTTTTTTTTTTTTTTTTTTTTTTTTTTTGCGATCAATACCGGGTTGGCTATTCTAGAATTTATTTATTTTTTCTCCACGAATATTAAAGATATATTACTTTGATTGAATTAAAAGAGATTATATTTAAATCAATACTTAGTATAAATCAAAGGATAATTTTTTTTTAAAAAGTTTTTGATATTTATTTTTGAAAATGTCCTTCAGTTGCATTAACTTTGTCTAAATTCAGAGATATCTAAAAATTAACTCTCTAGGTGATACTCAATTTTTTAAATCGAATTAAAATTTTATTGCAAATATATCCATCGAAGCTGACTTGTTAAAAAAATTTGAATTTTTCGGATTTCCACGTATCGGACTGTCAGTATGATCCGCAGTTTCATCATGTAAAGCTTCGGTCCAACTTATTAAAAAAATTCATACTCAACCCTCTAGACGCTAGCGACAAAATAAATTCGAAATACCTACCTGAAATATGTCACAGCCAGAAAATCATCGAGAGAAAAAACATAACATACAGTGATGTGTAACATGCGCTTTCACCTTGATAATTTGGATAAAATGGATCGAAAAAAACATTTTTTTTTTCTTCATTATTTTAAAGTTATCGAAAAATCAATGTGCATTGAGAACGTTAATGACAGGTGGATGCAGACAATTGTCACATGATTAAGTAGAAGTTTGATGTTTAAAGGCACGAGGGGAGCAATTGAAGCAATTGATCGAGAGTCGTGTGAAACGACGACGAGTACTTGCTATTCTACGCTGTTATCGTTCCTATCATCGGCATTATAAAACGATCGACTATCTTTGACGCTGTCCTCTCTGTCTCTCTCTCTCTATCTATCTCTCTGTTTTGCTGTCACATGTATTTTTTATGCATTGTTGGCCAGTCAACTTGTTACTACACGCACGTTTTCTTGTGCATCAATTAACCCATTTACTTTTTATCATTTTAATTAACTTTATAGTAAATTTGACGATAAAAGAAAAAAGTACGAGTTGTGTGTAGAGTTTTTCAAATGTCATGTTTCCATTTTTCTTGATGAATCAAAACATTTTTTACGGTAAATTATTTATGCTTTATTTAGCAATTGGCTTAAAAAGTGGTTTGATTTTAACATCAGGAAGTAATTTAATTCGTACGGTTTCTGTCGATTTCAGGATTATACATAGTCTATTTGACTAAGTTATTCGATAAAAATAAACTTTATTAAATAAACTATTTTAAGAGTGAGGAAATGTGAATCACGCATTGTTTAGTTAACTGTGTAGATTTTTGAACGCATTTTATAGAATTATATATTAATTATAATAATTTCGAAATAAATTAAGCCAAAAATGAATTATTCTAATGCATAATTGTTGTTTTGTCGAAAACGTAAATAAATTTAATTATTCCATAGAGTGTAAATAAAGATGTATAATTCGCTTAGGTAGTCAGAATTAATATCGTGTAATTATCATATTAATTTAATTATGTCTAAAGTGAGGTTAAAATTTATAAAAACATTTCAAGCTACCTATAAGATGAGAGAGTACGTCGAATGAGAAATGTCTCGTCACGTAAACAAGGAATGAATTATTCGACGATGTTTACGTGTAAGTAGATAATATCGAGTTTGTTCAGACATTCGTTGGCTTTTAAGTTTCACGCAATAGTAAGTGTTACATTGCTTTAATATACCTTAACTCTCGTTGAAATTAATTTTTGTAAAAAATAATCATGATTGTTATTAGAAAACTTATTCTGTTAAGTAAATTTCGTAATAAATTTCCATTTATTTAATTTATTTGTTTCAGGTTTTTTTTTTTTTTTTTTTTTTAGGTTCAAATATATTACGTTTAATTATTATATTGATTTCGAATCGTGAGATATTTCTTATAATTACAACTAATTTATTACAGTTATTAATAAACTAATTATTATTATAAATATAAAGAAAAATTTGTTTTTGCATATTTACACAAATTATTAGGTTCCTTTTATAATTATGTTTCATTGATTACAATGATTAATGGATTTTCACCAATATTCTCAATGAATGTATCAATAATGATATTTCAAAGTATTCCATCGTCGCTATAGTTAGTTTCTTGAATTTTGCAGAAGTATCCGTTAAGTCAAGCTTCTCTCTCTCTCTCGATTCCTTTATATCTACCTTTCTCTCTCCCTTTTTCTCTATCGTCTCCCACTTTGCTCCTTCTCTGTTATTAGCCAGATAGCCTGGAGAATTTCAATTTAGTCTGTGATTACGGGACATTCCGATTACCCCTTGATTATACTTTCCCCGTATGCCTTTGTAGCAACAAAGCACATTGCGCACGTATACGACTCACCCAGATAGAATGTATTTGCTGAAATTGGAAAACGCGTTGTTCTTAAAGCAGCCGAGTTAGCAGCGCCAAAAAGTTGCAAGTTTTTTTCATATGTAGGTATACGCATGAAAGTTTTTTTTTCTTTTCTTACAAAAACAAAAGCAGAAAATTTTATTTTTACCAAACTTTTATTCAAAAGAATTTTGTTTGAAAACTCTTTTTTGAAAAAAAAAAAAAAAAAAAAAAAAAAAAATGTTTATTATTAATTTGAGATCGTATTTATTTTTTAATTGCTTAAATCGTAATAATTGTTAGATTTATGAATATTGCTTCATTTGAATATATTTAATTATTTGATGTTACTTTGCATTTTATTTACTTTTTAAGTTTTTTAAATATGTTAATAAAATCAATTTATAATAAACAACAGTTATATAAAATTTTTTTATTTATTTAATTTGATGCTGTAAAGCGTGGATTTAACGAGAGCAGTCAGACTGTACTAAAAATTTACAGATTTGTGGTGCAATGAAATTTATTATTTGTAATTGCAAGCGTAAGAAAAAGTTATCGAGAAAAAGTAATTTTATTTTATTTGATATAAAATAAATTATAAATTTTTAATAAACAATTTATTTTTAAAATAGTTATTTCCAAGTCAATATAACTGTCATACAAATTAATTATGTACAATAAATAAAATAACAATTTGTAAAAACTATAAATTTAAAAATTTTAAAATTAAACAATTTACAAAGTCGTTTTGAACCATTTTTTCTTCTGAATTTCATTTATTATTGTTGCATAAGCTATAAAAAATTTTTTTTAATTTTATTAAAAAAAAGTGTATATATTTTTTAATAAAATTAAATTTTTTTGATAAAAAACTATAAAAAAATATTTTTCTATAGCTTATGCAACAATGATAAATGAAATTCATAAGAAAAAATGGTTCAAAACTACTTTGTAAATTGTTTAATTTTAAAATTTTAAAATTTTAAAATTAAACACACACACATATGTATATATATATATACATACATGGCTCTTAACGATCGCGAACACAAAATTAAAGAAATTTTTTATAAGAAAATACAAAAATATATTGTGAAATTTAATATGTATAATATTAAGTTTAGGCTCGCAGCGTATTTTTGGTACGACAAGAAACATTTAAGGAGCTTAATAAAATTTCACATATTGAAAAATCTAAATATTGAACAAGTGCGCGTTTTAATATTCTCGACGGAGAGCTAAAAAATTGCAAACTTTATTCCGCGGTTTCCTTCCTGCAAGCGCATATATCAGTCTATCCTAACTCTCTGACAATAAGCTGCTGTATAATGTCTATATATATATATATATATATATATATATATATATATATATATATATATAGGTAATAAGGAATAGTTTCGATGGTAAACAATAACCTTGCGCATCCGCTTGCGCATTGCGTTTGACAAGTAGATACGACGCGGATCAAAGCTCCTCATATTCAAAGCGAGATCGGTAGGAGACACGATAATCTCGTCGGATGTAAGGGAACGAATCGCCGTCGACGAGGTCAACGAGATGGAGGAGGAAGACGGAAGACCGAACGATTATATACGCGCTGTGTGGTATAAGCGTTTGACCTAAGTAATTGGAAATGTTCTATCCCTCCCTTCGTCCGCGTCCACTCGTGAAACACGGCATAGATAGCCGTATGTGGAAACTAGCATTCGAAACAATGGTCAAAGAGGAAATACAGAATAATCGGTAACAGCGCAACGAAGGGAGAGTCAAGAAGAGAGGAGAACTTTGAGAGCGATTGCTGCTTCTTACAGAATTGTGTTTCCACGCCGTAACAGAGACTCGCTTATATAGTACTATTTGAAATTTGAGCTCATGTTCTTAAGGGTATATGGAAGTACTATTGTTGGTAGAAGTTGGATTGTTTCGCTTACTACGTTCTTTTATCAATTAAACGAGCAAATAAAACATAACGTAGGTCTTGACCATTTAATTATGAAGAAAGAAGAAATAAAAATAAAGAAACTATGCTTTAAATTTAATTTTAAATTATTTCCTCATCAGAGTAAAGAAAATTATTGTTTATAATCTATGTACGTTATATAGTGAATTTCGGTCGATTAATTATTTAATTTTGATGAAATAAATACCGTTTTTTATATACATATACAAGTTGAGGAAATTAATAAGAATTTGATTTAACCCAGACATTAGCTCAGACGTGCAAACATATACGTATATATAGAGTAGCGAAAACTAAACGAAAATAAAAGAAGAATTAAAGAAGCTGAAAACATGGGAAAAATTGAAAAAAAAACTATAGCTATGGAGTGCACATACATGGAAAAGAAAAGGAAAGAGAGTAAGCGAAATGTGCCAGTGGCACGCGTGTACGAGTTTACGATATATTGCGGTAGCGGCGACGGCAGCAGCCGAGTCCCAAAGACTCGACTGTACCAACGAAGGGTTTAACTCGCTACTATAGAATAGAGAGAGAGAGAGAGAGAAGGATAAAGATTCCGCGCGCGTTTCTCTCGGCTCCGTGTGCCGCTTGTACTTTCGAATGAGAGTTGGGTCGAGCGAGCAAGAGAAACAGAGAGAAAGAGAGAGGAAAGAGGAGAAGGGAGAAGAGAGGTTGGCAGCGGTGCACGCGTTCTGTGCCTGACGTATGTATCCTGATTTCGCTTGGCGCAACGGGGCAGACATGGCTGCCAGTACTACCACTACTAGTGCTAACTCTGTGCATTCGTTTCGCCTCGCAGCTCTCTTTGTTCCTTGATGTCTTGTGCTGCTGCCTCCTCCTCCTCCTTCTCCTTCACCCTATCTTCTATATTTCTATCTCTTCCCATATTACTTTCACCATTTTGTCTCCAAGTTAATTTTTATTTTTTTTTCATCATTTCTTTGAGCGAAGAATTTTACGAAGCTTATTTATCTACTTCTGTTTGCACTTAAAATTTAATCTGAATTTTGAGATATTCTTATATAACTGCGAGCTTTCCGATTGAATGAAAAATTTATTTCGCGCCTTTGTCTTATTTAAAAAGAGAATAATGAAGATTCAAGACAAAAAAAATACTTTTTTAAAAATAATACAGTAAAATTTTAGTGAGAGCTGAAGAATTAAATTTTTTATAATGCTTTAATTGTTTGCACTTTGTTTATTCTTTCATTCTTCATAGAAGATAAATTCTCTACTGTTTCATTCATTTAGTTACGCTCATTTTAATATTACGCTTTTGTACCATTTATAATAAAATTTATTATAAGCTGAATTATTTATCTCTATTTTTTAATCATAAACATTAATTGTTTTCATTTAGTTCATTTCATTCAAGTTATGATAATTTTTTTAAAACAAAAATTAAAAATAAACAAATTATTTTATCATACTATATAGCTCCGTATCGAATATTTTTCGTCTATGCGTTAAAATGATTTTTAAATATGAGTTTGTTTACAACAATTGACAAAAAAAGAGTTTAAATTAGGATGGATTTATTTGAAACCAGTGACGAAGGACCTTTTTTTGGCTGATCCGGTACTTTGTTTATTCAGTTTTACTCTTTTTCCGTAGAAAAAAAAAAAAGCATCGGGCTCTCTCCTATTTCTTTTTCTTTTATTTTCACGGTACGAAACATTCATTCTCGACAATTGCTAGTTAAAGTGACCAATTCCGATTGCGAGAATAAAAAGTCACCGATGACGGCGGGAAATCGACAATGCCTATTGTTATTTCTTTTGCTTTTAGACCCTATCTCTGTTTATATGCGTGCTTTCCCGTTTCCGTTCGATGAATTTTACAAAGATCACGATCGTTAAACAGAAACAAGAGATACCGAAATTTCGTTATTTATTTAAATTTATTATTGGAATTAAAATTTTTTTAAAATGCTTTTATTTCGGTAATTATCTCACATTATAGCTTACTATCTTTTTTTTTTTTTTTTTTTTTTTTGTACAATGAATATTATTTATGCAGAGTGAAAAAATGTTATTAAAGCTGAGATTACGCTGTTTTAATTTTACGAAGCTTTGTTAATTTCGCGGTTGATATCACAGTCGTTGAACATTTACAAGAGTCGATGCTCGTGTATGTGTTACAATGATTAAATGCTATTTCGATGTTACAGTCTTGTATGAACCGCTATCAAGTGTTTGACAGGCACTAATATTTTAATACTATTAGTATAAAATTAGTGGCAGTTATATTACAATAAAATTATTAGATTATTATAATAAAGTCAAATTTTTTATATAAAGTTAAAAAATGATTGAACAAAATAAAAATCATTCGAGTACACAAGAAAATTTGCAGTGTATAAAGTAACTTGAAGCGTATGAAATGAAAAATCACAGAATAGTGGAAAAAAAGTCTAGGATAGAGCGAAACAGTATATGAGAGAAAAACGAGGAGGACAAGTGAAGCGGGGCATGTGAAAAACGATGGAAAGAATGGAGCTAAAAAGAGAAAGAGAGAGAGAGAGAGAGAGAAAGGCAGTTTGATGGGGTTAGCTAGATAGGTTAAAACATAGGGGAAACAAAAAAAAAACTTTTTAATAAATGATTATTAAAAACTTTACGAGGCTATTCGCAATAAAAAATGTTTAATTAAAATTTTCTGAGTTCTATAAAAAATAAATAGAATGATTATTCAAGATAAGCTTGATAAATAATAGTTATAAATCGAGCTTTGAATTTCAACAAGTTTTAATATTAACGCAATTCAAATATTTGTGTTAAGAGATTAAAGCATAATAGGGAGTTTGTTTTTTTGTAAAATTTCAACTATAAGTTATTAGACAAAAATATTATCCATAATAACGATGAATAAAAAATAAATAAATAATAATTTCTATATAAAAGAAAAAGAAAAAAAAAAAACAATGAAATAAAACGTTTTTCAAGCGTAATAACAAAATACGTTGCATAAAAAACGTTTTTGTTTTTGAAGGAGTATTATTGTACAACAAACGCTAACGGATATAGAAAAGCAGGCGTGGAAATTTGTCTTATCGACATTATACATTATGATGCATCGTGCACTTGGCCTGGGAGCCAAATGAATAATCTTAGGTATACGGGGATATACAACACGTTTACTTACGCGTACACATACGCCGTATGCACGTTCGCGCGACGGCAGACGCCAGTGACGTTCCATCCCTCCATTTTGCTAGCGTGCTGCACGTTCTCCGCGAATAACCGAAGATGAAGAACGAAAAAGGGGAGCACACGGTTATCGCGCACGTAAGTGTACGTGCGTGCGCGTGTCTAACCAAAAGCTAAACAACCACGGAAAATCTATAGTGGGAGAAAAAACTGTCTGATGGATCGTCGGCGGTGTAGCGGTTACGTAAGAGGAAATCTTACGTGCGCGTACGGGGAATGGAATTTAAAATTTTTTTAAAGCTAAGAGGATGAGTTGCTGATGCGCGAGCTTTGATTTCAGCTGAAAAAAAAAGAAAAAAACGAATGACTTCTTCTCTTTTACGGCGTGCAAGCATCGTTTTGTTTATCTTAATGAATCATGCAGTTTTTTAATTATAATACAATGTTTAATTATAATAAAATAATAATTATTATGATACAATGTTTACTGTTTTTAAGAACAAATATATAAACAACCAAATGATAAACTTTTCTGTATCCTCAATACTGATATTGTATTATTTGTTACATACAAAATAAGACATTGAAAGTCACATATTTATCTAAAAATCAGTGTCATAAAGACATGAAAATCAAAGTTACTTCATTTGGTATAAATTATCTTTTAGAAGAGCAAAATATTATTTATTTTACTTTATTATTTGTACGTCTTTATACCTCGAAAAGTTTGCGAGGCAAGCCCAAAGTTTTATTTAATAACTTCATGAAAAACTTTTTATTTAATTTTTCAAACATTAAAACTTTTATGCATACTTATTGAATAAAATATGAGGGATACTTACTAACCGAAAAATATTTCCTTCAGTTGAAACAACAGAATACATTTCCATTGAAGTTTTATACACGCTTTATTTTATCATAAATAGGATTTTTCTTTTTAAATAAATTGTACATATGTTTATTAACATTTTATTTTTATATTATTTAAAACAAATTATTTAATCCAACTTATTTCATTATAATTTATGATAATAAAATTCAATCTTAATTTTCAAGAAGTTTAATGAATGAAAAATTGTTTGTGTTTAAAGTATTCATATAAATATTGTTTTAATAAATATTAACAAAATCTGTCAAATACTTGACACTCTCTCGTCTTTATGCAAATTAATAAAAGCCGACTGAGGGTGTATTTTTATCGTTGCAATTTACTGTCAAATTGAATTAAAACCTACAGTTTTCTTCGATAAACGCTTTGTATGTACATAAACGACAGCGATCATGAAATTCGGATGAGAGGCTGCTGTCGCAAGTGAATTCATGTTTACATTTACACACACATATATATATATATGAGCGCGAGAATACCAAGAAGTGGATAATATCCGCATAATATTCACGAGAAAACGCGCGGAAGTGAGAAATATAAAGCTATAAAGATGAGCGAATGGTGGGAATAAAAGAAGAACGATTGATTGATTGACTTATCAAATTATAAGGGTATAAAATATTTGAAATGACTTATAAATTTTAATGAAAAATTTAACTAAAATATTTTACGATTGAATTATTTTAATTTATCGAAAAAAATATGTAAGGATCAACATTTTTTTTGCCTTTAATTGGTTGATTGTATAATGAAATAATAAATAAATAACTTACAACATACTTTAAAAGAGATAATATTCTAATACAAATATCTTACAAACGGTGTATATTAATGTCATAACGTACTGCATAATTTTTTCATCATTTTCAATTTATATTCATAGCATATACTTGTATTATAAGCTTAAAAATAAAAATTGCTTACTTAAGTAAAAAAAAATTACAATTTTTTATTCATTGAAAACATACGATTCAATTTATATTCATAATACATAAAAATACATCTTTTCTTTACCGTTCAAGTTTTTCTTTGAATTAAAGATTGTGTGGTCATCAATTGTTGCGTTTGAAAATATTAATATAATCAATTATTAATAAATCGAAGAAAAAAAATTGCTGTAATTTTTTTTTTTATTTTTTTATTTGTAGGTAAATAAATAAAAGGCAAAGTAATAGCTAAGTATGCAAGTGACCGCTACATTTTGTAAGTGACTTTCGCTAAAACTTTCTTTCGATTTAAAAGGTCGAACAATTTTTCAGAAGCCATGAAAATCCCCTTAGGTATTTAAATAAATCATTGTCACGGTAAATTATATCGAGAACCCGTTAAAGCACGGATAAGAATGAAATAAAGAAATGCTGAAAAATGAAAAAAAGGAAAAGAATAGCGTACGCAGAATAAAATGAAATATAGCTATACGTAATACTACTGTGAGAATAAAAAATAAATATAAAATATTTTCTTTGGCGCAACTAGACTTTCACTTTTTCGAAATAATCATTTGATTTACATCTTAAGAAATAATTTATTTTATTAAAGGTCATACGAATTTATTATGTATTAATTAAAAATATAATCAACTGATTTATTAGTTAAATTTTATATCTCGAGGAGGAGTAGGAGTATCGTCGCAAAAAAATCGCACTTTTTCAAGCGTTGATGTTTCATCCTTGGAGTTTCCTATGAAAAGTTTCATTATGCAATATGAGAAGCATTATCCTATGTTATGTAAATTTTCTTTTATACTGTAGTGTTGTATTTGCATGTGCAAGAGCTTAAAAGTAACCTCAAAACTTTTTTTAACTTGAAAAAATTTGAGGCACTTTTTCAAAGGAAACAATTCTCCGAGGTATTATTATATGCAAGTGGGCTTGATAAAAATTATACGTAAACATTTTTAATCGCTTCTTGAATTTTTTTAAGTACACTGCCCACAATTATTTTTATTAATTTTAATTTATATTTTTTTCATTAATACTTTTCATTAATACTTTTACGTTGATATAACCTTACAAAATTTATAAAATTATTATTTTAAATTTGTTCACTCATAGATATATTAAATAAAATATCTTTTAAAAAAAAAACATACATCGCTAGACTTATTGAAAAATTTTAATGAAGTTTTTAATGAATTTTTAGCGTAAAAATTTTATTTAACAAGTCTGCATCTACGATGCAATACCTCACAACAATGTGTACTTTTGAAATGCGGAAAACTCTCGTTTAAAGGGATTAGAGCGTCAGCAAAGTTTGAGGCCAACATTCGCGTAACCTGCGCGTATCGTTTTCCCACTGTGCGTTAGAGTAGTATACTCTATACATCAATCCTACGCATTAACTCTAACAAAACATCTTTCTCTTTTTTGCACCCAAGAATTTTATCGTTGACAAGAATTCAGAGTGCGACAATTTTTTTGTTATTCGATCGTGTGCTTTTTTTTTCTCTCGATTCTCTGATTCTTGAAAATTTGACGAAGCGCGTTTTTCAGGCTCGTAAAAAATGAGAAAGACTGAAACGGAGGAAGGATGCGTCTCTAAGTACAAATCAATAATGAAAGAATGACTGTTAGTTATAAGAACACTGTCAAAAGACTTAAATTAAAAAAAAAGATAATGAAAGTGAGAGAAATATAGAAAAAGAGAAGATCTTATCATCATTGGTGTTATAAATACATATTTTAAATAATACCGTGTACTAAGTTTTGAAATGTATTGAAACATAAAGCTCTTACTCTTTGAACTTTTGATTATGAGTAAGAGAGAAAATATAGGGATTTTGTTTGCTTCTGCTGTGTTCAGGATTTGTTTCTAAAGTAGCAAAACGGAATTCTGTATATTTGCATGAGCAAATTGTATATAGGATTATGAATGGAAGACAATTTTGAAAATTGTAAGGCATCATTTAATATTTTAATTAGTTTATACAAGTATTCGGTTGAAGAATTCTAATAATTATGTAAATAAATGTTTCATTAAATTTTATACTCACAATTTTAATATTTTTAAAAGGGATTAATCATAACGCTTCAAGTTTACTGATAAAACGATTACTCGAGTTTCACTTTGACCTAGCTAAAGCTCCTTAGTCAAATTTGAACCTTAAAAACCAAGCTGCAAGTGCCGGTACTAGTTTAAACCGTGAATAAGCCGAGAAACTTTTTTCTAACTTTTTCCTTTCTCTCCTCTTTTTTATCTAAAATACTATAAGCCGAAGGGCCGTTAAAAGAAAATGCGCGTATGTAGCTAGACTTCTGAATTGTCTAAAGCTGTACATATTTGGGTTTGTGTACACGAAGAACATAAAAAATACAAAAAAGTAACTGCAACCAAAAATTTTAAGGGTAAAAATTTACCTATTCATTAAGTCCTATGGGCTCCGACAAATTTTGAAATTAAAGAAATAAGCTACGTCGACACTTTGCTTCTAAGTTTTACGATTAGTTTGGAGATGAGAGGAAGAAATAGGTATAAAAAGATGGGAAAAGAAAAATAGGAGGTTAAAACAGAGACATGCGTGTGTGTGAAAGTACATTGACATTTCAGATCGTATCTTTAAACGCAAAAGAAGAAAATCGAAAAAAACGAAAAAAAAGAGCGTGAAAAAGAAAGACGGAATAATATTATTAGTTTCAATCGGCTGTATGAACCTGTAAAGTAATATTTTCAGTACTATCACGTGGAATTTCTTTTTTATCTGTAACTTTAATAAAAGTTATTACTAAAATTTGATAAAACTTTATATACAAACAGATTTTCTTAGTTAAAAAGTTATAAAATTGTTTATTGAAAAGATGCATCAATAGATAAAAATTTATAAAATAATTTATGGTCTTATAATGGTATTGCTAAAATTAATTAAAACTAAAACACACTTTCGAATACACGATAATGGCATCAAGTTATTTTATTTAAATCTAAATTTTTTCTCTTCGCGTATAATCGATTTAACACGTGCGTTTCTTATTTGCTCTTAAAGCTTCTTGAAATTGTATATATAGACTTACACTACGATTTATATAGTTGCCGAATGAGCTTGAATAAAAGTTGATTTAGAAAGTGATTTTCAAGCAGTGAAAGCTGCTCGTAACGTCTACGAATTATTAGAAAAATCTGGGTCAATATTCTGCTGAAATTCTGTAGGTTTTCATGAATTTTACCGAGGTGAAGAAAAAAAAATTGATAAAATAATGTTAAGAAAAGGTATTCAAAATCTTCAACACCATATTAAATAAATTTTATTTTATCGTTAAAATGTTCATATTTTATCAATTTGTGCATTTACGAAAAAAAGGATCGGAAAAATATAAATGATAATTTAAATTTAAATATGTATCTAGTTATTGTTTTATATTTTAAATAGATATACTAGTATAATTCATGCAAAACAAAAAATGTTTAGTTATTATTTCTGAAAAATAAAATTTAAAAAACTGTAGATTAAAATTAAAAAATACCCATATTGATCATGTTCGATTTCTGGTAGTTTAACAATTATTAAAATTACTATAACTAAGAAAACAGTTTAACAATTGTATTTAAAAAAAAAAAAATCAATTTATTTTATCATTCCAAAATTAAAACTTCAATAACTTGAAAGCTTTGGGAAAATAATCGCTTAATGCGCACTCGTTTCTTCAAAAAGAGCAAAAAATATAAAAACAAAAAAGCGATACAGAGTTAGAGTCAGAGAGAGAGAGAGAAATATAAAGAGAGAAGACATAAGCAGCATAATCCTCGTTACAAAGCGCTAGAAGTGTTCAGATGAGTTTTCTACAAGCGTCTGAAGTGCAATGGAACGGGTACCGGAACAAAGATAAAAAAAGTATTTGAAAATGAAAAGAAAGAAATACAGTCCAATACGTAATTGTCGGTTAAGTCCAAAATATCTTGTTTTCTTTCCAAGGATGGGAAATAAATGTTTTTTAGATATCGAAATAAAGTCTTTACCATGTATTTAAACATAGCATTGCTCGAAATGGATAAAATGAGAAATTTTGACGATAAACAATTATAGGGATCTAAACTTTCGATTAGTTAAGTTTAAATAAAAAAAAAAAAAAAAAAAAAAACAATTTTAACTCTTAAAGCGTTAGTTACAAAGTTATTGGATCAATTACTCGTTCGCCCGTTTATTTATAAGGTCTGTCGTTTAGAGGCAGCGAAGGCAGAAGTTTGTTTTTAAGCATACATTATTCACAAAGAGTTATCGAAGGCTTAGATGAGCTTAAAATACTGTGTTGTTACAATTATTTCAGGATCTATCTTATAATCTTTGTATCTCCATTCTAGCCTTTACATACAAATTTCTCAATAAAAAATCTCTATTCTGGCTTTTTCATACAAATTTCTAAGTCCAATAAAAACGTTGAATCCAATAAAACTAATCTTAATTATTTATTGCATTTATTGATTTTTCTTGATGATTCTTAATAGATTATAAAATCTAAATCAATGATTTTAACCTATTTAGCTAAATCTTTATATTAAAAAAAAAAAAAGACTAATTTTTTTATAAAAAATTTCAATTTTTATAAAGCTCCAGTATTTATACTTGTATTTTAAATATATGTTTTATAACGTTTATAATACTCGTGTAAATATAGTATTCTTAAAAATTTTTATTCAACATTTTGTATGAATGCAATAATAAAATAATTTGCGACAATTTGTAAAAATTTATTAAAATAAACGACTTACTCGAGTTCGTTTGAATTAATCGCATAAAAATATCGATTCAGCTGCCTTAATCCAAAAATAATTCTTTTAAAGAAACGGTAAACTTTTCGAAAGTGCAAATAAAAATGGTACACTTTATAAAGCCGACAAAGAAAACTTTTGAGAGTCTAGAAAATAAGCCGACATAACGCCACGATGAAAGTCTTACTCGTACGAGTGTTAAAAAAGATCTCCCGTCTATTTCCTGAAAATGTTCACCGGTATACAGTGGGTTTTAAACTTTGCGTGCGAGAGGAAGACAGCTTCTCGCGTAAAACAAAATCAAGCCGGCGCAAATATAACAAACTAATATAACGAAAAAAAGAAGAGGAGTAAATTTTAGGAAAAAGTTTTCTTATCCTTTCTACTCTCTCCTTCTTTTTTTATTTCTCCTTCGCGACATCGTTTTCTTTGCCGTACCCTATACACGGTAAGCTACATTGCACGAAAAAGGTGAACGGAAGGAAAGTGGAAGAAGAGTCGAAAGCGGCTGCCGCTATAGCAATATCCTCCCGCCCCCCCCCTCCCCTCCCCTCTTCTTACCATTTCCTCGAGGGACTAATGCTATTATGCAAATTCCTATTAAGGAAACGAGAACTCGCGCGACGCCAACCTTATCCCTGAGAAACTCTTAGCCTTTGTAATCGTTTCCCTCCAGAAGGCTCGATGGAGATGGAAAAAGGGGTTAAGTCAATGTAAGCTCGATGATTCGAGCTTTGAAGACTAGCGAGCTCCGCGTCGGTCAGGCGTCAACAATGACGGATAAAAATGAAATTTTTTGATTTAGTTGATTTATTTAAAGATGTTCGAAGAGGAATCCTCGAAAAAGAAGTTTCATTAAAATTTATAGGTAACTGCATTTATGAGAAAAATATTTTAATTTAAAATTAATAAAAGCGCAAGTGAATTGTACATGATATCTAACTTTGTCATCTTGATTAAAACATAACTAGATTTTGCGTTAATAATTTACCATTTGTCTGCGCTCATTCTTTATAAATTTATTGAATTTTAAAATTCACGGAGCGTCAACAATTTAAAGTTATTAGTACGAAAATATAATTGAATTAAAAAACGCAATCATTTGCACGAGAATCTCCGAATGTCGCGAATTGAAAAATTTCAACATTTGAAATTTTAAATTAATTTATTATTTCTTACACGACGGAGTATCATAAAAAAGAGATTAAGCCGCGTTAAAGTTTTAAATCGAGCCGACCTAGTTGAGTTAATTAATGCAGCTTTTTAACAATCAATGCGAGTACATTTTTTAAAAATACGTGTAAAATTGAAAAAGTAATTAAGTAATCACGAATTTAAATTGTTCAAAACCAAATTTCTACATTATCAGTTTGAATAAATTTTAGCACAATTAGCCAAGTAATTAGTTTCATTATCTCAAAGATCTCCTTAATTACAATTTTAACGTATTATATCTTCTTAAACTTTGCGTCCTTAGTCATGATGAAAGAGATGAAAGAATAGGAAGTCGGAAAAAAAAAATAAAAAGAGATTCGTGTAAAAGACAAGTGTATTATGCGTGTGTATTTATGTATATGCATTTGCAGCGAGATGTAAAAAAAATGAGTACGGAAAAAACTGTGAAAGGGACCGACGCGATGAACTATGGAGGAAAATCTAGGTGAAGAGTAGGAGAGGAAGAGCTAGTAACGTGAGCAGAATATCCGGTGAGGTAGTTACCATAATCGCCAGAAAGCCTTGAAAAGTGTATGGGAGCGCTCGAATGAGAGAGAGAGAGAGAGAGAGAGAGAGCGAAAGAGAACCGCGTATCTATAGTGCGCGTGGGTAAAAGCGCAAGCGAGAAAGGAATAGAGGACAATTAGGGCAATTAACCTTTTGACGCTGCGGCCGCACGTGAAAATGCAAAATTGGATTTGGTCCCGAGCTGAAAGGCCCATCAGCGCGCGACGCGGATATGAAAAAGTTGGTAGAGCCGCGCTTAATTAGGTTTGCCCGGGGATTACGCGCTAATACTTTTCGTGCCCAGTTCTCGCGGAAGTGCTATGGATGATGATTAAAGCGAGGATGAGAGATAGAGGGGATGAAAGATCGATAGTTCGAGAGAGGAAAGGTTAAAGATCGAGAAACGTATAAATGGTTAGGGTGAACAAAAATAATTTTAGTTTTGAAATTCTAATGCAGATATTGATTTTAAAGGCTAGAAGAATATAATTTTTTTTTTTTTTTTTTTTTTCTATAAGAGAAATAATTTTTAAGATTTTCTCCATTTAAAAAATGAAACAATAAAATAGGTTTTCATTTCGACAGATACCAACTCATGTGTTGATTTGCAATTATAGATACAAAGGCTCGCAATTTGCTATTTAAACAATTAAAAATCATAATTGAATAATTTAATAATTAAAAAATAGTTGCTAAAATAGAGAAAAGTTACACTTTTCAAGCTTAATTTAAACGAAATAATCGAATCGATGATATTTTTATTTCTTCGAAACTTTTTTTTTTTTAAATTAAAATAAAAATATTTTTAAAAATTATACTTTAAAAAAATGGAATTTCTTATTTATTTTCACATTTTAGATTTAGAATTTTTAAACTTAGTTTAACTTTCATTTACAATAGCGTGAATTTTCTCCCTTTGACTCTCTGTTTGCTAGTCGGTTTAAAAAATTTACAAACTAGGTGCTTTTTCAGCTTTTTTTTTTTTTGCTCTCTTCGCTTTGACGTTACAACACTGCATGAAACGGATTATTCAAAAAGTTATTGAATTTTTACGGATACATTTTATTTTTATTGTCCTTGCGTTATAAATAATATTTAAAGTTTATACATAAATTCGATATTAGTTATTATTGTTTTTTCTTAATTAAAAGCGTATGAAAAAGGAAGTGTGTTCTTTGAGTGACTTTTATTTTGCTATTTTAATTTGCATCCTTTTGAACTTTTTTTTTATCAATGAAATTTCCGACTCGGAGCAATTTTTTTTTTGCTAGTTCTCCTGCTTTTCATTGTCGACATAAAAAAAAAAAAAAAAAAAAAAAAAATTTGTTACCAGAAAAAAATAACAAAGAAATTGAGTCAAACATTACTGTTAATAATTTAAAGTTAGTCCATTTATGAACGATGCTTAGACATTCCTTATTCTTTTTTATAAAGTTGAGTCTTCTTAAAGCAGCTTTTCTTATTTTTATTCAAGTAAAAAAAAAAAAATTTACATTGAATAAGGTCATTGATTTTGTAATGTTAATATTATTCGAATTTTTTTATTTATTATTTTATACAACTAATAATTTTTATTTTACTTATAGTTAATATAATTATAATTTAAATAAATTAAAAAAGATATTTCAAATGCACATCTATAAAATTTTTATTTAGAGTAGATTCCAAGATAAGTATTCTTCGCCTCTTTCAATTACGTTATTCAAATAAAAACCCATAACATAAAAAGAATCTTTGTCCTCTATAATAAAACTTTGATAACCATTACGTTCGTCTGCTTCCTTTTTTACGACCCGAAAAATCGAAACGTAAAGTAATCACAAAAAAAAAAAGAAAAAAAGAAATAACGACGAAACTTAGAGAAAGAAAGAAAGAAAAAACTTAACAATCATTGTTATGGTTGAATATTTAGTTTATTGTACGGTGCGGTTATGACTGCGAATAATTTCAAGTTGTGCTTCAATATAAAAGTACATGTGTGTGTGTGTGTGTGTGTGTGTGTGTATATACATAAAACGTCGACGGCACGGAAGACTGTGAATTTCATCTACGAGCTCCGGCCGCTTTATTAACTCGCTGACGCAATGGAATATCTGCGGGGCTAACGGGCGTCAAGGTAAATTTGCAATGGACGCTATCGTAAATACACGCAGCGATGGGAAAATATAGAGGATGGCTAAAAGCTAGCTGGGCCGTTATCTCTGGTGGCTCGATATCCAAACTGCACGTGCGTGTGTATACCGCCGAGGTTTACGTCGGCGACAACGGCGTCGGCCACTGTGACCCCTTTTACCTTTTCGTCCGTTGCCTATATCGTATTCTGAACATTCTACAGAGCGTTTTCTCAATGTTTTTTTTTTTTTTTTTTTTTTTTTTTTTTTCATCGACGTTTGCGTTATTCGGCTGTATAGAAGGGGAGAGAGAAGTGTTGCGAGTTTTTACGGCATTGGCAAAATTATCGCAAAAAACTATATGAGTGCTTGCGTTTTATTATGCGTAACAGTGAATTTATTGGATTTATTGTGTATTCAGTGCTTCCGATTGGAACACGGAGATTCAGAAAGTGATTCTCTTAATACAGTTGAAATTTATTTAAGTGTTCGATAACAATTTTATAAAAATTTGATGTTTGCTTTTTGTATGAGCTAAATTTCAAATATAATATAGCGTTTAAAGTACAATTACCAAAAGATGACTTTAAAAAAAAAATATAAAAATGAAACTTTAATATTTATATTTTATTGAATTTTAAAATGATTTCGTTTTGTTTTGCTTAGAAAATATATTATTTTGAGAATAAAAAGTAAAATTTTTACCCTTCTAAATCAATATACAAAAATCGATTAAATTTTCCAGGTTAAAAAAAGCAATTCATAATTTAAAACATCCAATATTCAAAATCGTATAATTAAGGACGCATATTTACAATTTTATTTTTTTCAGAAAGATTAATGAATTTACTTTTCTTAACCAAGCGATGTTTTCCTTATATAGACCGAGTTGCTGAAGACAAGTTACCGTCTGTAGTACTTAAAAGAGGTGGAGAAGAGAGATAGATAAAGAGAGAGAAAGAGAGAAAGAGAGAGAGATAGAGGGAGAGGAAAAAGGAAGGCAAAGGAAGTACCGACGATGTATACACTTGGGGGGGGGGGCGGTTCGCGCTCTTAAGAAATACGCACTGAATTTGTGTCTACGACGGATAAAAATACACCGGAAGAAAATCGAAAAGATAAAAACCGAAAAAAACACGACTCTAATAAAGTTGATGAACATAAATTTTTAAAATTAAATGACCGAGCGTTAGCAGAAATATATTTAATTTTGCAATTAAATAAAATGATGTAACATTTTTAGATCGTTATAATAGTCAAACTTTTTTTATGAAATTTATTTATACTCAGCTACTTTAATATAATGTTACATAAATTAACGATAAAATTGTTATTTCGAAATAATAAATAAGTTAACGTACAAGAAAGTGTGTTAAATTGTCTTACCACATTCGGCACGTATCTACTTAATTATATACATAAATTTATTCTCGTAAGCTTTTAGCAATTTTAAATTTAAAATTTTTGCATTTTTATTAAAATTATAAATGATAATTGAAGTCTAGTACACTAAACCATACCAATTGTTGACAAATCGGAAATTCGATTAAAAGCGTATTAATTAGAGAAAAATTGGATTCAAACGAGAGTCAACTATAGACATCGATACATGCAAATGCACGCATGAAAATGTGGAAAGACTCGAGTTTGGAGAATGAATAAGAAAAAACGATAGCGATAAAAAAATTAAATAGAAAGAGAGCCGTTAGTTGGACGCGTAGGTCTAATTCTCAGTGGCCAATCCTTGAATGGCTGTATCAGTATTAGTGAATCAGAGGAATAGAAACGTCGAGGGTAACGTCTTCGGATCGATATTCCGAAGAGGATGAGAACAAGCGAGAGGATGAGATGTTTAGGAGCGAAAAGACAGGCAGTTACCCAAGTTAGTGCCTCTCACCCTTGTCGATTTGCCTCGCAAGTTTCCGCAATTCTACGCGAACCAAAAGTTCCGTCTCTCCCCTTCACTTTCTCTCTTTCAAGGACGTCGACAGTTTGCCATTCCCTCTCGTTTTGTAACGCTCAACCTATCTTAACTTACTTAGGACTAAGTAAAAATCAAACCATGGACTATGTATCGCGATAATGTTTCAAGCTAGTCCCGCGACAAGAGGGTAATCTGAAATGTTTGACAAAAAAAGTCGGGAGTAAAGAAAACAAGAGGAAAATATACTAAATTCCTTTCTCGTTCGTTTTATTCGTTTATTTTGCATTTACGCCGTAGTCACTTTTGCGCGACGCGCAGTCGCGCGTGAAATAGAACGAAACGCTAGGCGAGCAAGCGTAGAGAGCTCGTGACTCGCGCTCACGCACGGACCCGCGCGACGCACGAACGAACCCCGGGAACACGACAAAACGCAAAGGCAAAAGGAGGAAAAGGCGAGAACACTTGGCATGCGATGCCGACGGAGAAGAACTTTCCTGGAATTTCGATTTCAGAGGAAAAACGTTCAACCAAAGGACACGGAGCTCTCGAAAGAGGTAAAGAGGGACGAAAGCTTTTTTTTCGAACGAAGAGATATACGTAGCTACTTTTCGTTATTTTCCCTCCCTTTACCTTTTTCTTTTTTAATTATTATAAATGACTAATTACGCAATTTTTTTAATATTGAAGTGCTTTTTAATTATAAATATATAACGCTATCGTGTAACATTATTTTTTCAAAAACTTGAATAATTTTTTGAAATCTAAATAAAGCAACAAAAAAATTAAATTAAATCGAATTTATAATCTAATAATTTTAAAGATTTAAATTTCAGTTGCTAATAATATAAATAATTACATGCTCCGAGTTAAATGTTACTGTAACGACGGAGTGACGTTCGGTGTGTTAATTCGATGTAACTTTTCGATGTAGCTTTTTTTCTTTTCTTTCAAGGAATAGATGATGTAGTGCGGAACTGAGCGAACATCTAGGCCGAAACTCAGGCCAGCTGGAGCTACGCCGCTCTGGAGGAAGACCTAACCAATGACCTATGGATAAAGGTAGTTAGCCGAAACTCAGGCTAACTCTACCTTTATGGAAGTTAAGAATAGATGAGAGAAGAAAAGATAGAAGAAAGGAAAAAAAATACAACATAAAAATTAACTCGACTCACTTTTTATTGGATACTGAGTTTCCAATAAGACAAACCCCTCTCTCTCTCTCTCTCTCTCTCTCTCTCTCTCTCTCTCTCTCTCTTCCTCTGCTTAAATGAACTTGAGTGAACGAATCTTGAGAAAAAAAAAACTTGATTGTTTGATTGACGAGTGACGAGTCTTGAGTGAGTGAAAAAAAAAAAGAAAATAATGGCGCCTCCGCGGGTTAATTTTGCCTTTTTATACATTCGTACAGAGATGATTCTGTACCCATCCGATTGCTCGAAATTAGCGCAGGGTGGACACTACTGCTTATCTCGAAGGCGTTCCTTTTGGGAGGGAGAGTGAGAATTAAAGAGAGAAAGAGAGAGAGAGAGAGAGAGAGAGAGAGAGAGAGAGAGAGATGATCCCTTTTTTCCTAATTTTTATACATGTCCATTTTTTATTATTTATAATAAAGACACGTTAAATTAAATAACATGATCGTATTCTATTTAACATTTAGCGCATATTACAAAAAAGAACAAAGTTTTTCATCGCATTTTACGCAATTTGCGATATATTAATTTACACAAGCATAGTTAAATAAAGAATAATTATTTAAATTAAAAAAAATGATTACCACCAAAAACACCAACGATACCCTTAGGTTAGCAAAAGTAATTTATAATTACAAAATTGTTGAGAAAAAGGAAATAATTGCAAAATAATAGTTTAAATAATCATTCTTTAGAAATTACAATTTTCAATTAATTCTCAGGTAATTACTATGAACTGTCGGAGAAGTAACTAATTGATTGACTTTATTTTTGGTAAAACCAAAGAGTTATTAAATTAATATTTATTGAGGTTTTTGCGTTGCCTGTACTACATGCTACGTTACTTTAATTGAATTTAAGAATAATTATTTTAGTGAATTAATATTGGGATTAATTATTGTTTTAAGGAAATAGAAATAATTATTACTTTAAGGAAATAAAGGAATAAAAATAATCATTATTTTTAGGAAATTAAGAATAATTATCTTATAAGAAAATATGGAAATAAGAATAATTATCTTGTCAGGAATTAATTAAGGAATTCTAGAACAAATAATTCAATTAACTGTTGCACAATAAAAATTATTATAAGCTGAAATTAAAACATTGCAAAATGTTAATAACAGTATAGTAATGATTAACGCAACTATTCTTATACAATTTTGCTTATAAAAATAAAAATAATACAACATGTTGCAAAAAAAAAAAAATTATTAGGTAAATAGTTATAATAAATTGAAATATTTAGTACTATAATTTTGACCTCGCAAAGAAAGATAAGTACTGCCGCAGAATTAAAATTACTTGGATATAAAATATATAGGAGAGAAAATAAAAATATTAACTATAAAATATAAAAGCGGTGAATATTATAACGCTTGGTTTTGGCAACAATAATAATAAAACGGGTAATGCCTTTTACAAAACATTTCGTTTGGTTTGTTTCAAACATTAATTATTAATATAATATTAAGGAATTTAAATAATAATTGAAGGGTTGTAAGTCTAAAAGGTCTAAGTGCCAATTTTATTATTTAGAGATATAACAGAAAAACATTATAAAATAAACAACTCAATGAAATACCAGGCTGTTCAATAAGTTTTGCGGTTCGATAAGAAAAACACAATTTTATGGTTTGAAATACACTTTATTATTCAGTATAGTCTCCCTGAACATCAATACACTTGTTCCAACGATATTCCAATTTATGAATTCCATCCCTGAAGTGAGAATCTAGAAGGGCTGCAAAATACGCTTCCAAATCTGTTATGACCTCATCATTTGATGAAAAACGCTTTCCACGCATGAATTTTTTTAGATCTGGAAACAGATGGAAGTCGCTAGGGGCCAAATCTGGTGAATACGGTGGATGCTCCAACAATTCGAACTTTAATTTATGGATTTTAGCCATTGTTAAAATGCTCTTGTGACACGGTGCATTGTCCTGATGAAAAAGGATTTTTTTCTTCTGTAAACCGGGTCTTTTTTCACGAATTTTTTCCTTCAACTGGTCTAAAAGGTTACAATAATATTCAGAATTAATTGTTTTACCAGTTTCCAAGTAATCCACAAACAAAATTCCTTTCGCATCCCAAAAAACTGATGCTAACACCTTCTTGTCCGATTTCTCCGAAACACGAACTCGTTTCGGAGCCGAAGAACCAGGTTCACACCACTCTTTAGCCTCTTGTTTTGATTCAGGATCATGGTAATAGACCCAAGTTTCATCCACAGTGATGAATCGACGCACAAAATCTACTTTATCCTTTCGAAAACGCTCTAAATGTTGCTGAGAAAGTCGCATTCGAATGTGTTTTTCTTCCATTGTTAGCGAATGCGGCACCCATTGTGCACACAGCTTTCTGAAACCCAATACTTCAGTCAAAATATTGCTTACACTGCCCAATGAGACGCCTAGGGCTTCTACTAAATCTCTTTCAGTCACTCGACGATTTTCCAATGCAATATCCTGTATTTTTTCTACGATTTCTGGTGTTGTTGCTGTTTTTGGACGTCCTTGATGTGGATCGTCTTCAAGGCTTGTACGACCACGTTTAAATTCAGCAACCCATCTTTCTACTGTACTAATTGAAGGCGAAGCGTCCTTATACACTTTCAACATTCGTTCATAAATTTCCTTTGCTTTTAAACCTTCCAAAAATAAAAATTCAATCACTGCAAATGTGTTATTAATACTTAAGTCTGTAAGATGATTTTGTTTATTTTTATAAATTGTTTTAGTTTATATATTAACTTTATTTAATATATTTATTGATTTTTATTTATAAATAAAAAAGGTATTCTAAAAGAAGCACGACAGTTTAAACGATTTTAAATGCCAGAGGAATAGATAAATTAATGCAAACAATTCATCAAGTTCAATATATGTATACGCTTTTTCGGAGTTTTTGACTAAGATTTCTATAGACTAAATTAAATTAGCAAGAATATAAATAGTTTTAATTGAACGGAGTTCAAGAAAAGTAGAAGAAATTAAAATAATTACTTACATTAATAGAATTCTGATGTCTTTATCTAATTGTTAGCACGAATATTGCAAATTATTTAATTGAAAATTTAAAAAATTTACTCACAATTTTTTTTTTTTTTTATACAAGCTTTGTAATTCTTACCTGAAACAAAAAAAAAAAAAAAAAAAAAAAAAAAAGAAAATAATATAGTAGATGGCTTACATAATACACGTAGCCAATTATTATAAAATAAATATTGCATAATATTCATTAATTATTTATCAAAAATATTTTATTAAAAAATTTACATCAAAAACTAGCTTTACGAGCAAAAATATTTTTAATCAAAGTAAAAAATAAGGAATAAAAAAAAAAACAACATTTCTTCAAAGCGCATCACTTTCGCAACCCAAAAGCCCAGCGACTGGGGGGTTCTAGTGCACTAGAGGCTTTCGGGTTTCAGCTCCCTGTCTTGTCCTCGTCTCGCAAAGTCGTCGAGTGGCCCCCGTGAAGGACGGAGGGGTAGATGGGTGGGTTGGTGGGGGAGGGGGAGGGGGGGGGGGAATGGGAGGGGAGCTAAGTACAATCGAGGCGGGCGCGCGAACACAAGTGCTCCGGCAAAACGTGCCACCAACACTCATCGATGTACCTCCTCTGTTACGTACACGCACACATACATGCACACTCATACGCGCGCGCGCGCGTATTTTTGCTTACTCTCTTTTTTTTTTACCTTTTCTTCCGTGCGCACTCGAAGAAGAGAGAGATAAGTGCGACCCTCGAAATACGTGCGCGCGCGCGCGCGCGTGTAATAAGGCTAGTGCGGGTGCGCGTCGAACTTGAGTCAAAATGAAGCGATAGTGATATTTCAACGAGTGCGTGGGTTTGAATATTCTTTTTTCTTTTTTTTTCTTCGTCGGATTTTTCTATATTTTTCTCTCTCAAATCTCATAATACTTCGCTTAAAATTTCGTTTTAATATACATATGCGTAAAATTGCATATGAAATATGAAAAGAATCATTTTTAGTCCGACAAAACGTATTTAATAAAAAACGAATAAACGATTTTTACTTAAAAGTACATATAAATTTTAAGTAAATTTACTTAATAAATCGAGCGTAGCATTTATTTCTTTATTTTATTAATGAAAGACTCGAATAAGCGTATCGGTTCGCATAATCTTTAATATCGATAACGTTTGCGCCTCAATCGAATAGCTCGATTCGTATAATCGCACTCGAGCATTGCTCTATACGTGTCACGGGGCTCTCCCACTCGTTAGAAACGATCCCGAGGAATCCCCGCCCAAGAGCTCCTCGTGCACCGGAGGGCCGTACTCGATACGGGAGCGCGATGCCGCTGCAGCTATTAGCCTTAAAAGCGCCTTGCGCGCTAACGCGACTCGGGTTAGTCGATTCTCCAAGTGTGCCGCTATGCGGTTACATATCGCGACGCAAGCCATAGTTTCGAAACGCTCGAGCTGTATACATATACTTATGCGCACTCTCACACATACATACATATAAAACATAAAGAAAGAGAGAGAGAGAGAGAGAGAGAGAGCTTTACCCTTCCCATCTTCGCTGTAAGTGTGAGCAAGCGTTCCGACGGGTGTAATAGCCCGATAATAATGCGCGCGTCGGTTCGCCTAAGCCAACGTTCCGAAGAGACCCGAGAGCTCGTAATATCCTTCAAATTAGCGGCTTTTCCATTACTCGCTACAGCACTTTATATACTCTTCCCTATATTCGCTTTATTTTTTTTTTCCTCGCAATTTACCGTAATTGCGATCGCATCGTTTTTTTATTGAAAGTTAAAGTGTCTTATCGCTTTCGCATAAGTATTTAATTAAGTGTCTATTAAAATTTCGAATCGATCGATTATTGAATAATTAAAGTGTCTTGCTTCTTCATTATAAAGCCGTGTAACTTAGCTTTTTACTTTAACTAACTAACCTTTTACTTATACACAGCTTCCAACATTTTAAAGTTTTAGTAACTTTAAGATTTTGAGAGAAAAATCTACTTTTAAGAATTTATGAAAAGTTGAATTATTTGATATTCGACTTTCCAATTGTATAAAGAATAATAAAATATTTTTCTTTGAAAAAAAGGATATAAATGACGATGTAAAAGCAACTCTGTATTTTTAATAAAAACGGTTGTTCAATTACCCATAGATATAACATACTTTTATTTTATTGAAATTTTTTTCATGCCAATGATAATATAATATAATAATATATGTATGTGTATATTATTGAAATTCAATAATAGTATTATTCAATAAAAATCGTTGACATTGTCTTTGTTGAAAATATTTAATTAAAAATATTTATAATGTAGACGATAATATTAACGAATTTAGCAGCTATTTCATGTCACACGAAGTTTATTAACCGATTAACAAATACTTTAAATCGAAATTACGCATTTAATATGCAATAATTTCGTATATTGAGAATGTAAGAGAAATTAATCAAGGTATAAAAGAAATATGAGTCGTCCATGTCATCCTTCAGAATCATAAATTACCTCTTTTAGTCTGATTAAAATTAATACTCGAGAGAATTGATATATTTCTTGTTGGTTATAATTAGGTGTAGCAATTATTGTATATGTGGAATGTGTCGGTAAACATTTAGTTATTTATGCTCTTGAAAGATATGCGTTTTATCTACGTTATTTAATTACTTTCCTTTTATCGTTAATAAATTTTATACACGATTTTAATAAAAGGCAAAACATTCAAAATGATTAATAAATTTTACAGTATTACTTATGAAAACGTATTACTAAAGTCAAATGCTGATAATTTACGTAATTTGATTTGAATTCACTATAAGATGATATTTTGCCAATATTTATTTCATAATAACTCTCAAATGAATGTTGTAAAAAATGTTATTATTTTTTTATTTCATTTTTTTTTTTTTTTTGTCAAATGTCTTTGTTTTGATTTACATTTATCGCTATACGTTTGAAGTGACTATCCGGTAGATTAATCGCACTCGTATAAAATTGTAGGATGGAAAAGGCCGATAATACCAGAAAAATTCTCCACTAGAGCGTTAATTTTTCATCGAGAATTTTTTTGGATGCCTGCATTTGAATAGTTACATTGAAAAATATTTTTTGTGTTCGGACGTTTTTTTTTTTTTTTTTTTTTTTTGTATTTTTATACACGCATGGTGGTTCCGGTATTTTAATTATTTTTTACAAGTTATAATATGTGAATTAATTTTTCTTATTCCATTATCGATATAGTATGAGTATATACTTATCTCAATAAAAATTTTATTTCTTATTAATAATTGATTTCTATGTGAATAACCTTTTTTATTTCTTTGCATGGTTGCTTTTTAAACGAACAAAACTTAAATTACCAAGATCCGTAGAACTAATTAAAATCGACAATTAACAAGAGGATAGCGATCAATTTTGATTGCCGTTGACTGTTCCATATAAAAATGTATACTCAATGAAAATGAGAGAGAAGACGGATGATTGGGAGGGCATGAGGATGAAAGATTGCACAGCTGCACGAAGTAATAAAAATCGAAAATCTTGTAAAGACTCTTTCAACCGACCACGTTTCAATCGAAGCGCATCAACAGCTCTTCGTTGATACTTCTCGACTCATCGATTAGGTCGAGACTGCATATTAAACGAAGAAACGCGGACGAAAGTATAAGAGAACGAGGCAAAAAAAAAAAAAAAAAGATCGCTCCGTGCTTGCGCGACGTTGCTCGGCTAAATCGTCGAAGGCAAAGGCGAGCTCGACGAGCAATGAATAAAGGGAGAAAAAAGCCACGACGAGGATGTCGGAAACGAGAAAACAAAGAGAATCAGGAGATGTATTCTCGGTATAGTTGCGCGCCAAGTTGGAGCCTGCGCCACTTGACTCCACTTGGCATATTCTGTACCATTCTGTCTTTATCGTTCTCTTGGTCTCTTTGTCCCTCTTTCTTTATTGTTATTTTCCTTATGTGCGTACTAAACTGTTTTTCGCTTCCAAGGACGTTGATTCGTTAACGGCGCGCTTGTCTGTCAAGGCGTCACGAGACGTTTTACTGATCGATATTCTCTTTCCCTTCCCCCTCTCTCTCTCTCTCTCTCTCTCTCTCAGTCTCTCGTTCTCTTACTTTTCGTGCCGTTCGGTTGTTTTATCGTCGTTAATAAACGGCTGCGATGTAAAAGAAGAAGAAGAAGAAGAAGATCGGTGGAAGTAGGTTGAATTAATCAACGAAGCGGCTCGAATTGCTCTCATTTTTTGAAAAAGTATTGCGAAAGAACGAGATCTCGTTTACAAAAGTTTCATCAAATTATAGGAGTATTCGGTGAATTGAAATTTTATTTAAGGCAGATGCAGCACATCAAGTTTTTTAGAGCGATAATTTTTTCAATTTTAATTTTTCAAAGCATTTTACGAGTCTATTTATAAGAAAATACGTCGTTTAAAAAGTTTAGAAATGTATTTTTAGAATAAATAAATAAATCTTATCTGAATCCGCTTTTCTATTAGCGGTATAACGATGTAATTACTAAAATTAATTTAAAAAATTTGCATTTAACGTAAAAATATAAATTAAAGGCAAAAAAAATATTTGCTTGTATTAAATTACGTAAATCCCTTTAATAATTTTAAAACGTGCTGTAACAAAATTTTATTAAAAATAGACCATGAAAATTATGATATTCAATTTTGCATAATAAACTGATTTTATCTTAATTTTACAGGTCACCGAATTTAGGTGTTATCTATCATTAACGATAATTACATTTTGAACATAGCTTCATTAATTTAGAACATTGATTATAAACAAGTAAGATATTTTTGAAATGCATTTTTTCTTATTATTTAAAGTAATGTTACAAATTTTCTTTTTTTATTATCTTCATTCGATACCGTGATAATCAAAAATTTTAATTAATTATGATAGTTATGTACTATATATTATCATATAATTAATTCGTTAAATGAAATTTCTTTATATTATATATATATGTATAAGTATAATAACATTTTTTATAGTTATTTAAAGAAAATTTATACCGAATAACTATTCTAAAGTTTAAAATATAAGTTTACATAGGATTTAATCTAAAAAAATTAAATAAAAATGAATAAGTCCAATTGATTAGAAAATGAAACTGTTGTCGAAAATCTAACTTGACGATTGACTAGAAAAATCATCGGAAGCATCGGCCGTTTATCGATATAACATATAGCCGTTATCTTTTGTGCCTGTTTTCCCGCGAGTCATTGCTCGGCAACTTGCAAACTCTCAAGAGGGCTCTAGAATTTGCCGAGTCCATGTTTATATAAATACGGTATGTATGGAATGTATGGTAAGCCACACACATAGTGTATTATCTTAAAATGTGTGGATCGTTATCGCTGGAGGCGTTGCCTGTTTGCATCGAACGTTTTCTCTTGCTGCCTGTGACAGATTTATTGGATATATTGCAAATGCGTATAAATCTTCATATATATATATATATATATGTGTGAATATGTAAAGATTCAAAAGTTAGGACTTTTTTTTTATCCATGAACTGTCCGTGTTGTTAAAATTAATAATACTGTTGATGAATAAGATGAAGAAATAAAGCAATTTGTTTTATTAAACGATAAAAATCGGAAGAATGATAAATACAATATAAATATCATAAGTGGAAAAATCTGTGAAAATTTTAAAATAAAAAATTTTTACAAATAAATTTACGTAATTAAGTTACCCTGGAAATACTGTGAAATACGGATAAATGAATCGGTCCGAGGATATATCTCAAACGATAAGAAAAAAATACATAAACTGTTAAAAACCCATTTGTTTAATCGATCATCTTGCAGTTATCCCGCATACACGAAGAATGAGACATATAAATAAAGAGAAAAAGTAGATAAAGAGAGAAAAAGAGAAAGAGGAAAATTGCGAGCTAGCGAGAAAATCCAGAGAGAGAGAGAGAGAGAGAGAGAGAGTTTACGTTATTTATGCGATTGCACGTACTGCAGAGTAGAGTGGTGCGAACGATGGACGGACCGAGTAGTTGCGCGTCATTGACAAATACACAGCGTGCCAGGGGATGAAATTGATCGTAAATCCGGAAAAATGGCACTTTTGTTAGTTTTCCTGAATGCGCGGTTCTCTCTCTCTCTCTCTCTTTCTTTTATCTCGCTTACTACTTTTTATATTTTACACCAGCTAGCTATTTTTTTATTTCTCGCCGCGAAAAAATTATAGTAAATGTCATTCGCAAAATCACAGAGAGACAGGAATCGATACTGCACTATGACGTTTAAATTATTTGAGCCCATTGACGTTAGTTCATACGTTAGAAGTTTTCAGATATATTTACGATGCATGGTGATGCAATAATTGAATAAACAAATAAACCGACATTTAAATTTAATTAATTTTTTTGTCACAATTTAATCAACTTACTACGTTCAATTCATCATTTTACTAGAATATAACATTTTTCAATATTCTCGTGGAATAACGTTTTTCTTTAATTAGATTATTTATTATTTTTTTTTTTTTTTTCTCAAACGATTTTAACCAAGCACAGTTTCTGTTTGACTTGCAAAGAAAAGTTTTGAATTTAAATATATCGCTATCTATACCAGTTTGAGTATGTAAAAATATTATAAAATTGACGTTTAAATCATAATAAAATCTATATTTTGCATTTAAAAGTATAATCATTTAAAAATTTGCATTGCGTCAACTAGTGCAGCAGCTTTTATCAATATGATTCGCTGTTAGAACTAATTGACATAAAATTCACTTTTTATTATAAATTATATAACTTGTCATAAATTTAATATAACTAAATCAATTTTTTTTCATATTATCATCTAATTAAATACACTGGGGTTACGTAAAAATATTATAAATTATCGTTTAAATTTCGTTAAAATTAATTTCTAACAGAAAAAGTGTATCATTCAATTATGATTTTTCCTGTGCTATTTTGAAACATTTCATAAATTTTGGTTAAAAATTAATTTGATGTATGACTCCCAATATTATACTTTTTGGCTTGAAGATAAAAATTTATATAAATTAACGTATTATTGAAAATAATTACACAAACTTTGTTTACCTAAGCTTCTCTTCTAATGCGTTAATTTTCGAAGCATTAAATCGTTGGATGCATTTTCTTGGGCCACGCTTCGGTGAGCTTACGAAATTCGCTCAACAAAGTTTCCGCTAGGCGAAGATGTTATACCGTCGGTTTCAAAATTGATATTAATTTTTAGTTTTTCTCTGACTTTTAAGACTTTGGGTAATCAAATACTTTTCGAGTTTCTATACGTAGCTTTTGATTTTCAACGGTTTTCTAGTTTTAAAATAAAATTCTAAATAATTTTTAAATATTCTTATACAGTTATTTAAATAATTCCTATTGTAAAAAGTAATTGTAAAAATAAATTATTTTAATGAAATTTTACAGACTCAAGCATTTGAAAATGTACAAAAAAAGCTATTCTTGCTTTAAAAATAGCATAGGTACTCGTCTAAAAATATAAAGTAATATGTACCAAGACAGTAATTTGAGTAGAGTGAAGTGAGCACTTCGTAAAGGGGTTTCAAGCACGTTTTAGTATAGTTTTAATTATTATTTTTAATTTACATTGTACACATCTGAATTATATAGTTTATACCGTAATATTATAATACAATTTTAATAGTTCAAAGTCAGCCATCTTATGCTTATCAATATAACAATGAAAAGCCTTGATTCCCTCTCCAGCCAAACCTCAATTAGCAAAATAACAACGACACCCATCAAAGAACTCCAATTCTTTCAATCAGTGAGTCGAAAAAAAAAAAAAGACGCAGACTAAAGGGACAAAAGAGAAACAAAAATGTAAAGAAATCCTTAACACGATACCGGTAAGCCGTGCAAAGTTATACACAAAGTTAACAAAAGTCTCTTTCTGCCTCTCATGCACATACGTACAAATAGTTCTAAGGGGCGGCACTCTCTTACTCACACTGTATCTGTCTCCTTTGCTACCTCGACCCAATTACCCAGACCAAGTTTTCGTCAAAGCGAGACCGAGTCAGGTACTGCCTCCTGGACGTTTGTTGATATTCACCTGCGGGAGAGTTGACACGCTAGCGTGAGAAAAAACAACAATGAACGTTCACACGTGAATAAAAAAGAGATGAGGAGAGAGAGAGAGAGAGAGAGAGAGAGAGAGAGAGCTAAAAACACGAAACAGACAAACGAGACTCGAAAACCAACTCGGCAAACGGTCACTCGCCGCTGCTCATCCTCACTTGAGAGTTGTCGTGGCTTCGTCGTTTCAAATTTGGGTCGCGGTTCGACCGATTGACTTGAGCATTTAGCTTTTCTTCTAGAAAAACAAACGTGACTTTTAAGCTTTTCGCGTCTTTCTTCTCGAATATCGTTAGGAATATCGGATATTTTTACGTTTACAAATGGATCTAAAGAAAGTTTGTTTGGACTAGTTTTGGAAAAAAATAATTATTGCATCATATTTACTATTTCAAAATTAAAATACTTCAATTATCTTATGGATCAAAAAGTACATCATTTCACAAGTTCATTTTGTATATTCCGATTAATTAAATAAATTTATTTATCAAAATTCATTAAAAATGATCTTTCAAGTGAAAGAATACTCAAGGTAAATTAATAAACAAGAAAAGAACCGCAGTAACGCTCATTACGCCAACAAATACTTAATTCCAAAGAAGGAAAGAAAACCAGCAGCCAGCATTTTAATGCATCTCGGTGTAATGCGAACAAAAAATAAATCTACAGTGGCGGTAGCTCTCTTCGCTGAATATAAAGCGAATGAAAATCGACGAAAAAAAAAAACAAGTCGGAAAGTTTTCGCTTTGACAACCTTGGTTATCTTTAGGTGAAATGCAATCAGGACGCAAATAAGAGAGCACTTTGCTTTTCTCTCTCTCTCTCTCTCTCTCTCTTTTTCTCTCTCTCTTTGTCTCTCTCTCTCTATCACTTTCTTTTTTTCTTTTCTAAAAGAATAAAAGTAACAGTGAAGGCCGAAAATGTATATTATACATTAATGTATGTATATAAGCGCTCATAGAAGTAGTCGAAAGACGGAATTAACCCGCGCAATGAAAGAACGAGCTGAGAAGATCGCGACGAAAAATAAAAAGAAAAGAAGAAAAAGAAAAAACAGGTGCGCGACAGATAAAAGCAACTGAAATAGAAAGTAAGTTTCAACAAGACTTCAAGATAGTATAAGAGAAAGGGAGACAAGCAAAGGAAAGGAGAAAGGGAGAAGCAACTTAGGAACAGAAAAAGGATAAATAGAAACGAGGGGAAAAAAGAAACAGACAAAAAGAGAAAAGAGCGGTAACCTCGTTGCTTTATTGGTTTTCCCGGAGGTACTTCTTTTCAATGCGGCCGGGGCGCGCAAGCGGCAGAGGACACGCCGTCGTGCGCCCAGAAAACCGAAGTCTTCGTCGTCGGTTCGCGCTCGGGGCTCGTTCAAGGAAAACGAATCGACTCACCGTTACGCGAAGGATGAGAGGAAGAAAAAGGAGGAGCGTAACCGCGAAGTGAAAGGCGCGAGTCGAGTGGATCACAGAATTAAAGGGGAGAAAGAGAGCGCGAGGTAACGCATTGAAAAGAAAATTTTTCTTCTCCCTCGGCTCACTCTTCATCTACAAGGGACTCTGTACTCTATTTATATATTTACGGAATTCCTTGGAGCTACTTGAAATGAACAGGGACAGAAAGCAATGGAGAACGAAGAGACACTAAGTTTCCACCTTTAAAGCTAGAAAGCTAACTGCAGAAAAAAGAGAGGAAAGAGAAAGGACAGAAAAAAAGGACGTTTATTTGTTCAACCATTGGCTAGGAATGTATACATCTACACTCGATCATCCGTCAATTTTTATTTTCCCTTTCTATATGTGGAGCACGACGTTGTCGATCAGTCGCTCATCCTCTTTTCATATTGAGCAAAATAAGTGGAAATTACGTGATGTTTATATTAAGACAATGTTTCATTAAGGCAATATATGCAACGCTAAAATTATAACCAAAATTTTACAGGAAAACATACTTGAAATTTTTTTTTTTTTTTTTTTTTTTAATATACAATAAAAAATGAAGTTAGTTACTCTTGAAACATCTAATAGGCTAAAGTTCGTTTTACTTTAATGAATTCTCTTCAAGTTCTTTTAATTTCCGGTATGCATATGCAGAGATAGATTGTTTCATTATACGTGAAGATATAAACGTATACTCCGGAAATTTAAAACCGTTCCGAATCTATTGGTTTTTTTTACTGTGCGTTGAAAATAAATTTTCAACGCATTTGTTGTCTTACATTTGATGTGCATAAATCTTTGCAGAATAAAGTTCTGAAAATATCGATTTTTACTTCTTAAAATTACAATTGTAAATATTAACTATCGTTTTAAAATAATAGAATTGAATACCGCATAAATCATTGAATACATTTAAATTTGACGGCACTAAATTTTACGAGTAAATTCAAATGTAAGATCTTAAAAAATTCGTCAAAGATATATTTATTCTTAAATCGAATATCGATGCTTATTTTTAAATCAAGAATAACTCTGTTAAAAATAATGTTATGTAAGATATTACATAATTTGTACATTGGTAAAAATTTATCGATTCAGATAAACTTTAACGGTTTGTTTTTTTAATTACAAAATTTATTCGTACGTTTGTGAGTTTATCGAAGCTTTGTCGTGTACGTCGATTCGCATTTGGATGAAAAAATCGGAATTTTATTTAAATTTATTATTATGTATTATTATTTCGACGTTATTAAAAAATTTATTTTACCGTTGCTACTGGTTGCAGCTGGCGCGCCAAGTTTTGTCGATTGGTGGATCGTTGAGGGCGACGAGCGCGTTCGCTCACTCAAAAAGGTTGTGATGACCACTGGGGCCCTTTTCAAATTGGACAAGCATCACACCCGGGTTGAGTGAGTTCACGCGATCGCCATTTGTAATTTTTCATATTTTCCTTTGTTTCTTTTTCTTCTTAATCCATGGTTCTTTTACGTATTTTCTTCTTTCTGTTGATGTTGAAAATTTCACTTCGAAGGGCGTAGAGAGTGAATGTGAAAAAAAAATTTATTTTTGCTAATATTTTACTTATCGAATCAATGTTTTTAAAACTGTATTTATTTATTAAATAATGTTTTATATCTCATAGCATTCAAGTGCTTGATATATTAATTTTTAAAATATTTTTAATAATCTAAAGTGATAAATTTTGTACAGTAATGTCGCTATTTGAATAAATTAATAAAATTTTATTGATCTTATGTTAGTTTATCTTGAATTAAAAATACACGTATATATATATATATTCAAATAGAAAAGTTTTAGTAAATACCCCTTTAGTGTTTTTTTATTTTCAAGCTTGTATCTTATAAAATTTTACATTTAAATTAAACGTTTAAGTTAAATAAACAAGTAAAAAAAATAGCACTTATTTTTAATGATAAATGAAAGTTTTTTTGAACGCCTGTTAAAAAAAAAATAGGATTAGAGATCGTTAGTTTGCAACTGACGAAAAGACGATTAAGTTTTCAGCGGATCATTTGAAGCCCTGCGTTAACGAACCCTTTTGATGTATTAACTTTCACAATAGCTTCGAGAGGCTTATAGAAAAACTTTTATCTTACTCAGTGTGTGACGAAACTTTTTAGTTTTTCAACCAAAATTAATTAAATTTATTTTTTCTTTTTTTTCTTTTTTTTTTTTTTTTTTTTTTTTTATTTACAAACGTACGACAATAAAATTTTGAAATTGATTTATTTTAAATCGCAACAAAGTCCTTCTAAACGACTATCAACATTTTTATATCAAATTGAACAAAACTGCATTATAATGTCCTTATTATGTAAATAATTACTTTATAAGATTAATTTATTTACTTTTAGGAAAGTACATAATTAAAATGAATCGGTTCATTTAACAACTATTTTACATGGTACAACGTAACGAAAAGTTTACCATTGTTTTGCAATTACATATTTTATTTGCACGAAAAATTTTATATTGAAGAATGCTCGCATTATTATCCAAATATCGGAGAGAAAAACGCCGGTTCATAATACGTACTCTTCAAGTTCTGGAGCCTGTATAAATGGCGCGTACTTGTCTCAAAAAAGTATACGGCATCGCCCAGAGGAAAGCTACGGGCAAAGTCGTGCTTCAAGCTGTCAAGAGTTCATCTTTATGGACTCTTGTATATATATGCGTATACAGCGGCATTAATTTGAACTGACCTTTAGGGCATTGGGCATGTATCGTCGATTTCGGATACTTGAGAATCGTTGAGAATACGATCCTCGTGAATACATAAAAAAGTCGAGCGCGGTCGCCGACGTGCGGCGTAACGCGATACTTTTCCTTAAAATGTCAATTTCCGTGAATATAGGTAACCGTACCGTCTGACGTATTTCAGAATATTTTAAATCTTCATTCTTTTCATTTTGAATTCGAACGTTACTTTATTTGACTTTCCAAGTGATAAGCACGTGCCTCTTGCTCCCTTTTGTTTATTTCTCTTGTTCGCACGTTTTGTTCAAAATACATTCAAATGCGTATAAGTATGTGAGCCCATGCGCGCGTTCACGAGCATGAATATTTTTCTCGATATAATAGAGCACGTTTTAAGAAAATACGACCTGTACTCCCAATGTAAATATACAAACTTTTTAGCGAGAAAATTGAATAGCGGAAAAGGATAAACGAAAATTTATATGCAAATTTATATTTAAATTTAAATTTTGAATTTTTCGCAGTTTTAACATTTGCTTTAATTTTACTATATTCGCATTTTAATATTGCTTTTATAACTTCTGTGAAGAGTTTAACAATCGACAACTTACAGCAATAACATAGACTTTCAACGAAAGGATAAAATCGCTAACAAATATTAGTTTTATCCCATTGTAGTTTAATTTTAAATTTATAAATATAAATATTTAAATGTAATAAAAAAATTATTCATAAATTTATATTTTAAAGTAATAATAAACTTTCATTGATGCTTTTAATAGAATATAAAAAATTTCTTTATCTAATATTCTTTGTGTAAATTTTCATTCAATGCTTACTCGAAGTATTTTAATATAAAATCAGAAAAAAACAAAGCCGTTTCAAATGCACCCATTAATTTCACCTCCGTTAAAAAAAATTTCTTTTCTCTCTAAAACTCGCCAATTTTTCTCCCTCGCTTATGAACAAAAGTTTACTTTATCGCGTCTATACAGTTTCACTAAAATGGATATCCGTAATGTTTTTACTGCTTCCTTCGGCTGACTAGCCCTTATCACACTCCAACAAATAAAAACTAGAACGACCGACCGTTTGCAATGGTGTCCTTAATGGCATACACACACACACACGCATTCAACTTCTGATGTGCATCACTTCAAGGAGACTTAAACCCAAAAGAGGGAAACAGAAAAAGAGATGGCAGGAGAATAGAATAAAATATTTATCTAAGCCTTAGGGTATAACCCTATCTGACACACAATGTACAAATTTCCACTAAGGTAAATAACAGTCAATAGTTGAGTAAAATTAAGAAATATAATAAAAGATATATAATACAAAGCCTAATTTATATAAAATAAATGTATCCTTTTCAATTTTGAAATAGAGCTATAATTTTAATTTATATTATAAAAAGATAAATTTAACAATAATATCGCTGACTTATATGAGAAAGACGCAGATAGCACGAGACCTTCATTTACAAGGCGTCTCTCCTAGTTAGCGATGTTTCTGATTAAAAGAAAAGAATAGGGTACTTTCAAAGTGATTTAAACGCGATAGAGAGAAAGGGATAGGAGAAAGAGAATTTACAATATTAACAGCAGTATAAACGAATGAAAAAGAGAGAGACAAAGAGCGAGTGAGTACAAGATACATGTGTATAGTTTAAGCTATATATTAACGAATGGTAGCTTAATTGACGGTGTACGAAAAAATTCAATTTATAAGCAGTGCGCTGCTCAAACGTAAAGAGCCAATGTTAATGCGTCTGATAATAATTGCATATAGAGAGGATAGAGAATGAAAGAGGCAGTAGCTAATTAACCAATGCTATCATATATATATATATATATATATATATATATATATATATATATATATATATATATATAAGCAACATCAGAGACAAAGAGAAGAAGGTAAAAAGGGCTATGTGAGAGACAAAGGGAGTAGCAGTAGCGATGGTCTTACCGCCACATATCATTTAATTATCTCCGCGAGTAGGAGGCCTAGCTTTTACACGGTTAAAGTACGTCGGCTACTCCGTTACTCGGCTGATTAATAGCTAATTAAGTAACAAAGCCAAGGCGAGCGCATCGCAAGCCAGGCCGTCTCTAAATGCTTGACACCGCGATTCTGCGCACTTTGCGAGATGTATCCTCCCTGCGCGTAATTTGTAGTGCATGTTTCTCTCTCTCTCTCTCTCTCTCTCTATTTCTCTGTATATACATTTACAGAATATACAATGTATCATATAATTAAATTATGAGACCAAGACATCACGTGCATTATGTTCATGAGTGTACCAGAATTAACGCCGTTGTTATTGCTGACCGATGAGAAAATATAAGAGAATTTATAATCTTTGTATCAATATTATGCTTACTCCATAATTAATAATTTTGTTTTATTGTATATTCTTATAGGAGAAGATTAAAGCTTCATTTTGAATTTACTACTTTTGTATACAAAGAATTATCCAAACAACGAGCATTATTATCACAAAGAGGGACTCGGAAAATATCTTGGTAGTCAGAAAAAAGGAATGAAGTGAACAGATGAAAGCGACTACTGTTTCCGCTACGCTTTGACCAGAAAGACGTATCCTTTGCTTATATTTTTGATCTTTCGACGGCTTTCATTTCAATACTTGACGTTTGAATATTTATTTTTTTTTTTTTTAATATTTTCACAATTTTCACAATACTGTTTTTATTTAAAGAATACTTTTTAAGTCAAAAATGTAAAAACTTATGTGAAATATAAAATTTTCATTGCTATTTCAAAAAATAAAAAAAAGGTCATAAAGTTATTATAATATATTTTAAATGATTCGATCCTATGAGATTTTTAAGAAACATAATGCAATAATACATTAAGCGAATATTTATTTACACGTATGTACAAATATTATCAAATATTCTTATAAAATTATACCATTTACTTTTTTTAAAAATAATCTTATATATATTTATTTCTTCAATATTAACATAATTTAATATTTATGTAAATGCATAAAATAAGATTTAACGATGCCGATAAATTTTAACAGAATGTTTTTAGATTTGCATTACGTAATAAAATCGTGAAAATAAAGCATAAAATTTGCTAAATCTAACTCGGAGAAAAATGTTTTTTTTTTTTCGCGCGACGATGAGGAAAAAAAAAGGGAAAAAAACGGTACAACATACAGTTGGTTTTTCTTAAGACAAACTTGGCGTGTAACCCATACCTAAGCGCTTTTGCCTCTCGGCCAGGAACTCGAGCTCGGAGCACCGAACACATACATCGCATATAACGTTCCCATAAATCGGCCACGTGGAAAAGACGAGGCTAATACGTAAGAGAGGCGAAATTTCTCCCACGAAGGAGAAAAATTGCTCCTTTCCGCGAAGGGAGCTCATATCGAAAAGTAAGCAGTCTTTTTATATATGAATTCAGTTCGGCTCTATGTATACCTAACGCCAAAAACTTTCCCGCGCTTGCACCGTTAGTTCTTTTATCTTTTTATTTCGCGCAGACTTTCACATATGTACACGTGTCATGTATATATATATATACGTAAAATCTATAAATGAGAAAACTGTAGATAAAGAATAAGGTGAAAATATATGTGTGTGTGTGTGTGTGTGTGTATATATATATATACATAGAGAGAGAGAAAGAGAGAGAGAGAGAGAGAGAGAGAAAGTGAAAAGGAAGAAAAAAACGAAAAAACGCCTACATCCGCTTTTCGAATAAAAGGGAGCGAGGGACGAATTTCCTACTTTCCTGCCGTAACAATTTTGCCTTTAGGGCAAGTTTCAATCTCGGCGATAGGGACAGAAAAAGAAAAGTTATACATATGCTATGTAGGTGTCTTCCATCTCTCCTTTTCTCAACGAGTATACCTCATGCTTTTTACAGCATAAGCTCAATTTTAAAGGGAGTTTGCTGTCGGCTAAGCCAAGAAAAAATTTAAGCCACGTTGACTTGAAATGTCATGTTAAAACAGCCGCATCTCGCCGCGATGATGTATTTCTTTGAATTTTCATGCTCTTCTCGAGCGCTTTCATTGCTTTTATAACAACACCTCGTGCCTTTAATGCGTGGATTTCAGTGATAAAGTTGTGTGTCACTTTTTATCACGACGTTATAATAATTGTATTTTTTTTTAAATTTATAAGCGAAATCGTTATAATGTTTTCAAAATAAATGCGCATGAAATAATAGAGAAATAATTTTAAAAAATAATTTACTAATAATTTGCTATAAAAATTTGAATGTAAAGTTAAAACGGATAAGAGTAATTTCGAAAATGTTTTTCTTTTTTTTAATATCTGCATCGGCGCAAATCATAAACTTCCATAAACCTATATACCCACATTTGAAAAATGTACTTCAGACTTTTATAAATACTTCTACATGTATATATATATGTACACGTGTGTATATCGTACATAAAACTCTTACTCCTGTCTGCGGTTGACTTTTCGCATGAAAAATTGGCGTGAAACAATTTCCAACGTTCGTCCGAAGTAGGGAGTACAAGTTACTTTAAATTTGTAGCAAAGTCACTTTAGAGAGTAATATTGCAAAGTGCTTTAATACGATTTCGAGAGGATGAAAATGAGCTTTCATCGGGTTGATTCGAGCGACTAAATGAACAAAGTGCCGTCCATCGACACTACAGTATCGCTGTAACTAGCACTTTTCCGACCCCCTTTTTATTCTATCTAACTTTTCATTGAACTGAACGATAATAAAGTGAACATACGCTGGAAATTTTTTTTTTTTTTTCAGCCACTCAACGCTACATACGTTAATTGCATTGGAGCTCTCGTTTTTCCAAGGATTTTATTATTTTTGTGCTGCTTGTTGCTTTCATTTGATATTTTTCAAAAATCTTTAGTAATTTCGAAAATGGTTGTACGTTGATATTTGAATATCGAAGCGAAAGAGTAAATTAAAAACGATGAATCTCGTTAACAAAAAGTAATAAATGATAAAATATGTTTTTTTTTTTTTTTTTTTTTTTTTAATAAAAGAAAATAACAATATCAATTTTGTAAATACATATGATTGCGAAATGTGAAATTCAATTATTCCTGTTATTTAAATACATGGCACAATGGCTGAAAATATTTAAAAATAAATATTTATTTGTAATTTTTTAAATTATTTCATTGTAATTTTTTTATAATATTAAATATTGTTTCACGTACTAATTTAATTTTAAGTATTAACTTTCATTATTCATCAATTATTTTTAATTCACACATTTTATAAATAAAATGTATATATGGTAATAGTAATATTTATAACTAAACCAAAATGAAGGAAATATAATAAAATAATGTTTTTTAATTGAATAAAGTAAGAATGCAACCAAATTTCAACAACTTTTTTCAAAATTGTTTCTAAAAATCTATTTGCCTCGATGCATTTTATAATCACATATGTAAATGTAATATAAAATTATGTATAACTATGAGTATATTAAATACATAACTAATGTAATTTTATTTTAACAATTTTTACGTAAAATACGAAAATCTTTTTTTGCCAACAAATATGAATTTTTTTTTTTTTTAAATAAATGTGTAACTTTATCTGTAACATTAAACTTGGAGTATTCAAAAATTTAATTAAAGTCTAAACATAAAACTTCACTTCTTAAGGGAAAAAAAGTTAAATAAATAAAACAAGACATTCGATATGAGAAATGACTTCACTCCAAATTTTTTATAATCTTTAGAAGTAAAAAAACTTTTTATCCGCTTGAAGTCTTTAAAAGCAAAATAAAAAACTCTTCGCGTAATGTTGAAATAAAAAAGGCATCCGCGCCCTCGTTATATACATAACTGGATTCTTGCTTTATATAAAAGTAGAGGAGAAAAAATAGACGAAAACGTATTGAAGTAGGTGAGGAGCTGACCAACGTGAGAGAGGAACATCCTAACTCTGGGCTACGGGAAACCAGAGAGCTAGATGGGGAAAAAAGAGGCGATACCGCGAGAGATGACCGAGAAAAAAGTAGGAGAAGAATCTCGGGTGCACTCGCTTTTCAACTTGGAAAATTCTCACGTGTGTAATTTCGCGCACATTCACGCCGTTGTGAAAAGAGCAAGAAGAGAGCGAAGGAAAGATAGAGATGGAGAAAAATACCCGAAAAACGTGACGGCAATGTCAAGAAAAGAATGAAAGTCACGTTGAAATTGTTGAAAAAAAATCTTTATACTTGACTTGACCTGAGGTGATTAAATAACGTAAGTTGGACGAGTGAATAATTATCCGAGTACGTTGAGATAAAAACTTTTTTTTTTTGCTATTTATTTTAAAATTTGATTATTTTTGTAGGTTTTTTTTTTTTTAACGAATATTTTTTTAGTAAAAATTTTAACGTACATCATAAATAAAAATTATTAATTTTTATCCTTGGATTGTTTTTTTTTTTCATAAAATGTTGAATATATTTTGATAATGCATAGATGAATACATGTAAGAAGAATATTTTTATAAAATATATGTTTATGTATGATAATTTACTTCTACTAATGTTTGCCTATTTTTAAATTTTTTATTTATAAACTTTATATTTTGAATTTATAAGTAGATATGAAAAAAATTTAATTTTATTAAAAATTAATAATATGGTATTGTTAACTAAATTAAAAGCTTTATTTTATCTGTAAGTATTTAAATCTAAACTTACTTTTGCAAAATGAAAAAAGAAAAATAACGTCAAATAAAAATATATAGCAAAAAAAACTTTATCAAAAAGGGAAGAGATTTTTAAAATAAATCGAGCGCGCAGGTTCATGTCAAGTTTGAAATTGGAAAGTATTTGTCGAGAACGAAAATGGTTAATGTTTGCTTCGTGTACAGGACTACTTTTCTCAATTTCAAAAACTTTCTAATCTCTTTTGCTTTTTACTCTTTATAAACATTTATTATTATTATTATTATTATTATTATTATTTATTTTTTTTTTCAAAGAAAAAAATAAAATTTTAATGTAATATTAAAGATTTTTAAGTCCGTGTGGAAGCTTAAAAACATACATGTTTTTCAACACTTTTGCTTTATCTGTGTCTTATAGCAAAATAAAATCATTCGAATAAAGAAAATGTTAAAGACAATGAATATATTTAAAGTTATTTTCATCCTAATAAAAAATTAATAAACAATTATATAATACTAAAAATTTATCAATGACATAAACATACAATTCATAAATTAAATTTGTTTTTTTACCGATTCACGTAATATCGAGTATTATAATTTAAAAAAAAATATTTGCACAATTTATAACAATTACAAATAATAAAGGATTAAACAAATCGCTTGTTAATAAAATAAATTTTATTTTATTTCAAAGTATCGATGAAAAAGTTTTAAAAAAGTCAAACAATAAAAACGACGAATCAGAGATGAGCCTTTAAAAGTTTACCCGTAAAAGTTTACACTTTGCGTATAAAGAGTATAAAGCTGGTTAAAAATTTTTTTTGCCGTATACGTAAACAAACGTTAGCGAACTTTTCGACGACGAGCGACGTACAGCTATTTCCGCGCCTTTTTCAACTTACTTGGACGCGAACGCGAGAGCGACCCCATAAATGAAAACGTGCGTTGTTTACCTTCGAATTTCTTGCATAATCCAAAACGCGCGATACGAAACAAAAATGCTCGTGCAATCTGCCGAACGATACCGCTTTGGAATATTGTTTTGGTGAATGATTCTCGTTATATTGGAGATCGGTGGTGGTGGATAGGAGGCATGCCGAGATATAGAAAACATTTTTCATCGCGATTTTTTTTTTTTTTTTTTTTGTGGTTTTTTACGCAAATCATGTCGATCATAATCGCTAATCGAGTTGTTTGTTTACTTGAGAAACGTGTACAAATTTTCAATATGTTTTTTATGATTATCGTGAGCAAGTATGATTGGATTTAAAAATATAAAATAATTAATAGAAAGAAAAACTATTGCAATGAGAATACAGCAACTTACTTATGTTTCGGACTATATACTGCTTAATTCACAATATTGTTGCAAAAACACGACATTGACACTTACCTGAAACAAAACAAAAGAATATATAATTAATAAATGACAACAAAAACTTGATCCAATAAGAGACAGCGCATAATTAACAATAATTAGTAAAAATGTAGTCATCAGCAATATTTTTTTTAAAATTCAATAAAACATTTTTATTGTTGTATAAAATGTTTTATAAAACGTCAATGTTAGTGAAAATTCGAATTATGTGGTGCAGTCCAAGAGCATTTTCGAGTATACCAAGTAGCTTCTTGAAAACGCGATTCATTGCTCTCCCTTGCCCTTTTTCCTTTTTTTTTTTTTTTTGCTATGTGTAACTCAAACTCTTCGAGGACCATGAGTAAAGTCAAAATCGATGATTCAATTATCGAGAAGCGGAATAGCGTTTTCTCCTCTTTTTTTCCCCCCTTCTGCTTGGATTTCAAATAAAGCACACCTTAAGATTTCCCAAGAGGGCGCAAGAAGAAGAAAAGGGGAAAGAAGAAATAAAAGAAAAAAAATTGTATAAGACGTGAAGTCGAAGAAAAGAAGAAATTCACCGGCTTGCCCGGTCGCCCTTTTTATTCACTCTTCGATGCGGAAAAGCGACCACCTTAAACTGAATACCGTTGAACTACTTTATACAGTAGTAAAAATCGAGTTATGTCAGCCCGCGAGTGTACTTCTATTTCTTGATCTCAACGATTGATGTATTATACACGCATGTACACTGATTATTTTTGCATGATAAAATTATAGTTATTTTGTTTAGAAGTTATAAGCCTTACGCAAAAATTCAAGTTAAATGCATTCTTGTTTATATATAAGTATGAGACATTCCAATGAATTCTTAATACATTTCAGAGTCGAGTTTTATTTTTTTTTTAAATTTGTCAACTTTTAGTTTATATCCAAATAAGATATAACGTCAAGTATCAGCTCTAAATATTAATTTTTAAAAAAGTTATGCATATTTAAAAAAAAAAGGAGTAAAATTTTTAAACCGTTATATCTCAAATACTAATTATCGGAATAACGTAAATTTTTTTTTCAATTACTCCAATATTGAACTTATAAAATGTATATAAATAATATTGAACTTATAAAATGTATATAATTTAATACAAAATTTTTTTATAAAAAAAGTTACAACAATTTTTGATAAATAAATTAAGTTTTTTGATCAAGGGGCACACGATTTTTAATTTTTTTTTATGTCAAATTAAAGCCTAATCTTTTTTCTTTGATTTGGTAAAAAAAATTTTTCCGACATTTTAATAGAAAAAAAATTAGAGCCATTTGAAGTCGACGCTCAGTCTTCTTGTCTTATTTAGCTGTACACTTAACATACGCGCCGCATTAGTAAGTAAACAAAGTATTTTGAACGAGACGCACATTTGATTTTTAATTTTTGTAAGCCAAATTAAAGCCTAATCTTTCTTCTTTAAATTCGTAAAAAAAATTTTTTAGACATTTTAATGGAAAAAAAAAAGGATTGTTTTTTTTATAACAAGATACTATTTATTAAGACACTGCAGAAATAAATTATCAAATAAGATATGTTAAAATGAATATTAAAATCCCAATTTTTATTCCACGAAAAAAAATCAATGTACTTCGAAATATGGAAGAAGCTTGAAGAAGTAAATAAAGCGTTCCTCAAGCAACCGCCGTATTATGCAGCGCATACATACGAGTACATCATGAGGCTAAGTGCGGCGCGGTGGGAGGTACCGAGCCTCGGCTTCAAATGGCTCTAATTTTTTTTCTATTAAAATGTCGGAAAAATTTTTTTTACCTAATTAAAGAAGAAAGATTAGGCTTTAATTTAACATAAAAAAATTGAAAATCGTATGTGCTTCTCGATCGAAAAACTTAATTTGTTTATAAAAAATTTTGTATTCGATTATATACATATTATAAGTTCAATATTATTGGTGTAATTGAAAAAAATTTACGTCATTCCGATAATTAGTATTTGAGATATAACGGTTTAAAAATTTTACTCCTGTTTTTTTTAAATATGCATAACTTTTTTAAAAATTAATATTTTGATCTGATACTTGGCATGATATCTTATTTTGATATAAACTAAAAGTTGACAAATTTAAAAAAAAAAAAAAAAAATAAAACTCGACTCCGAAATGTATTAAGAATCCATTGGAACGTTCCATATATTGATTTTTCAAGTTACAAATTATATCGTTTTTAAATTTTCTCAAAGATTGATTTTACCAAATCTTTGATAAATTATCGCAAGTATTTGGTGTTAAACGAATTTTTTTAAAGTGCATTATTATTTTGTATTTTTATTTAAAAAAAAGCTTCCTTGGTAATATTTTCTTATTCTTTTAATCCTGATTGAATGGCAATTAGGTTGAAAGATGTCAGCTTATTCATAATAAATGCAACAACAAATGCCATTGAAAAAGTAATTGTGCGTTTTAAAATTACTTGATTTTTTGACATTTTTTTTATTAAACATAAATTACTATAAAAAAAAAAAATAATAATAAATATATAGTTATCAGCTAAACATTTTGATAAAGTTTCTACAGGTATACATTTTCTTTTATTTTATCTGAAAAACACGTATTGGGAAAACTTTAACATTCTGTAGATTTATTATATAGAATAAAAGTAAAAACTTTAGCGTACGTATGAAAGACGTAATTGAGTTTAAATTAGTATTGCACAAAAACCTTTATAAATAGCAAACATTGCTTTCGAAATATATTTTCAATATATATGTTATACATTAAACAATATTATACATTAAACAATAACACATATTGAATATGTAAATTCATATCGTAAAATCAATTACCATCAGAAAGTTTTCAAGTTGTTCCTTAAAGGATAGCCCACAACTATTTGAATTTCAATATCAAATTTTGCTCTAGCCATACGCCCCTTCTTGCACACGTATACACAGACACATACATCTAGATAAATTAAAGTTCATTTGCTATGAACGAATAATGGCTATTATCTCTAATTCATTCAAGTTTTCTCAAGTATAGCGCAAGTTATAATCTTACGAAAGTACGTGCTAAAGTAATCAAGAACTAAAACCATGAAAAAAAAAAAAAAAGATAAGACGATTGACTGCAGATTTATGACGACGTATATCGATCATCCCTAGTGGGATTACGAAAGCTTTTCTTCGCTCCTCTTTTTTCTTTTCATATATCCTAATTCTTTGTCAGCACGTAACCAGATACCCTACCTTTTTCTCTTCATCATTTTCTTTGTGACTAGCATCACGGATAAGTCTTATACGTTATTTTTTTTCTTTTTTAATCTTGGCTAAACACAAAAAAAAAATCTTGAACAACTGATTTATTCGACACAAATGACTTATCTTCGAAGATGAAATTTATTGTGATGATAACAATTCTTTGGATAATTTTTACAAAGAATATTTATAAGAATCCGTTAAAATCTGCTTATTATGAATTTTAATATATTCGTTAATAAGCCCATTACGCTATTATAAATTTTATGAGATTTAGAAATTTATTAAAAGTTATAAAAATTTTTCGAATATAATATCAACAGCATAATTTTTAATGCAAGAGAAAATAAAAAGCCTATTTTATATTTTGAGGAAGTAACGATATGACGAGAGTATAAAATTTTAATTAAATTAAATATTCTTAGAGGTTCTATTTATGGGAATACTTAAAAAAGAAATTCGCTGGTTACGCTATTTTTATTTATTTATTTATTTATTTATTTTTTTCTTTTATTTAGCGTTTTCACCTTAACTCGCTATCGTTTTCTTCAATCCTTCCTTTTCTTGAGAGAAAGAGCCTATGACCTGGTACGCTCGTTATCGTGTGCCACGAAATAGAATCTGGAAAATATCCAACGATTTTTCGCATTCCTTTTTCCTCTCCCTCCGGGTTGCGCTATCGCGTCAGCAATCCGCGCGTCTGCGTTAGAAATCTCCGATATCCGTGTTGCCGTCTAAAAACGACTCGCCCTTTCTCTCTCTCTCTCTCTCTCTCTCTCTCTGCATTCCTCTTTCCTACTTTCATTATCAGTTTTATTAGTTTTCCTACTCGCCATTCTCATCAACCGTGTAGTCTTTCATTCTGATTTGCGACTCTCTCTCTCTCTCTCTCTCTCTCTCTCTTTCGTCAAGCAAGTCGCTCGATGAGCTTTGAAAAAGGGAACGTGATGAGATTGAGGGTCTAATTGGACGAGTCGTCGGGTAGTTATTGAAGCTTTCTCGACTAGTATCGAGCGTCGAGAGGATTGTTAGTTCTTTTCCATGCTCGTATTCGCTTTTGAAACGCGACGCGCGTGTTATTTTTGACGTACCTCAGTAAGCTTAAGTATTTCAAGGTGGATGTTTTTACTATTACTAATTGGTGTGAAATTTTGTCATCGGTCACGGAGAATGATAATTTGCTATCGAGAAAATTCAGCGAGTGAGTCAAAAGAGAAACGAATAATTGGTGATGAAGATAGGCGCTGAATTGATTATTGAGAGTTGCTGAATTGTAGATTATAACCATCGTCTCAATTCGAATAAGATTTACTTTACAATAGCGTGATTTTCACCCAAGAAGAAATACGGAGACCGTTAAACTTTATGGTTATTGGGTGGTTTTTCATTAAAACTTTTCATATTTCACTTGGCTGAAATATCCTCAAGATTGCTTTATAACGTAACAAGTAGAAATTAAAAAAAAAAAAAAAAAAAAAGAAAAAAAAAAAAAGTGAAATCTTAAAATGCTCAAATTTAAAATAGTCTTGTTGACATATTAACGTATACCGTGTGCTGCTTTGTTATTTAAAAATTATAATTCAAGGTATACAATTCCTGACGAAATACATAAAGAAATATCTACTTGTTAAACATTTAAGGATGGAAAGATAAGGTAGGTCATGCGGTGAGACAAAGTGCCAGTGTTTCATTGTACCGGAGTTATGAATTACAAAGGAAGATGCTCAAGGGAGTAGATGATATTCATCCCGAACTACTCATTGGAGGAGTTATACTTAATATTCGAATTGAAAAAAATGGCCTTTAAAATACTTAACAATACCGCTTTATTATTTCATCCAATAAATTTTAAATAAAAAAATATACTCATTTTATTAATCAAATTTATTCAAAACTATTATAAAAGTTATAAAATTTTTTAAGCTCTTACACTGTCTTAAAAAGATAGATATATTTTCATCAATTAGCTAGTACTTTATTCAATAGATTTGTTTTCAACAATATAAAATGAATGAATTTTGCTTAATGCTCACGTGAAATCCGTAATTATTTGGAAACAATAATCGATAGAAAAATTTAAGCGAAAGTCTCGATCGTTTAAATTTAATCACGACCGGTATTTATTTATTCTCATTTGTCTAATTCACTTTAATTACCGTGCTATCTTATCTAAGGCCATTCTAGTTAATAATCCACGTACTGGGCATCTAGATACAAAGAATCGACAGAGAGAGAGAGAGAGAGAGAGAGAGAGAGAGAGAGAAAGCGAGTGGCATCGATTCACCACAAGGAAGGACTTAGCGCATTGGCTAATTGCGTTCGCCACCCCAATGCTATTCTCTTCTTTCGCCCTCTCCGCGTTCGATTCTTGGGATTGTATTTGCGAGACTCCGATATATCTGCACATGCATATATACATATATACAAGAATCAACGACGACGACGACGTCGACCTGGAAATTCAGGATCCCTCGTATTGCCTTTCCTATCTATTCTCTTCCCCTCTCTCTCTCTCTCTCTCTCTCTCTTTTCGACCTTTACAGTATCTCGTAAGTTATCCTAATTGTCGAATGTTCTCGTTTCGAAAGCACGTGACCTCGCATCTTCTTCGCCCATGTATACCGTACAGAATTCAAATCGAAAGCCAAAGAGTACATGTGTGTGCACAAACGTTTATACGCCCAAATTCTACATCAAGAGCGAAGAAAACGTTGTGACCGCTTGCTGCGTTTCGCTTGAGCTACTTTTTACGTATAGCCAGTGCAATAACTAAACCGCTTGAAGTTGTATAGTAATGCACGAAGGAAGATAGAGAAAGAGAGATGGAGTAAGGACCTTGGGTTTAAAGTTTGGGCGCATGCGCGCGTGCCAATGTGTATGTGTGGGTGTTATCGTTTACTTAAGGACTACGTGCTCGCGTATGGCGAATATATACAATGGATTATCATTTACCTTTACTACGGAGTTCCAGATGTGTATATATGTATATATACATATATTATATGAATTTTAACGGGTGGTAATTGCACGGATGATATTAATTCCTCGTAGTTCTGTATGTATTTAAGGTGCTATTAATTTAAAAAAAAAAAAATTAAAACTGCGCGTTGTATTATATATTTGATATTTTTTCAATGTGAAATATAATATTTATTTATTAGGTTGTTAGACAAAAATTAAGTTGTCAACTAGCCTTTTTTGTTTTTAATAAATAAAATTTTTCAAAGTAAAAGAATTTACAGTAATCTACAGCAACTGCACCCATTCAAAGAAGCCACAGAAATTAATGCTGATTATGATTACAACTTGTACATATAAATTGCACCTCGATGTTTTGTTTGAGCCAAGTTGAGCCTATTAAATTGTACTTCGAATAAACTTCTAAACTTGTAGAATTTTGTACGTTTTTATACTAAACTTATTTTTACTTTGGTCTTTTATCATATGTTTTCCTACAATTGTTTTACATACTTTAATATGTGCTTAAGCATACTTTTAATAAATAAAATAATCTATAATCATTGTAATATTAAAATAATACTTCATTAAAACTTTACCTTCTTTTACTTTAAAACATACAGAATATATTTTACGATAAAAAAAAAAAAAAAAAAAAAAAAAAAAACGAAAATAAAAGTTGAATTACGAAAAAAATTTTACAAAATTAAAGTAAACAAAAAATGACAAAAATTATTATAAAAATTAATCTTTTACAGTATAACGTAATTTCAATATTCATTTTCATCCAGACAAACATAATTCAAACAACTTTCTCAACCTTCTCACCCGAACGAAAAGAGAAAAAATGAAAGTTCTTACCAACGAAAGTAAAGAGAGAAAGCACACGCATCAAAGAACTAAAGCGGAAGAGGAAACACATGAAAGATGTATAAAAGCGTAAAAGGCATTTGACTTAGGAAAATTAGGCGGAAAGTAGTTTGCGGCCAGGCGTATTAATTACTTGAAAGCCTTCGTCGCTTCGACGCTTCTTTGTGTCTCTGATTGCGCGATTCTTTTATTCCACACTTCTTTTTCTTATGTTCACAATTTTCACTGCATTTTTTTTTGTCCTTCCTTCCGAGAGAAATTTTATTTCATTTTGCGTGAAAAAAGATTCTTTTTGATATTTCGTTTATATATATATATATTTAATTAGAATAATTTTTTACTCTAATTAAATTCAAAATTCAAATTGGCGTTATTTATTTATTAAAAAATTTTGATATCTATAAAACAACCATTTTTTTTAAATAAGATTTAAAGTCTGAATACATCTCATCCAAAGTGATTCTTCTTCGTTATCTCTTTTAATGTTTATTAATACATAATTTAGTGTCAGCCAATATAATATAGTATTAATAATTCCCATAAGCCTTTTAATCATACAAAACTCGTAGCTTAAATACATATAAACGACAGCGTCGATTTACTACTAAAAGTTCATCGGAGCATCGACGCTGTACCACGAAAAGCCCCTATGACCTTCATTAAGTCAACGGTTCGTACACATGTCTCTCTCTCTCTCTCTCTCTTTTTCTCTCGCTTTCTTCCTCATCATTATCTCTATCTATCGTTTCCCCCATCTCTGTCTCTTTGGCTGTGATAGAATGTACTTGAAGTCAATAAAGGCAAATGAGAGGCTTTCGCGAACCTATCTGAGACACGAAGCCACAACGTTTCATCCCTCCGCTTTTTGTCGTTTTTTGAATCGTTGATGCGCATAGTCATTTTACAAATTATGTGCCTCAAAATTTTCAGGAAGATAGATTTTCGTTATAATCTACTGATCAAACGCTCAAAGTTAAATACTCGTAATCAATTAATTTTGATTTTTGAGTTCAATTTGAAGATTATTTAATGGCATTGAATTTTTTTTTTTTTTTAATTATTATAAAATCGATTGAAATCCTTATACAATTTTTTAAACTTAAGCTGCGAAGTAGTTAAAAATAAATAACTTAATAAATATCTGTTTTAAAATTTTTTTTATATCTAATTCATTCGTGTATAAATACTTTGTATAAATTTTTTTTCAAATATCGTTGCGCAATTTAGAACAATTGCAGAGAAAATTTTTAGATGAGTATCGGTTATTGAATTATTCTCATTATTAAGGTAGAATAATAATTTAAAAATTATTGCATTTTCAAAACAAACATAAAAATACCCAACCAATAATATCTGATTTAATGTTCCAAAGTAAAATTATACAGCCAATGTACAACAAATTATTCAAAAAATTACAAGCTAGCAGATGACGCAGATGACGCAAAAGCGTCGAGCAAAATTGGAAATCGTTGCTCAATTTTTATTTTTTCATTCTTTTTTTTCCTTTTTTTTTTTTTTTTATTTTTTTTCTGTTACCGTAAATAATATTTTATGTTCATAAAGGTAGAAATTAAATATATAATACATGTTATTATATCGTTCAAGGGTAAAAAAAAGTCGCGAGCGTGCGCTCGCTCGCGTTATACAATAAAAAAAAAAAAAAAAAAAAAAAAAAAAAAATACTATCCTCGCCATATGCACGATTGTAAATTTTTTCGTCCGCAAAGCTTTGCGCGACATAAAACTTTCATTCGGACGCGCGGATGAAAAAAAATTCGCCGGAGAAACGAGAGACACCATTCCCATTTGCGCTATGCGTATACAACGTTCGCCATTATATTTCCCAGTAAGTCGGCAGAGGGTGCAAGCTCGCGCGGACAGCCGCGAAAAGAGAGCAATAAAACCATATAAACGTCGAGGCTCTCTCGACAACACCCTCCATTTCCATCTTTCCCATTCAGCGATTCGACTCCCGTGCATGCACGCGAACTTTTATGCCGTTACGCGCTGATTAATGCCGCGCGCGCGCACACGAACCCGTCGTCCCATCGACGCGTGTCGTACTTTTTATCTCCAAATTATCGAAGAAAGAAAAACATAACGGAGGAGAAAAAAAGCTCCGATTGGCCCAAAAAGAACGAAGCCATAGAGAAGAAGAAGAAGAAGAAGAAAAAAAATAGCGATAGGAATTAAGAAGGACTTTTTCCGAAAAAACTCTCTCGTTAAAACAAGAAGAGCATTCCGATAATTGGAATCGCGTAATCGAGAATAGCGCGAGCCTAAAATCACGCGCAGCCATGCAGGCGATGTAAACGTGTACACGCATAGCTCGACGGTGATCGAAGTAGCGGGAGTAAGCAAAGATGCGAGCTCTCTCGGTGTTATTAACACGCGCGACTATAATTACGAGGGCCATTAAAGTCTTCTACGTCGGCGCTTCGTTCGCGCGCGACCGCGAGCGTTTTACGAGCGATGAAAATGTTTAAGCGTTAAGCCAAAAGGATAGAAAGGCTGAGAGAAGAAAAGAGAAATGCGAGCGAAGAGAAGCTTTGCCAAGGGTTCTCGTGCTATCGAAGTTGCTTAACGTCGTTTTCGTACCGATAAGAATGTGAAGTATGATGGCAGCCGTTAAAAGGAGGACGCCAACACCTCCATGGGATATAAGATTTTATTTTCGGATCTCGATTCAAAATCTTTTATCCATATGTATATATATGTATATATTTTTTTTTTTTTTTTGTTAAGGATTTTTGTTTTTATGTGTTTATTCTTAAAATGGGTTTTTGTATCGATAAAAAGTTATCAAAAATGAACTACTACGTTGCTTTTTTTTTTTTTTTTTAATTTAATATCTCTTAAGTTTTTCTTTGTAAAAAGTTGATTTTCCTTTAATTTTACGTCGATAAAATAAAGTTCGAAAAGCGACAGCTAATAGCTAAGTATATATACCGTTTGATAGCCGCGTGAGATATAACGCGTCTCGACTACGACTTTCTCGAAGAAAGCACGGAACACCGAGCTTCTTTTATTTTCTTTCATTCCCTTTCCTCCGGAATCTCGTTTCCCGCTCTCTTTCTTTCTTCCTTTCTTTTTTTTTTTTTTTTTTTTTTTTCCTTATTTCGCGCGGATATAACGACCTCCTTATTTAGTCACGTCTGATCGAGCTTCCGTTCCTTTACTTATTCAGTCGTTCGCCATTACTGTATACCACTGCCTCGTGCGGGCGAGAGACGGATTTCGTTCCCTCGGCTTCTCTCCTCGACTGGTGTAACCCTCTTTAAAGCACACGAGAGCTACTACTACCCCTCGAAACTAAGTCGGGCAAAGGGGGAGCCTCGCGATTCTCCTTCGACAATCAGATTATTTCTCTGGAAATCGAATCCTTCGAAGATGTTTCTTTTTCCTTCTCGATGCCGCTCCCTTTTATCTTTCTTCTAACATATACCTTATTTTGACGATTGGATGCTTTTGTTACGCGGAGAAGAAAATGTTAATAATTGCGACCCCATCAGGCGGAAAAATGGTTTATAATTTTATTTTATACGTGTGTATTGATCGTTGAGAAAAATGCATATTATTCGTTCTACTGCTTTTAGACAATTGTGCAAACTATGCTTATATTATTTTTATATTTTTGCCGCTATTGTAGAATCTCTTTAATCTATTTTATGAAATTCTATTAAAATTTGTTCATTTTATTATGTTATAGCATAATTAATGATTTAAATAAGAGAACAGACATATAGTTGATTGTATGAAATTATTCTTTAACAGTGATTTACATTTATAATTTTATTTATTTTCCAATGTAGAACAATACTGATGGTAAAGCTTACGTTTAATTTAATAGCAATATATTTTTTCGTTAAAAATATCTTCTTACTTTATGGACTTAACAAGAAATATAAAAAAATCATATGCCGTGGCAAACGCTGTCAAAGTGCCTGGATTTATCAGACGAGGATGTTCCCAACGAAATTCAATGAAAAATTAATTTAATCGTTATCGGGTACGCACACAATTCAATTCAAACTATGCATTAACGAATGCAACGAGGCACGTCTGACCAAACGAGCCTTGTTCCCCTGCAACGCAACACCGCGCAATTGGTTGGGCAAATTAGCCCAGTATAAGCCTTCCACGTCCTTGACACTAGATAGATACAAAGAGAGAGAGAGAGAAAGAGAGAGAGAGAGAGAGAGAGAGAGAGAGAGAGAGGGAAGAAGCATCCTATCGCATACGTGCGTCGAAGCGCCTTCGATTATTGCGAATCGTACGTCGACGAACGCACCCGAACCTCGGCGCTCGGAATTCAATGAAGAGAGAGCGAAAGCGTAAAGGCTCGCGGTTACACCAGTAGCTAGTAAAACGCTAGCGCCGGAGAATTCTCGCGAACGAGCGAGAGAGGTGAAGTGAAGTGTGGCTAATTGCTAATTAGCGATGCGCTCGCTCAGAAAGCTACCTTTCTCGCTGCATTTTGACACGCTCTCTCTCTCTCTCTCTCTCTCTCTCTCTCCGAGATCAAACGAGACGCCCGCCAGACGCGTGAAATTCAATTTGTATATGTTGGATGCATATCGCGTCTCTCTCTCTCTCGCTACCTTTTATTATCACGCTTTACTTCATAGAATCGCTGATGGAACGTTGATGGAAAATGGGCTATTGCTGGTTAATTTGTTGATATTCTTTATCGAGTACTCGAGTGATTTATCGCTCGAGTTAATTGATTTTTGAAGTGAAATTTATAGGTTTTAGTTGATATTTAGTTAGATTTAATAGATAGATTTAATTTTTCTTACAATAAAGATCGATACATCGTTTTTCATTAAAAAAAGTGAAATTTCATTGTTATTGTTTCTAAATTTACCTTAAAATGCATAATGAAATATTTTTTAACGATAAAAATATTTTTCTTAATATAAGAATATTATTATATTTTATTTAATTTAAAAATCAATATGTATAACTTTAAAATAGAATGAATATTAAATGTGCTATAGTTAAAAAAATTTGATAATTTTACTTTCACTGTAAATAAAAATTTAAAATATTCAATGTTTTAAAATTCATTTCATTCATAATTTTCATTAGATTTTCCCACTATTCGATTTATTTATGGTATTAATTACATTTTGCTCAACCTTTCAAACGATTTCCATGAATATGATCGAGATTACAAATTTTAAACTTAATAATGTGATTTTCGCTTTAAAAACAAAAAAAGCATATTATATTTTAGTGACATTTTAATAAACTTTCAATAAATTTATTTTCAAATTTGCTGAAAGTTTTTAGTAAACAAAATAAATTATTGCGTTAAAACAATAACTATTGCTATTTCATACATTTTTATATTTTAATTATATTTTTACATTTTACAACAATTTAAGACAATGTTTATTACTTTTAAAAATGAAAAAAAAATAAATAAATAAATAAATAAATAAATAATTGCGTCCATAAATATAAGAAGTAAAATAATAAATATAAATCAGAATTTTATAGGTAAAAGAAATTCTGAATTTTTGCGAAATCGAACTCTTACTTACATCCAACTTTCTTCAAAGATAAATATCACGAAGAAATAAAAATTTAAATCGAAACGTTTATATATCACGAAGAGGAGAAAAAGAGAAGGGGAGAGGCGAAAGGAGGAGAGATTGTAAAAAATAAGAAAAAGACGCGGTCTCCCTTACGACCGTAAGACCATCGGGGCGCGTATGCATTCCCTCGGTTACGGGTAAAAAAAAAAAAAAAAGCTCTCTCATATTGCACAGACGCGACGGTCCGTGCAAGCGCGCATAATATCGTGACTCCAACCACGGTGCGATAATGCATGCGCATGCATAAATTGTCGGATTTCGTAGCTGCACTTTTCTTCCCGACGGACGTCGAGGATACGAACGTTATTATATGCGGACTCGAATGCATCACCCTTCTTTCCTCTCTCTCTCTCTCTCTCTCTCTCTCTCTCTCTCTCTCTCTCTCTCTCCCTCTCTCTTTACCAGACTGTTAATCAAAATTTTAGTATTGCGTACTTGCGAAAAAGGAAAATGATCATTCTGAGATTATGTGAACGTAAAAATAATACTTTTATGATGGATCGTAGAAGCCGACGTTTTATGATTTCGATCTTTAGAATATATTCGAAATACTTGTAATACTTAAAACGATCTATGATTAAATAAAAACTGCGTAGTTTTTATTAAAAACGTGTTTTTTTATTTTTAATTTTAGAGCTTATTTTATTTAAATAAAATTTGAATCGATTAACAATCTGAAAAGTATTTTATTTATGCTTGCGACTTATGCAAATTCTTTGTTTATTTAATTTACATAGAAATATTTATATTATAATTAACTCTCCTTAATATATAATGAATGTTCTTTAATAAAGTGTGAAATATATTATTTTAACAAGTTTCATTATGAGCAAAGTAAATTTAGAGAGTTGGACCCGTGGCTATTAGCATAAAGGTACAACACTTGGACAACATCATAATTAATTTATTTTACCAAGGATATAATCGTATTTTTAGTCTAATTACGCGTTATATAAGAAAACGTAATAGCGTATTTGATTAACTAACAAATCGTTAAATTTTATTTTATTACGGTTAATAAAATATTAAAAAGAAAAAATCAAAATAATTCGTTAAAAATATTTTCATAGATAGTCGATCGGTAAAGTATTCGTTGAAGGCAGTATACGTGTAAAATAACTGTCTCACACTGGCATGATCCGTGGCTCACATTGAAAACTCCTCTTTATCGAGGTCAGGGCATAGAAGGGTTAACAAACGATCCACCTTTCATTCCTAACGTGCAATCAAGTCCGAAGAAAGCCACTGAGTTCAACAATACACTCTTAAAAGTCACGCAGATAAAATATCTCTCGTTTTCTTCCACCACATTTTCCGTTTAATGGCGCCTTCCCGCCTCTCTCCCTCCGAAAATCTTCCTAAACCGTGCTTCGCTCGTATACATACAAACACACACACACACACACACACATATAACATCGAGACTTACATATACTTCGGACCGTTTAGGATCAATTTCCGTCCGGCGCCGAGAAAGAAGCCACACGGTCGGTGTGTAGTTAAATTTACGATACCGCCATTTTGACGGACTACCACGTGTCTATCTCAGTCATTAACGAGCGCTCGCCCCTAAATATATGGAAGGATGTGCGAGTTTAAGTTGCGTGAAATGAACGCGCATACATATTTGTCTTTTATGGGGTAGAATATTGAAGCTCATCGTTGTCGTATAATGCTTATACTGTCGTTTTAATTAAAGAATCAGATTAAAATATATATATCAATTCTTTTTTTACATCATAATAAAATACAGATGAATTTGAATCAAGGTGAATTTACAATGTCTCTATAAGTACGAAAAGTTAAAAAAATTTTACCTAAACACATTTAATAATATTAAAAAGAAAATTAATGTTAATAATAAAAATACTTTTTACTAAGCAGTTGGAACGAGTTTTTTTTTTTTTTTTTTTTTTAAATTTACTAAAACAATTCTAGTTACACCGATGAAACGCCGTAAACTCTTACGCGATCACTTTTTTTTTTTTTTTGCAGCTTTGATCTTGGAAGGAGAAAAGTCGTACGGATTTGTAAAGAACGAAGCGAGAAAAAAATATCCGAAGAAACAGTAGCTCGCGTGAAAGAAATACGTTCGGGGTCGTTCAACCAAGAAAATGCGAGCCAACTTGGCTTCTGCTAAACTGTGTAAAAGTAACAGCACAGAAATGGAGAGAGCTTAGCATTCTAATGGTGCCGTGAAGAATACCTCGTATATTAAAAAATTTTTTTTTCCATGTTTAACATTATCTTTACGAGCTCAACATAGTTGTAAGTACATACGACCGATCTTAAAGTTACCAATCTAAAGCGATCATAAAGTTACCAATAATGGTTACTTGTTACTTTTAATAAAATATTTATCGCCTAATTAATTACGATTTTAATGTATTGTGTATCAAAAATAATGATAAACGCTTTTATGAAATATATTATTATATTAAAATAAAGGATGAAAAATTCTTGAAATGTTTAAAACAAAAATTAATTTTCTTAAAAAAAGCTTGGATAAAATAAAAAAATGTATTAACTTTGTTCTCATTCTCGATAAAATGAACTATTAATTAGAACAAAAAGAAAAATTCTCTTAAGGAATAAAACTTATAATATTATCGTTTCAACAATTCCAACAATTTTTTTTTTTTCCCCTTTCAGATATTAATCAAGCTCGAAGCGCGGAGGAATTTACATTTAATTTAAGTAAAGACGAAGGACATGAGCTGATAAAAAATTTTCTATAATAAAAATGTTTACTGGCTAGAATATATGTGACGAAACGTTCTCTCGCAGTCTCGGCAGGCGCGACGAAAGGCGACAGTAACGGCTCGCGAGCGGGCATAACTGCCCAAGCGAATAATTGCGCAACTGCGTGCATCAATTGAAACGACGTCATTGGTTTAATCGTTCGGCGCTCGCGAGTCTTTGCAAATCGAAATTTTCGTAATTGCCATCATTGAAACCATGCGACGGAAAGATCTAGAACGAGAAATATCGCGAAGAAGGAGGGAAAAAAATTACATGTATATATATATATATATATATATATATATATATATATATATATATATATATATATTCTGTATGCTTCGCTCGCAGGTAAAAGTCGAGGTAAAAAGGAGAGAAAAGTTCGAAATTACTCGTAATTTCTCAAGTAGAAAAAAATCGACGCACAGCCCTTGAAACAAATCGCGCGTATAATTTATGATGTCTGTTAATAAAACGTGTCTGTGGGACCATTTTTTATTACCATTCTTATCGCTTTTTTTTTTTTTTCCATTCTCTACTGTTTCTATCGCGTCCACACCCTTCGATAATGTTTACTCTCCCTTGGCGACTAACCGATCGCTCATTGTCGATGCTTTAACTTTTTTTTTCTTTTTCATAAACCAAGCGGGAAAATATTCATCAATGTATTGTTGAAATTTTATTAATCTTAAATGTATTTCTGATCCATAATCCTCAAATATGGTTATTTTAAAACGTTCGCTTTTTTATGGAGAATAAAAAAACTGCGTTGAAAATATTTTTTCCTTGCTTGTACAATATTATATATTATTATATCTAAATGATTAATCGTATTTCGAGATAAAAATTTAGGCTAATTAACAACGCAATAAAATCGCAAAAACATAAAAGTACTAAAATTATTAAATTTGTAAACGAAATAACGCAGCTAGAAAGACAATACACAAAATGCAAGAGATGAGCAAAATAAGAAATGAAGAAGAATACGAGGCTCGTCACAGCGCGCGATGAGCGCGTGTGATTAAAAGTTGACGCGGTATTAAAAGAAAGACGTAAAAGTAGAAAGAGACGGTTTTTCGGCGCAGAAAGTAAATCTTGTAAAACGCGATCGGAGGAAAAAGGGAATCGCTAACGCGCATCGCAAACTCTCGAGACGGATGTGAGCGCACGAGGTAGACGAGGGAAAAGGTTCGCCCCGTTGCTAAAGTATACTTAACAATAGTACTAAGCAAGCAAATTAACTGGATGAAATGTACAGCTAGGAAAGGTACTATTTCTTAGCCGAGGCGACCCGATGCTCCAGTTTTAGGCGCGGATTTGTCCTCTAGTTCCCTCTCTTTCTCTCCTTCGTTAATTCCTTTAATCTTAGCAAAATGTGGAGAGGCGAGGAGGGAGTAAAGCGCAAAGAGATAGTATTTGCGCGAGCTCGTCGTGGATTTAAATCTCTCCGAAAGTTTCTTTGCGCCATGCTCGTGCGCTCACACATGCGCACACGTGCAAATGGACCCATGTGCGCACAAAACTCCTCGGTATTTGGTCGTACGTGTGTACTATATTGCGCATATGCGTCGCGTGTCTCTCGCGCGTTAAATTGAATTTCCGCACAAAGTTCGAGAGCGCGAGAGCTATAAGCGCTAATCGAAAACCAATTAACTTTCTCAATGTTTGTCGGCGCGCAGTAAATTGACCCGCTCGTGACAAGTATACGCGTGCGTCGAACAAATTTACCGAAATACTCTGCGTGAGCTTTTATCTAGTTTTTCTTCTTTTTTTCCTCTTTATTTATTTATTTATTTATTTTTTCTTATTTTTTTTTAACGAAAAAATAAAGAAATTTTCTCAAGCTAAGAATCACCAAACTCTTGGATTGTTACGTGTGTAATTTAAGATTTCAACGGATGTGAGAGCAAAGTTAGAATACACTTCCGAAAGCGCGGGAATGTATATGACTGAGTAAATTGAAGCCGTTTCACGAATCCGCTAATGGAATACGACATGGGGGATGTTCTCCGGTTGCGGAATGTAAACTTCGACTGAGATTTATATTTTTCGCGCGCGATGAGTTATTTATCGTTTGCCACGTTTCGTTGACGTGATATATTTCTTTGTCTCCTTCTTTTGCGATCGTCAATAAACAAATGCGCAAACTGACACGGATGATTTAAAATAGTTTGAAAACTAGAAATAAAATAAATAAAATTGATATTTAATTGATATTTGCAGCATTATTTTAAATATAATTTAGAATAATATTTTAATGTATATTTATTTTAAAAATGAATGTTGGATTAATAAATAAATCATTCGTTACTCATATGAAAGAGAAGCGTTTATAAAAAAATATACAAATTTTGATATTAAAGCTATTTTTGTTATAAAAAAAAAAAAAAAAAAAAAAAAAAAAAAAAAAAAAAAAAAAAAAAAAAAAAAAAAAAAAAAAAAATTCTTTAAATTGTCGCATTATCAGATGTTTTATTAAAAAGAAGAAATAAGTAACCTTGTCAGCTGTGTATGTGACCGTGTGTATTTAACGCGGATAATACTACTTAAAATTTATATTCTATTTATAAATTGTTTTCTAATTTTGTTAATTATGATATTTATAAATAACCGTCTTATTTTTAATATAAAAGATAGAAAAGATGAAATACTTTTTTTTTAAAACTTTTGTAGATGCCTGGACATAAAATTATACAACGCAATCAAGATTATAAACACTTTAAACCGATGACTTTAGATAATAATTTTAAATATTAATGAAAACAAGAAGATTGTTCTATAAATTAAGATGAAATCTAAGTTTTGAAATTTACTTCGACAAAAATTAATGATAAAGTCCTCGTCAATTTTATCTCAGAGTTTAAAAGTCTATCAAAAGTTATAGACTCTAACTTTCAATAGCGCCACAATATATATTCAGACCCTTTAATATTTGATGCATTACTATATAAATATATAGTTTTAAACATTTTATTTATTAATAAAAAATTTATTTAAAAATACGTAAAAAATAAAATATATAACTGTATAATTTCATCACGACGATATGTTTTATCGAACCATTATATATAATCACGATTATAATAAATTTATAATATTACTCAATTGCATTTAATTATGTTGTAAAAAATACATATTTTGATTGTAATCATAACAGGATTAATAAAAAATATAACTGGCTTTTTATAGGCCATCAAAACAAGTTATTCAATGAAAATAATTTATAAAATTTATTAAAAAAAAATATTTAAAAAATTGAACAGAGATTGTTTTCAACAAGTAATTAAATCTTTAAATATATTATCTTTTATCGTTAAGTTGTTGTTAAGGTGTTTAAAATTGTAAATTCCATATTGTACAATTTTCTATAATAATATTGAGATAAACTAAAATGAAGAAAGATATTTAATTTTCAAAATTTTTATTTACTTCTGGCTTAAAATTTCGGAGTAAAATACAAGCATTTAAATTCAAAAAGTTATTTTCATATCAAATGTATATATTCGAGTAATAATTGTTGTTCAATAAAATATAAATCATTATTTTTAAAAAATAATAATTAATTTTATAGATAAAAACGTACATATACATTTTAAATTTTAAATAAGAGCTTATTATTATTATCTCTTAACAAGTTTACATTAAATAACTTGTTCAATTTTTTTAATAACATTGACTCAATTTGCACTGATAAGCCAAAAAAAAAATACATCAAAATAAATAACACACAAATGAAACTAATATGACTTTCATATATACAACGAAAAAATTGTTTTAATTGAAATAAGCAAATATTTGCGAAAAGTAATTGTTGTTTTGTTTTCTTGACCCAAAAAAACTTAATGATATTGAATCTTCAAAAATAACTCTTTATTTCGTTTCAGTATTATTTATTTTATTTACGTAAGGAAGAATTTTCGTCACCTATCATTTTTCATAATATATCAAAAAAATCCAATAAATGGTTAAAGTTTTCTTTTTTTTTTAATAAAAAAAACACGGTTATTGCAAACAAACTTTTTTTCTTCTAATAAAAAAAAAATAATAAAGTTTAATAAAGTTTCGCAACAAAAGTTGATGTCGAAGAAAAAAAAACAAAAAAAAACAAAAAAAAAACACTAAAAAACTTTTAAAAAAGGCTACTTACCGTTCGATTAAGTTTTTCAAGTGATTCCTTCTTCAAAAACAGCAACGTTGCTCCATAATATTTCTTTAAAATCTTCCGCGCTCGATCGATTCATCGAAATTAATCCGTTGTTTAAATTGAAATAAATAAGAGAAAAACTATGCAACGACATAAACTTTAACGTGAACCCGTTTCAACTCTTCTACGTAAGCAAGAGTCATAAGAGGCAAGCCGAATGGATGCGCACTGGTCGTCGGCGCGTTCTCGGCCACTCTGGCAGGCTCTCGCGCTCGGCGGTGTCGAGTAAAACGCGCCCGGTGAGTGTCCTCGCGCATGCGTTCCCCACATTTTCAGCCGCGACAGACCGATCTACCAGAGCTAAGGAAAGGGAGAGAAAGAAGAGCGCCACGAAAGAGATGACGACACTGGGAGGAGACGTCGCGGCAACGGTTGCGGCGTCACGCGTCACATATATATTACTCGTATATATACATGCATTTAAGCAGAACATTGTATACCTATAATATTTACGCGCAAGGCGACGCATACGAGGCTATAAGGCAGGAATAGCAACGTGTCGCGTATATATGAATTTGAAAAATTTAGAAAACGCATTGAATGGAAAACTAAGGTCGTAATTCCGGGGATATATACGCGATTCTTCGCCACGACATCTAGTGTATTCATCGGGGCTCGTTTTATCTCCTGTGCTCGAGACTACTTCTCTCTCTCTCTCTCTGTTTCTTCTTTTTTCAGCTCCTATTTCTCGGTTTTTGTTTTCCGGTAAAGGCTAAGGCCGGTCTTTCAGCCGGAGCTAATAACCTGCTTGCATGCGGAATACTTTTTTACTTTCTTATCGTGTTGGAATGTACACGCAATAGACTAAATGAATGTATTACTTAAGCTCGTTCTTTTCTAAATAAACGTAGAGCTACTTTTTATTGCATTTTTCAACTATCAACACAAAGTATGTTGATTAACATGTAATTAGGTTGAAATCATTATCATATCAGCGTTGAAGATAGAATATGTTTATCATTATATTTACAAGATTATATGCAAAAAAAAAAAAAAAAAAAAACCAGTAATGTTTTTTCAATTTTTGAAAAAAAATTATTAATAATAAGTTTTTAATATAAATCAAAACACTGTCGTATGTATCTTAATAAGAATCATTAAACTAATTTTATATGAAAATTGACCATTTATAATTAAAATACAAATTTAATAAATTTTTAAATTAAGTATCGTAAATGATGATTATATGTAATAAAAAGTATTTTTTTCACATCCACTGTCATGATGAATTTTTTCTTAACCAAAAACTTTTTGAAGAAATACAGAGTTATGATATAAAATGACGCCCACTGCACTGAACGAATCCAGAATCATAGACAATTTGCCAACTAACTTTTATCAATATAACAAGTACTTGCTTTAAAAAATTTAATTAAAATAAATAAAGAAAAAAAAAAAAAAAAAAAAAAAAAAAAAACTAATAATAATTGAACTAAATTACAAAAACGTTCAACTTGTATATAAAATAACTCTTAATACGTTTTACACATTTAATTGCCTTAAAATAATAACTATATTTCAAAATCAAAAAATTATCAACTTGTCAATAATGACGTTGTTATTAATAAGATGAAATTTAATTGTGTCACATTCGAACCGCCGTTTTACAGATACGAAGCGCAGAGGCGTTCATGGTTAAAAAAAAAAAAAAAAAAAGCGGCGCAATAGGGCGGTACGGTCATCACCGAGGGGCGTGTATGTACATACGCGACACACGCGTATGCGCGGCAGCTGTTTATCGTCGATAATACGTTAACTCTCGATGCTTATCGCTAAAAATGCGCCAGATGACTCGTCGGCCTCCTCCTTCTCGCTCAGCGAGGACAATAATCGAGAACGGAAAACATTTTGCTGCTTTTAGGACAGTGAAAAGAGAAGAAAAGAAACGAGTAACCATAGGCAATGTGTACTCGCCAACTATTCGTTTTTCGCAACTTCCCCTTTGTAAATTAATTATCATGCCTAGCTAAGCGAATCAGGTAGGGTTTATAAATGAAACGAATCATGATTTATTAATGAAACATCATAGTCGAGTTAACGTGTGGAATTGAAATTTCACAAAATAATTTTTTTCAGCGAAAAATAACCGGTACTATGAGATTTTAATTGACGTTGTGATTTTTTAATCGTATTTAGGAGATATTGAAAAATTTTGGTTTGAAATCTGTGTTTTAATCAAATTTTCATCTCGAAATTCTTTTATGTATTTTTTCATTTTATACATATTTTCACAATAATTATGAAACATCAGTAATGAAAATAAAGCACTGATTCAAAATTTGCTTTAAGAATATTGATTATCGTACAATATACTTATAAAGCAAAATAAAATATTTCATTATAATTAAATTTTGATTTTTTTCGTGTAATTAAATTTATCAAAAAAATACACTTCAAATAAACACATCTACCAATGTAAATTTATAAATCTACCAACGTTCATTTGACGAAGTGATAAATTAATTTGAAAATTAAGGATAGAGAACATTTATGACTTCTCATCCAGATTAATAAGTATGTGAAATAAGATGGATTTATGTAAGCATCAAACAATATTTATCGGTATCGGTAAATGAAATATTCAAGGTAAAAACGAACGAAAAATTACAAAGCTCAACTATTTTGCAATCTATGATAAAATTATTGGAGATTATGGGTGAGAGATTAAACAACTTGCGGTGACATTAAAATATCAATTTCGTACGATGCTCGCGAAATGCGTATTATAAATATTCATCGATGTAGTTATAAAGAGAGAACGAGCGGCGGATGGAAAAATAAATAAAGGGAACGGAAGGAGAACACGGGTGCGAGGCAAAGAGAAACTTGTTCGTTCGCGCACGCCTCGGAATTTTCGAGTAATTTGGCTGTACAACCTATATACACTATGCGCGCATGTCTTCGCCTCTAATATCGGCTCCACCTCGCTAATTTTATCATTTAACTAAGTTCGAGAGTGTGGATTCTTGTCGACGCTGCTACCTCGCTCCCTCTTTCTCCTTGGCTTTCTCTTTTCCCTTCTCTCTCTCTCTCTCTCTCTCTCTCTTTTGCTTTCATTTTCATTTTCTCATTCAAGACATCGATTCTGTAATAGTAAATGCTGCGGTACGTGACACCGTTTTAAAACGGCAAAAATTAAATACAAGTTTTTCGATATAATTGTATGTTATTGTTCGGTTACACTATTATCATGAAAATACTATCGAATGATGTTTACTACTCGTACCTATAATATTCATCTCAAAAAAAGAAAAAAAAATCAGATATTCATAAATAAAGTAATATAAAAAAGTTTTGAAGAAGTAGAAGAATAAGACGTAGAAAACGAATATAAAGAAAAATTTATATTCGTTAATAGTATATTAATGCAATTATATTTATAGTAAATTAATTAATATACTTCATTAAAATGAAATACATTTAATTTAATTCATTGTCAGCTTTATAATTAACTTTTGCTTTTGATAGATGCTGTAGTTTTAAAAAATTTTAGAAAAAAAAAAAAAACATTAGCAATTTATTTGATAATTTATTCCAAATTTGCATAATTAAAAAGAAAAAAAGAAAAAAAAATAGAATATTCTAGATTAAATGAGCTTTTAGTAATGCAAGGTTATAACTCCAAGGAAAATATCATTCGTCATCTATATACATGGGCGAAAAGAGAACTAATTGCAAATTTCATGGAGACGGTCCACACCGTTAATCATACCCGTCGCTTTTTCACTTATCAATATACCGCCTTCGTCGCTTCTGAGTCGTCGCGCGGGCGTTTGCTATACCGTCGTCGGGCATCCCTTTGCGCTTACCATATACTATATATAGTATATCGTACTCGCGTCGAAATCTGCGTCACAAAATAGTTCGAGCTCGGCAGAGCAACAAAAGAGACACGACGAGACATCCGCGCGTTTACGCGTACGCAAACGTTGATCCTTCTCACCAGATGACCGGATACCCGATGCTCGACTCGCTCCTCCTCTTCTCTGTTATGCGTACGCGTAACTTTGTTTTTCGGCTTTTCGACGTAGAAAGGGGAAAATTGCACGGACGATGGAATTTCGCGGACAAAATTTTACCTCGAACTTTGCGCCGGCTTGAAATACAGTTTTTAATTACGCTACAGTCATAGACCGAGCCTTTATGTTTACACGGCACTATGCGCTAGATTAAAATATTTATCCTCGCTGTATGTATATATATATATATGGGCAGAGTTGAGAGAATTCGCGCGTTAGGCGTACTCTGATGAAGCGACCCCGTGCGGTACGCCATCCAGTGGATACCGTAAATTAAGCCGGTTGAAAAAGAAATTTAGTTATTAAACCGATTCGTTGCCTTATTGCGCCACTGCCCCGGTCTTTGGCGCGCATTTTTCTCGTTTACGAAGGTGCGTTAAGCGCTTGAAAAATTGCCCATTAAGTGTTAATTGTATATTACAACTGCGAGATTTGCCATATTATTACTATGATTAATTGATGAAAAAAAAAATAGATTGCTGTATAATAGTTGATGCGTCATTTATTGCAAATTAATAATTTGAACAAATTTTTTTAATATTTTTATGTAGAAATATTAAATTAGTATGTACTTAACAATTTTTAAATTATAAGCAATATTTTATAGCAATTACTAAATATTGTTTTTATTATAAACACTTTTACAAAACGTTTGACGCTATGTCTTATACTACTTAGTCGCAAAATCAGCTATTTTACATTAATCGATCTACTATTAATTTTCTTCAATCAACTATTATCGTCATATTTATAAAATAATTAGACATATTTTATTAGAACAAAAAGTAGACTAAAAAAGTAATATAATAGTTATTTAAATAAAAAAAAATTTTTAAAATAAAAAAAACATGCTTATTTGCATAATATTCGACTTTAAAAATCGAAACGTTATCTGAAGAAAGGGTACAGAGCCAAAGCGTGTGCGTTACAATTTCAAAGCCGAAATCGAGCAAATAGCGCGTTGTGCTTATTGAGCTTGCGCTTACGAGCTGTTACTACAGTGACGCTATATACTCGAGCTCTTCTGCTGCTGCTCTCTCTTTCTCTCTTCCTTTCTTCCTCTGCACAGTACGCGCGATTATCTATGCGCGTACAGAGATAGAGAGAGAGAGAGAGAGAGGTAGAGCTTTTAGTAAAGATACGTACGTATTTATCGCGTTGCTGCGCCATTTATCGCGGCTCACCACTTGCCTTCGCAGCCCACCTACCGTCAACATTCGCACCCTTTCTCTCTCTCTCTCTCTCTCTCTCTCTCTCTCTCTCTCTCTCTCTCTCTCTCTTCCTCGTGCCCTATTTCTCTACCTTTCTCCTTTCTTCTCTCGCTCTTTCTATGAACGCAAAGGGGATGCAGAAACGATACACATTTTGCGTATAGTCGAGATAGAGAGAAAGGGAAAAAGAGACAAAGAAGAAAAAAAAAGCAAAATATTGTACCGTTGCTCTAGGAAATTTTTCATTCAAGCTGGTTACCGTATGAATTTCACCGTAATTAACATGCGAGACTTTCAGGATATTTTTTATTACATTCTCTCATGTTACGAGAAAAACATGATTAAACTTTAATGAAAATAGCAATTTTTGAGCTGTGAGGTTCTAAAATTTTATTTTATGTTAAAAAAAAATTTTCTCTCGATAAAAATCGCTAAAAGGCACTCGATAAAAATTAGATAAAAATTTTTATGCTGCTTTCCGGCAATAATATGATAAAATTCTTTTCTCTTTTCAATTCCATGTCAAATGAATAATAAGCATATTTTTATGCTCTCGCAATAAAAACAAATATCACGTTCATGATTAAGAAAAGAAAGGGAAGAAGTAGTCTATCTATAAGAAAAGTAAAGAACAAGAAAAAAGATTTATAGAAATTTAAGCGGGACGTGGCTTCCATCCTGACGCTCAAAACTCTCGACGCTGACGAGGAGCATGAGTGCGATGATTCTCACTCTATTGTATTCATGACGTATTGTGCAGTGCACGGGACATTAGAAGGGCTTCAAATCTTCATCGTAGATTATACTCGTAAGGTCGAGAGCAACGGCAAGTGAAAGAGATATGACAAGAAAAGAAATGAAAGAGAGAGAGAGAGAGACTAAGTGGTGAAACGGAAAATGCGCATTTAAAATGTATAAGCAATTGTTTTCATCAAGCGCTATTTATCTTTTGTTGTGCCGGTTTTCGTGAAAGTGAAAGATTTATGTTACGTTTTAGAAGGTATACGGTAATTCATTAAAACAAGGAAAGTCGAAAGGGAAATTTTATACTCGAAAACGTTTACTCTGCTAGCCGGTAATGGACGTCGAATTGTTATTCCTATTTACTTGTTTTTTTTTCTGTCTACTATAATGAAAATTCAGTTCTTTATTTTTACACGATGAGTTTTAATTTTTATTAATTTTAAACGTTATAATTAATGACAACGTAATTTATTGAATACCGCGATTTAATCAAATGCAAAATTGATTATGCGATTTAAAAAAAAAAGAAAAACCCTTATTATAATTCTAAATATAAAATTTGTATAAGTAAATTCAGAATTTTATAACGTGTGCAAAAATAAAATCAATGATAAAAATAACAAATAAACAATTAACTTGACAAACAAGATAAAACTAAAAGTTCAATTGACGTCGGAGAAGAAAAAAAAAGTTTCGTCTAATTATTTGCTGATCATTTGCTGGCACATCTGCTTAACGAAATATATACATTCCGACTCAGTGACCTCGAAAAACTCTAGCTATTCATGGGAAATCCAGCGCGCACTCGTAAAATCTTCCATAGCCTCCATTGATTCTCTTCTCAGCTCGTACGATACTCTCACGGAATTTGCAAGCGCTCCGTATACATACGTATATAAACAAGCGCGTGCAGACGCTTACCCGTAGACAAGATGCGGCTGGAGTTTAAAATGCGCGGCAGACTCCGAAAATAGGAGAGCTGGGGAGACGAGGGGGCGGGGGAGAGGGGGCGACTCACAAATTGCAGAATCGCGCCCTTGAGGAGAGGTAGTTACTGCACATTTCTCTCTATTTCTTTCTTTCGCTCTTTCTCTAGTACTCTTCGCGGATGTCTCGAGCACCTTTACACGCGCACAGACAAACGTTGAAGATCTGCAGAATTGGTAGATCCAACCAGAATCCCGTGTGTGTATGTAGTCTGCTACCGACTCTCTCTCTCTCTCTCTCTCTCTCTCACTCTCTCTTTCGTCCTTCGTCGTATGCGCGTGTGCACTACTACCTTTTAAAGCGACGTCTGCTACGGCACGTCAAAGGAGAGCAAAAGAGAGCCATGGCCTCGGTTTAGATTCCGATAGCGAGGAAGCAAAAAACGAGAGAAGAGAGTTCCTCCTCGTCGTCTCGTCTAAATCGTGCGCCGCTTTGCCCTCTGGGATGTAGTTCCACATCGGCACAGCTATATGTGCATACGTTATATGTATGTGTATGTGTGTGAAATTGTGTGTGGATGCGTGCGCGAGCGATTTTTGCGCGACGGCTGTCGTGCCGTTGACGAGATCGATAAACTTTTGGATAAATGTTTCAGACGTCTTATCGGGACGGAGAACATACCCAAGTACGTGCGCGATTTTTGAAAATCGTGTCTGCACGAGATAAACGCCTATCTTGTGCTGCATAATATATGTCGAGGTGAAAATATTAAAATTCAAAGGCTTATTTTTGTCGAATAATCGTGACCGACTTTATTTAATCGGTACAGAAATTTCGATTTTAATAATTTATAATAATATGATGCATTTAAAATCGTTAAAATCTATTGAAAAATTTAACATTAACCAAAGTATTTCATAAAAGAATAAGTTTTAAAGTATAACTAAAAAAAAAAAAGCGTTTTCTGTAAGGTTTCCCTTATGGGATTTTTACTCAAGATATATAGTACCCTGAGAACTTCTCAATTATAGTTGAACTACACTTACATAAGTTTCTTCAATTTTTTATAATACCATATTATATTAAAAGATATATATATTATATGTATTATGTGAAAGAAATCTCGTGCTTTAAAAACTTTGAAAAATAATTTTGATTGTATTTAATTATTAACCTAACTGCCTCTGGAGGAAATTGGTTGTAAAAAATATTGAACTATGAAACTTTTTTAAAACATCTGAAGCGAATGAAAACGTATAATGAAAAGTACGAGTAACTGAATTAAACTTTACCGGTTCGAAATACTTGAAAATTGTTTTCTCTGAAATCTAGAAAATGATTAGTTAAATATCGTTTTTAACAAAATTATAAATGCGACACGCTCAAAAAAAAGTTGAAAATAATTAAACAGAGCTATGTTTATTGCAGCATTGTTTATTCCTGATATAATTATAGCTAAATCAAGCGAACAACAATGACATAGAGAAGTAAGAGAAGACCCAAGATGCACATAACAAGCCTGTAAGGCGAGATTAATTAAAGCGACGTTTAATCCATACAAGGCATAAAACTTGAAACCTATCGTCTCTCCCTCTTGGCGATGGATTATGTTCAGTCGCGGAAAGCGAGCCCAAGATGAGTCAGAAAAGAGAAGAAACTCGATAACCAGCGAGGATACGCACAAGTGGAGGTCCGTCCGAAGCTATGACGACGCGACGGGTCAATGTTATTGGCACCTGCGATGCGCTGTTTTATTTTCATTAAAATGAAAATTTTAACGTTTTGACTAAATAAACTGATTAAAAATTTTCATTGCTTCAAAGTTAAGTTCCATTTAGTTCGATTTAGTTGATGGAGGAAGGGTAAACTTACGGTGACCGTTTACGCATGGTTGCGCATGCTTACGCATGGATTTTTCGAAGACCATGAGGGAAATAAATATATTTCTTGGTCGTAGCTTAAGCGAGTTTTTTCTTTGAAAGGTATATTTAAATTAGGTTTAAAGTTAAAAAAGCTAGAGTTTCAAATAAATATTTGATTGCTATACTTTTGAGAGAGAGAGAGAGAGAGAGAGAGAGAGAGAGAGAGAGAGAGAGAGAGTTTAGAAAATCGCGGTTAAAGTTAATGAGCTCTTCCGTTAAGGTTATTAGCTTTACCTAAGGTGGATTCCATTTTTACGAACATTTTTTTGGCCGCTATTTTATCTTCGTATTAGAAGTTAAGGCAGCTGAAATAAATTGAGATGATTTTATTAAATGTAAAATGAGTTTCGAAAATTATTTACATTTCATTCGTGAACGTTTGATTCATATTTCATTTTTAAATAATTTATTATTATGAAATTATAACTAACTTAATAATATGAAGAGTTTATGATTATTTATAACAATTTTTTTTTTCATTTTTAATATTTATCAAACGACAAATATTGCTTTTAACAAAAGATAATTTTTTCATAAATACGTAAAATTATTTGTCATTTATCAATAAATTTTTTTATTTTACATGCGTATAACAATTTAAATATTTGTAAAATAAAACATTTAATGGATACTTACGAATTTTTACAGGCGTTAAATATTTTCCAAAACTTTACGCTAAGCTGAATTTAATTATTGATCCTTTATGCATACATGTATACATCGCTTTATTAATGCACGGAACTTATTAACGATCATATAGATTATTAAAATACACCTTTCCATACATAATTCATTCTTTTAAACCTCAAACAATAATTTATGATGAATAAAATACATTTTTAATAAACATTTTAAATATAAGTTGGATAATATTAAAAAAAATTAAATGTTTGTGCGGGATATTAATTTTTATTGATAAAGATTCTGCATTTAATCTCACGTAAACATCAATTATACGCTCGTACAATTTTTTCGGCTAACACAAACAAGTCAAATTGCAAGGGACACAATGGGCCAATTCTATATAAATGCGTACACGAGCGTAAAGGACAAGAATGAAAAAGAAGAAAGAAAAGAAGAGAGAGAAAGAGAGAGAGAAAGAGAGAGAGAGAGAGAGAGGGAGAGAGAGATAGCATAGAGCATGTTATAGAAGGGTACAAAGTACGAAAGGGTGTTTTAACCGAAGCTCGCACACAAGAGGTCGTAGAGACTGGGAGTGCGCGTGTGCGTCTGGGCATCCCTTTTGTTTTAAGCTCCCTTGCAGCACTAGTAGTAGCAGCAGCAGCAGCAGCAGCAGTCTGTACAGATCCAGACACGCGAACAAGTATGCGTACGAGAGATAGATAAAGAGAGTAGGTGACAATGGCTGCCAATCAAGCGAATGATCGAACTGGATATCTGGCGTCGTCGACATCGCACCTCTACGTCATCGCGACTCTCTCTTTCTCTCTCTCTCTCTCTCTTTCTCTCTCTCTCTCTCTCTCTCTCTCTCGCGGCCTCTCAAACGCGTGCGTTATAGAGAGTGTGAGCCGATTGAGAGAAACTCGATGCCACTCGCTCTCGCGCTAGCTTAATTGTCGAAACAATGAAGTTATTTTCTCCTTGCCAGGACAGCCTTATAAAGGACCTCTCGGTCATACTGCTCCCTTCTACTCTATCCTCTTATGCTACCTAGCTCTCTCTCTCTCTCTCTCTCTCTCTCGATTCTTTCCTCTATCATTTTTTTCTTTCTTTCTTTTTTTTTTTTTTTTTTTTTGTTTGGTCAGTCTCTCGTACACTCTGTTGTGTTTGCTGAATTCTTTTTCCTCCGTGTTTCGCGTGCTTTTCTTTGTATGGAACTTGCGATGAATATTATGCTCGATGATGAGTTTGGACAGGTGAAGACGCTTTTTTTTGATAGAAAATAAATTGTAAACTTAGAATTACGCAATCGAGCCTGTTGCAATGAAAAAAACTGCGAGTCGTTGTGAGAATTTTAAAAATTACTTTATTAATAAAATTTATTCAATTAGCGGATACTATTTATCCTTTAATATTTTCTTTATTGAAAATAACGGTTAATGAGTTTATTTAAAACTGAACAATGTTCATTTTACTAATGAAACAATTACCAATTTAAAGGATATTTATAATTCGTAAAAGTAGTGCACTTGATGATTTAACCTATCATTAATAAACCATTATTAATAAATTAATGTTTAATTAATGTTTATTACTCGGAGCTTTGAAAATTTTCTTTCTCTAGTAACTAAAATTTATCATGTACGATTTTGGAAACATTATCAAAAATTTCTTCTTCGAACGTAATAAAAATGAAAAAGCATCAAAATATTTACAACATCAAACATTGCCTCGGATGGCAAATAACAAAAGAAATATTGACAATAGCAGATAGAATAACTTGGAGTAAAAGAACAAAAGAATAAGAGAAAGAAGTCGCGCAGTTTCCTATCTATAGATGACGTTTAAATCTATAGGGAATACCTTTGTCCTCAAGCTTCAAACTCCAACTTTTGCAGAATTTTTTTACTTCTCGAACATTTGACTTCTATGCGTATGCTTATATTGTATTTCTTGTGTCAAAAGAAAATAGGAAAATGAGAGATGGGTGAGAGAAAAAATGGAGAACATCAATTATCCGTTGGTTATATGCGAAATCTTTCCACTCCTTACGAAAGCCTCTAATTGTCATGGCGCATTTAACCGTATCTTACACGCGGACTTACAGAGTAATTTTCGTTTCAATTATTGTAGTATTCATATTTCACTTATCCTCTTTTTACGTAAAAATGTTAAATAGTCGCTTTGCTAACGAAGCTTATTAAATGCGAATAACGAAATTGTCGGTTAACAACACGTGCATATTTTTATATTTCCATTAACAGCTTAATGAGCTATCGAGCAAATAATGATAGTACAATAGCAAGTAGCAATGTCAAAAAATAATTATTAATTAAGATTTTTTTATTTAAAAAAAAAAAAAAAAAAAATGTTTATAAAACCTTACTATATGCTCATAGGTTAAATTTACATTTTTTTTTTATTATAAATGTAAACATAAACCGCTCGCATACGTTACGCTTTTTTTTTTCTGCAATTATATTTAATAACCGTCACGATATGTATACAGCGTCAACAACAACAACAACAAGAGCACAACGCGTAATTTCAAAGTGTATAATCAGTGCGGGCAAAAAGGCAAGGCCGCGATATCATCTTTCAACTTGAGTTAGCGATTCTCCGCGAGTGCTCTATCATTAAGCTCGTGTTAGGCTGTCGTTGTAGTTCAAGTACAGAGACTCGAGAAGGAGAGAGAACGGAATAGAGAGCGAGAGGCAGAGAACGGTAAGATATCGCGCGAACATATAACTTGAGAATTCGAGGCTTTCTACTTCTCTCTCTATCTCTCTTTCTCTCTCACTTTCTCTCTCTCGCTCTCTCTCTCTCTCGTTCTTGTACGCGCGAACGTTCACTTCAACATTGAATTTTCGTTGTTGATAATGCGCCTAGTCGCTGTACATTGGGCAACGACCGAGTTAAGACAGGGAAACACCGAGTTATTGAAGAAGATTGAAATAATACTACTGATGTTAGCATTGTTTACTGTGAGTTGAATGGACTGTAGCGTGAACTTTCAATGATTTAATACGTATGTACGTGGACGTACTTCATGTTAAACTAAATTTATAAAAAGAAACTTTTTTAAGAACGTTAACGCTTAAATTTCAAATATTTTGATAAAATAATGATAAATTTTGCTTTTTTTTTTTTTAACGATTATTTTGTGAATGTTTTTATTAAAATTTTATGAATTACTTCTACACTTCAGTAACTATTTTATACCCACATCTTTTTTAGATATATTTGAAAAGAATAATTTCGAAAATAACAATTTTAATATAAATTGTTTGTCGATTAATATTTAAAATTTTAAAAAGTAAACTATTTTTAATTTTTTTATTATACATATTAGGTGTACAACTTTGCTTCCGCCGTTTTGCAATAGATGGCTGTAGCGGTAAGTGGTAGTTGAAATAAATAGATCATAGATGTCATACAATAAGCTTTGGTATTTGTAAACATAACGCCATCAAAATATTAGTCGATTTGTGTCTGCATCATAAAGTTATTCTCGATTAAACATGTCAGCTTACGAGCCAAATTTTCGTCATTTGCGGGAAGATTTAATTTTCTGTTTAATATGAAGAAATCTGCGACTGAGACTAATCGAATGCTCTCAAATACCTATGGTGAGGCCGCTATTTGTGAAAGAATATGCCGAGAGTGGTTTCAACGCTTCAAGAACGGCGATTTTAACGTCGAAGACTAGCATTGCGGTGGAAGAAAGAAGGTTTTCGAAGATGCAGAATTGGAGGCATTACTTGATCAAGACTCGTGTCAAACGCAACAAGAATTGGCAGGATCATTGGAAGTGACGCAACAAGCCATTTCAAAACGCCTGAGAGTCATGGGAATGATTGAGAAACAAGAAAATTGGGTGCCGTACGAGTTGAAGCCGAGAGATGTTGAACGGCGTTTGTGTGTTTGTGAACAGCTGCTTGCAAGGCAAAGACGGAAAGGATTTTTGCATCGCATTGTGACTGGGGACGAAAAATGGGTTCACTACGATAATCCCAAGCGCAGAAAATCATGGGAATATCCCGGCCATGCTTCCACGTCGACAGCCAAACCGAATATTCACGGTTTCAAGGTCATGCTCAGTATTTGGTGGGACCAGCTCGGCGTAGTGTATTATGAGTTGTTAAAACCGACTAAAACAATCACAGGCGATCGTTATCGAACGCAATTAATGCGTTTGAGCCGAGCATTGAAAGACAAACGGCCGCAATACAACGAGAGACATGATAAAGTGATTTTACAGCATGACAATGCTCGACCCCATGTTGCGAAAGTGGTCAAGACATACTTGAAAACTTTGAAATGAGAAGTCCTACCCCACCCGCCGTATTCTCCAGACGTTGCTCCCTCGGACTATCACTTGTTTCGATCAATGGCACACGGCCTGGCTGACCAGCACTTTCGGTCTTATGATGAAGTAAAAAATTGGATCGATTCGTGGACCGATTCAAAAGATGACCAGTTTTTTCAACGCGGGATTCGTATGCTGCCCGAAAGATGGGAAAAAGTAGTGGCCAGCGATGGACAATACTTTGAATCATAAATGTATAACTAGTTTTTTACAATAAAGCCTCGAATTTCGGAAAAAAACGGCGGAAGCAAAGTTGTACACCCAATATAATATAGTTATTATTATCGATCAATAAATTTAAAGCTTTGCTACAATATATAGTATTCATTTTATTTTTAAGATCATTTCAAGATCATTTCAAGATCATTTCAAGATCATTTCAAGAAGAATCTCTCGCCTCTTTATTTTTCATCTATTTAAAATCATTTCTGATAAATAGATCAAGCAAAAAATACAGAAAGGAATCATCAGTTCGTGGAGAGTATATTTTAAAAAATTTGACTTTCAACTTTCTTAAAATCTCATGATAAAAGAAAGTCTTAAACGAACGACCCTGTAAATCATAAGGATCTTCTTTTAAAAACTTTTATATCAAGTACAACCAACTATGATGAACTGCATTATGTAAAATAAAGTGCTTCGTTTGTTTTTTATTTCATCTTTTTTTTTTCCCAAACGATTTTCATTTGCTCGAATATTTTTCCACGTAAATTAAATTAAAAGTATCAAAGAATCGGGTAAAAAAATTTAATTAGCATATTGTATTTTAAATGAAAGGTTGAGCAACTCATCGCTTCTAAATTGTATTCTCTCGTATTCTAAATATCTTATATAAATAATCTTTATTCAATGGATTTAAAATTCATAATATAATCATAATCCATTTCGTGCACGCAATTTTTAAAACTAATTTCAGCAAAATGATAACGCTGAAAAAGGATGAAATCATGAAATTCGCGCATAAAGATTTCGTTGCAATTACGTTATATCTCGTCGTTTGCGAGCGCGACGTAAAGCTGCAATAACGTAATGGAGTTGGAAAAGATTAAAAACAGTTCGAGCGTCAATATCCAATACCGCGACGACGCGCATTTATGTCTTTTCGCGCCACGATCGCTTATATACACGCATACATAGCAAAGAGAGGCACGAACGTGAAAAAAAAAAAGAAGCGCGAGCTCAATTTCCGTCTGATACGAGACGATAAAATCGGGAAGCAGTTTCTCGTGTCGCAAATTTTTCATAAGAGAGCTCACCACCGCGGGCTCCGATAGATAGGCGACGTTGACATTTTTATTCGCGCGCTCGTCCTTTCAATCTTTCTTCTTTTTTTTTTACTTTTAGCTTTAGATCGCACCTGCATTAGATCCGATCTTATCTGGATGATGTGCCGAAGACATCCTTTACGTTTCTCATATGCATGGATTGACTTTTTTTAAACTTTTCCCGAATCTTGCGTTTTGTGGCGCTTTCATTGCGCATGTTTATACGTACTAATAAGAATTGTACTTAAAAAATTTGAATATTTTAAAGATTTAATTTACGTGTCTTTTACTAAAATCGATTTAAAGCGAAAGCATACGATATAGTTTAATTTGCATTAATAATTAAATAAGCATAAAATAGTAGTAAATGTAATTATTATTAAAAAAAAACTTTTTAACGCACGTAATATCAATCATATGAAAATCAAATATGGTGTTTTTTACAATATTTGCCGTTTTAATATTCCCTACGATTTTCATATTTATATATGATTAATTTTTAATTTGTATTTCAATTATAAATCACCGCGCCGAGTTACTTTGAATAGCATTCCGACTTTAAATTCATAAGGTCGCCTTAAAATGAGTTCATTTGATAAATATATGTATAGTACGCTCTTGTACTCGAAATTTAATACTCAATCAATATAATATCGTCGATAAACATATTATTTCGTGTATAATTGTATTGATAATCAATTATTTTACAGAGAGATTAATTATATTTATAATTTTATTAAAGATTATCGTAATAGTTAATTTGTCATGAATTATAATTATATATATATATATATTGTACAATAGCATAATTTTCAATTTTTTAATTCAAAATTATTTTAAATAATAAAGGAAATTTACATTTGAATTTCATAAATTTTTAACGAATTCGTAATTAAATAAAAGGTGCAAATAAAACTAGAAAGTAAATTTTGGTTATGAATTATAACACAAAATACATTGCTTTTTTTTCACAATCAAGTTGAAAATTTAAAATACATAATTTAATATCATCTGAATTTTCTTTAAAACTTTTTCTTTTAGTTCTGTTTATCAATCACATTAAAAGACGTTAAAAATAACGAGGTTCTAATAAAAAGTACACTTAATTTTATATCGATTTTACTAAACGAATGAAATTTTTCATATTAATTCAAACGCAAAATATGTATGTCTTAATTAAAAGTGCATTCCTCTAACATTCCCTTGCGCTAATTTACACACACACACACACACACACACATACGCATACGCACACATACACAATCTATATAAATTTTCAAATACCCATAATCGATTCTCGCTTTATTTTCCTATCTCGACTCTTCCTCTCCTCTTTCAACCATTTTTCACTTTTCTCTTTCTCTAAATTCAACCCGCGGCTGCTAATGAATCTCCTTATTAAGGCAGGTAACCCGACTGGCTGCTGGTAGTGCTGACTTCCTCACCTATTTTACGGGGCCATGAAATTCGCTTTTAAGCTTCCCCGATAGACGTACTACCGGTTGACGAAAGAAAACGAAGACGTCGAAAGGAAAAGAATAAAAAAAAAAAAAAAAAAATAATCGAGAAAATAACGGTCCTAAAAAAAAAAAAATCCGATAATGCAATAATAGCGCGCGAATTTTTGGCGGTTAAGTGGAAATTGCGAACGAAATATTACAGTGTATCGAAGAAAAAAATGCGCGATAATAAATACATGCTATCTCTGCCCTTTTTTTTTTTTTTTTTTTTTTTTTTATCAATCTCGAGAGAATTTAAAAATCGCTTCGCCTGAGATATCGTAAATTACAGGTTTTTATGCACGTAGCAGCTTATAATATAATATTTAAGCGAGGAAGATACGAATCTGCAATGAAGATACGGATGCAACTTAAATAAAGTATAAAAGTAATAATTTAGTTTGCTTCAGTTAGCTCTAATAAAATATATTATTTTGTAAATTAATTTGTAAAACAAGGGAAACTTTGCGCTTAAGACTATGCAAGGAAGTAATTAATGCGTATTAACTTCAACGAGCGCATTTTAAAATATTTTTCTAGGCTAATTATCTTTTTATAGACAATATTCTTTAATAGTCCAGCCTACATTTTAAATTACAATAATTAAATAAGGAAGAGCGTTAAACATATAACGTACCTTAATTCAATATATTTAAAATCTTAATAATTATCATGAATATTTAGATAATTAGTTTAATGAAGTAAATTTGCACATGATTTTATATTTTCCTAAATCGGCTTTAAAAGTTTATCCATTGGCGCGTGCAGTTTACAATTTGAATTAGTCTTTAAGAGGTTTTCAGAATATTTCTCGCGCGATTCCAAGAACCCACGTGACCTTGGCCGCATCAAAACAAAATATTTGCGCTCTCGCTTATAGTAAACTTTACCTTGACCTATTCCTTCAAGTTTTATTGAATGAATTATATTTTCATTGACTATTTCTTGATAAATTAATTTTGAGTTTATAATTTTATTTACTTTAAAATTAATATTATTAATAATTAATTACAAATTTATTATTTTTGAAATTCAATAATAATTTTAATTACTTCAATAATTGCAAGATAAAATCAAATATTTTGTTACAAAAGCATTTTATTAGAAATTTTATTTTCTCCTAAAGGAACCAATGCGTAAAAAAATAAAAAATTTAAAGTCTATTTTTCATAATTCAACATTTGGCAAACAAGTACACCAACAAGCTAAAAAAATTCTGCGTTCCAGGCAATGTTTGTTAATTTCCGATGAAATCATCTAAATCAGCAAAATCTTGACGCCTCTTGCACAAGGAGAGCCAGCCAAAATTTATTCAAACTTTTTTGGTTAGACGGTGAAGAAGAGCACTGCTGTGAGAATAAAAAAGGAAAATAAAGGAAACAAAAGAGAATAACTGAGCATTAAAAAAACTCCCGACACGACTGCGGTTTATACACCAAGTAAAAAAAAGCTGTTAATCTTTAAACGACTTGATCGATTTTCATCAAATATAGTACATCTAAGAACTGTTTCGATTAAGCCCAGTTTTCAATTAAAAATGTATCGCGTCGAAGTCGGCCGACCTATTTTCAGGAGTGCACTGAGACATCGCAGACAGTCTCATTAACAGATAAACAGACATCGGCATCAAACTTATAACACTCCTCGTTTTTGACGTCGATGGTTAGAACTAAAAGAAAAAAAAAAAGAAAAAAAAAGAAAAAAAAAACGTACATTGTACCGTTTGTGCAGAGAGAAAGGTAGAAAAAAAGTAAGGGGATTTGAAGAAGAAATCGTCGACGGCCACCGCGGAATTGACTCGTTTTCCCGCGCATGTAACAGCCACGACGACGAGGACGGTTTACCCACGGGACTAAGCGGAAACTGTAAAGTAAACGGAAGACTGGAAAGCGACGAGGGAGGAGAAAAAGTGCGACGAGAAAAGGCCAAACGTTATACGTCGCCGTCGCGGAGAGAAACAAAAAGTGTGCGATAGAGGTGCGAAAGAAAATGAAAGAAGTAAACTTGGGAAGATGGAGATATAACTCAAGCTTGGAAAAAAAAAGCCGTTGAAAAATATAATACGAGTATAAGTGTTTATGTAAATTTTTTGGACAATAACTTTGTCATAATAAAAATAAGGACGATAATTAGAGTAATCCCGTTGTGAATATATGAGAATTTGCGCGTTGATTAAATGAGTATATTAATTTAATAAATTAATATTAATATTAAATAAATTTAATTTTCATTAGACATGTTTAATAAATAAATTAAAGCTTAAATATCCTTGACTCGCGAGAATTTACTGTATTTGTTTGCATGTAAAATCAACTAATACTCTTATAGCATTCATAGAACAAAATTTATATATAATACGAATATTTTTTTAATCGAACAAATTATTTATTAATTATCGACATATTCACGTGATTATTTGATCCTATTTTACGTACTTTAGTTGATGTTCGAAATAATTTTAAGTCAATTCAAACTATGTGCATATTGCAAAAAGTATGTAAATTTAAACATAACAATAATATTATTTTTCAAAACTGCAATTATTAATAAACGAATAAAACAAAATTTTCATTTAATTTAACAAAACCGAGAATTGAATGGAATAAGAAAATAATAAATTTTCGATTAAAGTAATGCCACGATGATTATTTTTTTAAAGGAATAAACTGAAAGAAGGCTGCAGATAAAAAAAAAAAAAATAAAAAATAAAAAGCAAAGTGCAGATTGATGTAAAGTACCTTGAGTTAAATATGTATATACAGAATAATTTTATTTGTCGCGTATAATTGCCCGAGGATAGCATGCGCCGCTATGCGCAATGCGCCTCAAGTTTTATGTTTGCCAAGTAAAAAGTTTTCCGTTTTCACCGAAGCTATACGTTATCTTTCAAATCGTTTCTCAACTTCGTTTACTCCCTTGCGGCTCTAAAGAGTAGCTATGCTCTTAATGGTGCACCAATCTTTTTTTTTCCTCCTTCTGTTTTTCATCTTTATGTATCTATATTTGAGAGATAACGTTTTTAAAATGTACGAAAAAATTAAAAATTTTAACAAAAATATAATGTTTAAACAAGTCGAAATAACAATTATTGAAACAACAATTTGTCGCTTACAGCATATGAAATAGTTTGTTTGATATAAGTTTCATTTTCTTTTATATTAAAGAATATTCCGTTAATAAATTATTCACAAGTATTTAAGAAATTAATTTAATAATAAATTTATAAATTATTTCAATTGGACTCAGTTAATTGATACATTTTTTTAAAATTTTAAATGTGTTTTCAAATTTAAACATTAAATAATTTCGTTGTCTGATAAAATATATTTTGAGTTTATAAATTTTTTAAACATTTTTAAACATTAGGGATTAAAAATATAAATTTTATTACGTTACTAAAAGCTTTCTTAATTAACTTTTGATTTACGTAATGTTATCAAATTAATCTATAAAATAAAGTCGATTAATTTTTTTCTTTTATGTAGGTCATCTATCTTACTTAAAAAAAAGGTTACGTTATGTGTGTTTTATATGAATTATTATAAAAAATATCGATTTATATTAGATTAAAATTTAAATAATTGCATGCATGTTTGATACGTGTGAAATGAAAAATTTTTATTCCATTTTAATAAAAGAAAAATTTTTTTATTAATTTTTGATATTTTCTTGATCTTATTTACATATATAAATTTAGAATTAAAAATTTAGATTATTGTTCAATAAAGATATAAACCAAGTTTTAATTACGTTCACATAACGGTTTTTAAGGGTAACTATGGCAAGAAAATATGGAGATTGTTTTATATTTGTTTTACGGAATAGTCTACTTATTTTTAAAATTAAGTTATTATTTTCAACGGCAAATTTAAAAGAATTCTAAATTTCGGATTTATTACCTACATTATTTATTCATGCATATTAGAGTAAAAACTAGAAGAAATAGACAAAGAAGTTGACAATATTCTTAAGGCGAAAAAAAGAGAAAAAGGGGACGATGAGTTGCGTGCGAAATGAGAGAGAGGGAGAGAGAGAGAGAGAGGGAGAGAGAGAGAGAGCGAAAGAGAGAGAAAGAGAGAGAGAGAGAGAGGGAGGAGGGGAGAAAAAGAGAGCTTTACTTAGAGAGAAAAGAAAAAAAGGGTCAGGCGTGACTGGTGTGTGCCCCGTAGAAATAGTAGTTCTTCGCGTACATCACATATAGGTACAAACACACATACAGGTTCAAAGCCGCGCGAAGCCTCGCACGCGCACTTTTTCCCGTTTCCAGTAGTGCACTCGAGTGCGCGAAGAAGGGTTTCGTATCCTCCTACCTTTTTTCACTCTATCTTCGTCTCGCTCGCTCTCCAGTTCTCCCGACGCCTTATTTTCCAGCTACGCGAAATTAGCCCGTCCACCTGACCCCCTCCCCTTGCCTTCACCGCCCACTCAATTTCTTGCCAACAAAAGGCTTTCCTCGCACGCCTCTCGTCCTCGTTTTCTCTTTCCCTTCTCCCCTCCCCCCCCTCTCTCTCTCTCTCACACTGGATGATTGCGAGCAATGTTTTACTTTTTCCCCTACCTCCACCCACGTCGTCTATCTCTCTTTTTCTCCCTTTTCTCCTACACCCTTTTTTCGGTGTATTTGCGCGCGCGCGCGCGCAAGGCCCACGTAACTCGCGATGGCGCATTTGTATTCTCGATTCGCGAGCGTGAAAAATAAAAAGGAAAAAAAAGAAAGGAAAGACAGGGAGGGAGAAAAGTAGCAGGCGCCGCTTTTGATTCGAGGACCGGAAAGGATTGCACTTTTACGGGTTGAGCGTGAAAATTTGCCTGCGAGCGCTTACCGCCCGCTATGATGAGCGAGAGGAAAAGAGAAGCAAAAGAGAAAGAGAGGGAGAGAGAGTGAGAGAGAGAGAGAGCGAGTGAAAAGGAAAGAGAGTTAAGAGAAATGTGCCGAGAACTGCATGATTTTTTCCTTTTCTTTTTTCATCTCCTCCTTTTTTTTCGACTGTTTGCGAATTTGCCTCGGCGCTTGAATGCACGGGTGTTACGTCGCGCATGAGAGACGTCATTTATGTGCCATTGTGCGCGTTCTCATTTTACATTTTTTCTCGCTTTGTAACTTTTTTTTTGTTTCGGTAAGCGCGGGCCGCGATTCATCGTAGTGCTAATTAGATTTTACGTTTGTCCGTGTGGCAGTGATTTTGAAAAAACAAAAAAAATTTAAATACAGCGCCGGTAAATATTCTATTTTAAAGCGAGAGGCAGTCATAAAATTAGTTAATAAATGAACAAAGTTTTTTACGACAGCATAAAAAATTCAAATTATCAGTATTATTATAATTTGTTTATAATCAGTTAAAATATTCCTGTCATAATTATTACTATCGCTCATACACGCAGTCATCATTACATCTCCTTGTTTACAAAATGAAATTATCAAATTTGAAGGAAGGAAGTTCATTTTATCAAAGGTCTGCATTGTTTTCACTTAATGTAACTAATGTAATAACATTAGTGTATGCATTAATATAGAATTTAACAAAATCATACGCACATACGAGTGTCCCAAAAGTATATATGCACCCCTAGCATGAAAAATATTTGAAATCGCTCAGAAACGCGTTTCAGTATACACCGGCACACAAAAAAATTTATTATTTACTTTCCAGAACTCGACTTTTTTTTGCGTGCTTGTGTTATTTACAAGGGAAAACTTTTTGGGAAGGTCCTAGCATGATACCCTTTGGAAAGAAGGATGTAGGGGACCCTCTACCTCAATTTTTTCAAATGGCTAAAAGGGGGTAAATTACGCATCGCTGAAGTCTTATCAATGCAAATATATTTAAGGGGAACCTAACATCTGACCTCCGAGTATCCATATTTGTATTAAAAAAAACTTCTTTAATAATAAATCTTTTTCCCTGCTAGCTATTTCAAAAAATTAGGTCACTCAATTTTCTCTACCTATATACTTTTGAGATTCTAGGTATGGCATAAATTAAAATGTGCGCTGAAAAAAATTTGTTAAATTTTCTAAAAAAAATTTTTTTAATATTTCTGAATTAAGAAAAATAAATTATTTGAACTTTCTATATTTAATTACAACAAAAATTATGATTAAAATTTTGACATTTGTCACTCATTATAATTATGCAAAAGATTAAGAGTTACCAATTGAATAATAAGTTAATATTACAATTTACATATATATATATAATACTTCGTAAGTAATGCAAAAATCTGGTTTAATTGTAATTATTTCAAAACAATGTTAAATTGAAATTTTCGCCTTTTATAAATTATAATGTGAATTAGTAGTCATCTGAAGAATTACAACTCGTATTTAATGACCTCTGAAGAGTAAAGTAAATTTACCATTGAAAAGTTGCAAAACTAAATTATAACATTGATTCATTATTCAATCGATAGCCCTCTTATAAATAATGACTGTTAATTTAAAAATATTTATATGTATTTTTTTTATTACAGATTAATTTAATTTTATACTTCAATATTAATAATGCCTATTGATTTTTGAGAAATAAATAGTTTAAAATTTTTCTTATACGAATCTAGAGTAACTTGTTATTATGAAACATTTCTTCAAATATTTATTTTAAATAAATTTTATATCACCATTTTTAAAATAAGTATAGGGCGCCATCTTTTTCGCGCTCGATCGTTTTAAACATGAACTTGGTATTCCTAACTAACCGACTGGCTAAGTAAATCTCCATCAATAAGAAAAAGTACTGCGGTAAATTTCGTTGTTATCGACACAGAAGTATAGACTTTAAATGTATGGCGGTACAAATGTTAACGGTATAAATGAGCTTTTTAAACTTTTAACATTATATTTACTTATGCGCAACTATTTTATACATTTTTAGAAATAATAGATATTTTAGGTTATATCAACTATATGAATATTGTTGGAAAAAAAAAAAAATAATAATTTTAATTCATTTCAAGTATGCTTTAACTACATCACAGCGTACAATTTTATGTATTTAAATTGATTTAAACCTTGGAATTACACCTTAGTGACAAAAATATTAATATGAATCATTTAAGGAACTATTATTTTTTATTTGTAGAAGGTAAAGTATCTATTTTACTATACCAGCGACTATTTTAGACAGTACCATTGGTTTAATAAAGTCGGCGTAAAATATATATCAATTTAAAAAATTATCGCATCAATTTGAACAACAAGCTTTAATGAATGAATTTTTTATCTTTATCATACATACGGCTAGATCAAACTTTATAAAATTAGCCATTAAAAAAAGAACAAAAGTGAAAAAATGACCTTATCGCGACGTTGTACCAGATGCCACCAAAGGAAATAAAAAAGTTCGATAAACCATCGTTAGTTCCTTTCGTTCGCTTTTTTTCTTACAAGTTTTGCGAAGAATAAAGCTCCAGCATGAAATCCAAAATTATCACATCGGAATTTTTTTGAGCCTTGCTCGTTTGCTTCAATGTATAAAGCTGTAACGCGTATTAAGTATAACGTAATTGCAAGCAACAGTCTGTATAGCTTCTTATCTATACGCTATTCAAACTTCGCCGACAGCTGATGTATGCTCAGAATTATTGGCCTTTACATACATATACTAAATTGCGACAATCAAAGAAAAATTAATATTGATACTACTAGATATAAAATTATGCTTAAGTCGTAATTTCTTTAAAATAAATCCTATCACGGAAAAAAATTCTAACCCTCGTAGTTTGAGCGCCCTCCATTCATAGTAGCTGATGCCTTATACTATTTTAAATTAAAATTTCTTTCAATGTTTACATAAAATACATTATTTCAAGGCATGGAATGTGTTTTACAAGTAATGTATGTCGATTTTACAAATTCTGTAAAAGTGTTATTGTGTAGCATTACGAACATAATCGTACTGAAATTGTCGTCTCTCACAGAAGGAGACGGCCTTTGCAATCAACTTGTGGCGTGTTTCTAGCGGCACTCGTGCAGCTAAACAAAAGATATTTCACATATGCACAACTGTATAGCGTCGATGGGAGCTGTAAAGGCCGTCTCCTGCTATAGGACACACGAGCTATGCAACGATAGATTGTCGATATTTGTAATTCAAATGTAAGGCATCGATACTGTTAAATTAAAGCGTATGTGTACAATATTTTTAAATTCACCTTACATTTTTAGTAAGATGGTCTCCATGCTTCAATAGCTTGTATACATACTTTCAAAGTTACCACAATCGCTAAGTAATATACCTTCAGTATATTCTTTATACTGTAAAGACAATTTTTTTTTTTCCAAATATTTTTAAAATTTTTTATTCATAATACTCATAGTTTGTTCGAGTTACTCGTAAAAATGCTATTATTTAAGAATAATCGATTGAGCCGTACAATTGATACACTCGAATGTACGCATACATAAGACGACATTCCATTTATAATATTATATTTGTTAATGAAATTGTTAGTTGATCGCAACTGGCTTGTTAATCGCTTCCGAAAAAAATTCCATAAATTGTTACTCAATATATTTAATTAAATAGAAAGATTAGGAGAAAAGAAAAAATATGTTAAAATGATTATTCATTTGCTTCTAATTGATTATTTTTTAAGTATGGAAATTAATTTTCATTAAAATAAGTCCTGTTAAATAAATTTAATTCCACGTATAACTTCTTTCGTGCTAAAAGAGATAAAGGGGGTCAAATGTTAATGACGTAAGAACGTCGACAAGGACGACATCGGGAATGTTTCGAAACGCAATTGCGGTAAAACCCAAAGTCGGAGATTCAAAGTTAATAGCTAACACGCGGGAAAAGGGCGCACAAAGGTGATATAAAAAAAAAAAAAAACATAAAAAGAAAGACGATAAAGAAAAAATATAAGAAACCGATCGAACTCGGGCGTTTTTGATGCAGTACCGTTGCACTTTGCTGGAAGATAGTCAAAGCCTTGTCTCTCTCTCTCACTCTTTTTCTCTCTCTTTTTCTTTCTCTCAACTGGCGAACAAGGAGCATTGTTCCCCAGAGTATTTCGTTATTAGGAGAGAAAGCGAGAGCGAGATATATATATATATATATAAGAGGGCGCAAAAGCGACTCTGAATCGCGAGCTGAGAAAGGAAGTCGTGCACCTGGCGCCTCTGGATTTCTTCTTCGCATAGCTTTAAGACGCGCAGGGAATACGACAATGACAAACGAAGAGCGCGACACAGAGAAGAAATGGAACATAGCGAGTGCGAGGTGTATATAGATCTACGTCAGTAGATCATATAACGTAAATGAGTTAAAGAGAAATGTATATGTTTAATTAAATTTTATTCGATTGTCACCAAAATACTCAACGTTTATAACTTATAACGATGGATTCGCTTAATTGGATAATGTATGATCGAGAGTTTACTACGAAATTTCCATTAAAATATTGTGCGAAACGGTACACTTTTAATTATTGATATAAAGCATCGGGGATAACTTTCTTGCCCAAGTTGCTACGCGGCGCACATACTGATTTTCCCCAAAAGTTTCGTACTCGGTTGCAAACTTTAAAAAGCTTTATTCGTTTTAAGTTGAATGGTACACAGTAACGAGCCCTTATTGAATTCGACATAAAAGTTTTTGCCATTACCAAAAATTACGCTTGCATATTAAAAACTTGGTATTGAATTTTCGCGCGCGTCTAATTCAATGTACATTATTTCGAGAAAATATGTATTTTATACGTTTTAAGTATTCACAGCGCGAAAACTTGATTTTCATGATCGAATTGTTTCGAATTTATTTATCATCAACTCTTGGCCAATTTTCTCGGTTAAAAATCACTTTCACGAGGAACGTTCTCTCTTAATAACGGAAGGATAATTGCAATAAAAAAATTTTCCAGCCGTGGAAATGTCCTCGTTTAGTCGCCGACGGCTAAAGAAAAATAGAAGAAGAGAAGATAAATAAAGTGGAAGCGAGAATGAGATAATATCCGTGGAAAAAGAGAGGACGAAAGCGAGAGCGAGTACATACGCTAGGTGTACACATATATACGCAAGCGTACGTGTATACAATATGTATGTTTATGTATGTGTGCAACTGAGTGCGTACGTAAGTGTATGTGTGATGGAAGAAGGAAAAGGACGAAAGGGAAAAAGAGAGTTAGAGGGCGGATCGTCGAGGTATACGCTATCGCAGCGTGCGCGGAATATTTCGCGAAAGGTTTCCCAGGATCTTGCCGTGTGGTCTTGGGCTATACGAAGCTACGTGACGGGATTTTGGGGGTTGAGCGCTAGGTGCCTGTCGCAATTTACACGGGGGGACTCTTCCTTTTCCCTCGAGGCGCTTTGCGCATACACATGCACACACGGGCGCAAACACACGCACACGCATATATTCCGTGAGTCGCAAGAGATTCTCGCTTTTCCCGTTTGTATTGTTATCCTTCGTTCTTCTGACTTTTTTGTTCCTCTTTCTTTCTCTTTCTCTTTCTCTTTCTCTTTCTCTTTCTCTATACTCTCTCAGCTTGCTTTCCGTACTTATTTACTCTTCTTGTATTGAGTTTCTGAAGGCGTGGATTCAATAGTGGAGCGAAGTTATTGGAATTGTGGGATTGGTATATACACTCTTGGAATTTGTTCTCCTTTCCACTTTGGATTTGACTCTTGGAAAACGGAGTACTTTCAAAGTTTGGCAGTGCAGTTGCTTAAGGGATCTTACGATGTCAATGTATTTTTCTTTTTCCAAAGATTTATGCTCAAAAACAACGTTAATTCGACAAAATTTAATACCTTATTATTATAAGTGCTTTTATTTAAAAATTATTTTTCGCTTTTTTTTTTTTTTTTATTAAATCGTAAATTGTTACGGACAAATAAGTATATACGTATACCATGTATACTGTTATTCAAAGATTTCCATTCAAAGAGATAAACGATAATCATTTCAAGTAAAACTCTTTATAGTAAAAAATACTCAGTTGTATATTGGACATAACGGTGATGAGATGAATATTATATTCATTAAGCCTAATAAATTAATAAATGAGATATTATAATGAGTATTAACAGCCTATCACAACACTCAATAAATCTCAATTCTAATTATAAATTAATTTAACCCCGCGCTTAGCTTAAAACCCTTTACCCAATTAACACGCAATTAATACAGCGCAATATTACACCGAAGTGTGTACACCCACACACACACACACACACACACACACACACACAGACACACACAAATATATACTCATGTAATCAATAAGCTCCGACGGTATTTACCTCCAAGTGAGATTACGATGCTTCCAGGGGGTGCCGTGAAGTGTATAGCGCTTGTAGCGTCGCAATAGGCTCAGGTCCTGCAGCCTGAGATCCGGCTTATCCGGTAAGCCACATCGCGGACTCACCATTAACTTTTGCGTTCTTTCGTCTATTACACCGGTCTCCGGAATACCGCCAAATCTCTGTAAATTTTTCATTCGGATAAATTTTTCATCCATGATTTATACAATGCAATTATATGAACGATTGCGAGGCGCACAAGTTAAATGAAATTACATTTTCATTCTTGTTAACGTTAAAAATGGAAATAAATTCGAAATTTCATATTATAATATACTTCCCCGTTACCTTTACATGAAATATAAATTAACCAATATATTTATTGATGAAATTTAAATCGAATAATAAAATTTGATAATTTGAATAATAATATTTTTAATTAAATTATTAAAAACATAATCTTGTTAAATGAATATTCATCTAATTACGGTTAAATTTTATTTCAAACAAGCTTTTATGATCTCATAAATAGATTTCGTCTTGTTTTTTAATACGCTGTAAGCGTTTTTTTGCGTACGCAATTATTGCATGTACTAGTACTGAGCAATTTGAAGTATCATTAATAATTAACTTTGATTTTAAATGGCAAATGTATCTAAATTATACTGAAATTTTTTAATCGAAAGGAAAAAGGGAGAATTTTCTCATTTCTAAAATGTTCCATCAGGTAAAAGAAACATCGTTAAAAACGATTTTATATTTTTAAAGAAAGATTTCTCTAACAAATCGCATTATGTGAACAGAAAGATTATTGTGATAACGATTAAAAATAGATAAAAGAAAAGAGAAATCATAAAAAAAAAAAAAAAAAAAAAACAAGCGGTCAAAACATCTAACGGGAATAGTTCGAGAAGTCCGTAGATCGATAATGTACGTGCATTACCCGTACAAGTTTTCAAATAAGCGAAACGCATTCTATAAATCTTTCGTAAAATAAGAAAAATCGGATTTGCTCGTGACAAAGGCTAACAATGAGGCAAAATAGTCGATCGAACGAGCAAAAGAACTATTGTGTGTGAGAGATAGAGAAGAAAGCGTATCAAAAAAAAAAAAAAAAAAAAAAAAAAAAAAAAAAAAAAAAAAAAAATTAATTGGAAAATCGCGTACATACGACCGCTTGAAAATTTTATTTTAACTAATTTAACACAATTAAAACAATTACATGCTACTTTTATGTTAAGTTATTGCAATATTATCAATTAAAATTGTTTTCGCTTTCGACGAAACTTTAATAAACTGTCTTTGTAGAATTTAATTAAAATGCTGCATATACACTAAGTGTATTGTATAATCTGCTTTGTAAATTTTTTTTTTTTTTTTTATATTACATAAAATTAAAATAACAAATGATAGGAATTTCAAAATTTGAAAATGTATGCGTACAAATAGAATGATAAAGGTATCGGTAGCAGGAAAACAGGATGTTGTACTGACCAAGACAGAAACGATTTTCGTCGCGACTCAAACAGAATTGCTTTCGTTTCAAAGCGCCAAAAGAGAGCGAAAGAGCTAGAGAACGCGAATTCGTATAAGAAGAAGAAAGACAGAAAGAGAAAGAGAGAGAGAGAGAGAGAAAGCAAAAGATTGGCGTTCGAAGTCGCGTACCGTATGCTCGTTTAGTTTCTATTCTTAGAGGGAAGTCTTTGGATGCCGGCAGATAAGGTAGTAAGTACACCATTGTCATAATACAGCTTTACGTTTTCAAAAGACCGCGACGGAGGAACGCACAACTTGCGCTTCGATAAATATCGACAGAAGCAAAAATTAGAGATATACAGAGCCATCTTCTCTCTTTTCTTCACACAGTAGTGGGAAAAAAGAAGTCGAAAAAGAAAAAATAAAAATTGCAACGTCGAAAATTCAGATGTGCACTGCTTTTACCTACACAATAGAAGATTCTTAGACTAATCGCTAAAATGTAAAGCGTATAGGATATTTTTTCCTATTTTGTATATCCGAAACTCTAAAATATTCCTATGATAATGAATTTTTGTTTAATATAATTTTAATTTCAAAAAAAAAAAAAAAAAAAAAAAAAAAAGGTAATAAATTTGTATAATATTTAAAAATGTTTGTACTACTGCATTTGTTAATAAAATATTGCAACTATTTTAAAAAAATTATGCACAAAATTTTTATGTGCGTTTTTTTTTAAATAAATAATTATCAAATTCTTGTTTTAAACTTTAATATTTTAGTAAAAAAAGTTATACACTATCTGGGAACAATTTATTATTTCCTAATCGTAAAAATACCTGATGAATTGATTGATGATAAACAAAATAATGTAAAAAAAAAGGTTCAATAAAGAAAAACAAATTAATAATAAATAATAAAAGATTATTCACTTCATTAATGAATAATTCACTTAACGTACGAATAACGAATAACTTATTAAATTTTCAAATTATCCGGATAACTTAACGGATGACTACAAATTGCTTTATCGATAACCTTACACTGGAATAAGAGGCAATATCGAATTTTTCTTATCTGGAAGGAAAAAATTGAATTAACATAACGGGTGCCTTGGCACAAAGCTGAATCGATCGGCAAAGCCGATTGAAAAATTCAAGCGCTTTCTGTCGATACTTTTTGATCTAACGTTCTATACCAAGTTATAAAAAAAGCTAAAACTATGTGCTATAGCGTTGAATTATGCTTACTTACTTGCGCCATCACAATGATGAGCAGATTAGAGCAGATTAAAAGAAGTAGAATAGAGATTTCCGAAAGATGAAAACGTAATCTTTCTTTTTGCAATTTTAATAATTGAAATATCTCTCACACTAATTTCTAAATAGAATTTAACTATATAAAAGAAAGAATAAATGTTTTTGTTAAACTTTTTTTAATAGGGCTGCATTTAAAAAAAAAAAAATACTTCTAGTCCTTATTTGTTCAATGAATTTATCGATATGTTCTTGAAAAATAAACTTGAGTTTTTAAATGATTAACGTTTTTAATATAAATGTAACCTTAATTTGTTCATAATACATGCTTGAGGCGACAAAAAAAAGATAAACAAAATCATAAGTTTTTAAGTTCTGTAAGAGAAATTATACGCTTCTTCTACAATAACCTTCTTAAATTAAATAAAATTTATGAAGGTTTCTTAATTAAAGTATAAAATGGTCGTTTAAATGTCGCATAATGTTAATCAATATAAATAAATGAAAATATTCAACTTTTGTTATTTAATTTATTGAAAAAATTGTTGATTTTTCTAATAAAATTCAGATAAGGTTTATTATATTATATTATTCTTCCAACAAAATGTTCGCATCAATGAATTCAAGCAATTAATCAAGAAATACGTGCTCATGTAGAACATGGCAATATACGGAAGATAGCTTGAAAACGATATATCAATCGAATAAAATGTATATAAAGAATCGATCACTCGACCGCTTTTACAAAAGTATTAATGAACGAAAAGGATAAGAAATAAAAAGGCAAGAGAGCAAACGTACACTTGGCAGGAAAATCGAAGAAAATGGAGTAAATAAAGGTAGAAGAAGAGAGGCGCAAATAAGAGGTAGAAAGAAGACAACGCGATTGACAAGCGCGATTTTCATGCAAATCTCTCGTTCTAGCAGCCTCTCTTGCCGTCGCTTGCATACAAGATAGGCCAAAGCTCCTCTGTACGGTTATGTAGTCCCGAGTTCGGTGCTCGATCGAACATTTGCATCTCGCGCATCGGAATTTTTCTTGGGGCGTGCACCGCCGAGTCGCGTCGGAGAAAAAGCAAGAAGCGCCGACGAAGCGTCGAAGAGCGATAATGGGAAAAGCGAGACCTTACGAGGCTTATACTCAGCCTCTTTGGTGTAGACTATCTTTCACTTATTTCTCTTCTTCCGCTTACGCGCTCTACTTTTTTTTTCTTTTCGTATATATACTGTTCAACGCGAGCTCTCGCTCTCTCCCTTCTCTTAATCTATGGATAAGACATACTAGTATATACAGATATATAAAGAAAGAGAGAGAGAGAGAGACTTTAAGAGCAAAACCTTCTATTAAGATTGCGAGAAAAGTCACTGTTTGAATTCAGTAGGAGGAGAGAGGGATAAAATTTTTCACACGAATGACGAGGACGTCGAGTTTGAAACGAGGGAGCAATTTCATGTTCGAATGGATTCTTTCGAGCTTAATTGCATATTTCGCTTTTCGAGTTTGATGTAGAGAGAATATTATCTTTTAATCTTATTTTCCAATATTGACGTAATTAATCTTTCCGTTTTTATATCACCATATTACAATTTATTCTATATTTGAAATTATTACCAATTTATGATAGGTATGAAAATATGAACATAATAAAAAAAAAAAAAAAAAAAAAAAAATTTATAAATCTTTATATACAAAACAAAACAGTTCTACTTTCTATGATATCTGACATCTTTCATTAATATTTGACAGTAATTTATGTATCGATCTTTAAATAATATCAATACACAGTTGTGTCTACAATGTGATAATATCAAAATAATAGATATATCTCATTCAGCGGGAACTATGAGAATAAAGAATAATTTATACATTTCTTAATAGACTAATGATGTCGTATATCGAACCGATAAATCTTTTTCTTTCTCAATTTATATTCTTCTAATTCTTCAACATTCAATATGTCATTAAATTTCCATTGAATTATCGCTTCGACAATTTTTCTTTGTATTCTTTCAATACAAACAAACGAATAAAAAAAAAAAAAAAAAAAAAAAAAAAAAACAGAAATAAGATAAGATAATATAAAATAAAATAAACTAAAATAAAGAGTCATGGGGAACATGTGCGCTCACGCGAAACAAAAAAAAAAGCATAGTTAAAAAAGTATCCTCTTTTTCGAGGAACTGACCTGTAAACTCCTGATGGCATCCTTCAGCTGGTCATCGGTCCTCAGGTTTCCCGTCTCGAGGCCGCTCTGCGGCAGATAGCCAAACTTCATGAGATAGTTTTGCTGCAACAAAAAATCGAAAAAGAATAACACATTATTACTCTCTTCTTCATCTCTATATCTATATTTGTTGAGATTAACTTTGAAAACTCGTTACGCATACGTTTAATTATATTTATATCCATGTAAATACACATATACATAATAAGATGTAGGAAAATTATGAGGCATTTCTCTCATCGCCAATGCATAGGATATGAGAGCGCGTGGTGTTATTCTTGGTTGCGTTGGCGCGCGGTCGCGGCTCCCGAGCATTTTGCATAATAAATTTCAAGTTTGCGCGATCGATGAATCCGGAATGATGCCGGGTACGCTACACCGCCTCGGTTATATAAACTCGGTGAATTTGAGGCTTCGTTACGGTTCCGTTACTCTTATGTATTATTCCTGCTGCTTGGTTATTTGGTTTTGCTTATTTTGTTACTATTTGAGATAGCTTGAAGATTTGCCTTTAGAAGCTTACTTAATTTATTATTTACGTTTAATAGGTAAATTTTAAGGATCGCGTTTTAATTCAACATTTTAAGGAACTCGTTCATTATTTCGTATGTTATTTAAACCTTGGATTGATATTTAAATTTTTGTTGTATTTTCTTACACAGTGCAAAAATTATAATAGAAGTTAGTTTTAAAAGTTTTAATGAATAATAATTGCATCAAATATTTGTTAGAAACGAAAGTTGAATGTAAATGATAAGTAATGAACTAAAACGGTTAATGAATAAATAAGAATTCATTATGATAATTCAAAGTTTACCGTCATCTCGCTTTTACAGATCTCGATGCGTATTTCGGAACAATAGGAAAGAATAGATGAGCAAATGAAAATTTTTGTTAATCATTAATCGATACTAAAACTTTACGAGCACGTTTATCTGTATGAGTAATGTAACGATCGTTTGGTTAACCGAGTGCGTCTGGGTCAACTTAATTAAAATTTTTTAGAGAAAATGTAATTAATAAAAAAGAAACGTTAAAGTGATAAGGTATAAATGCGATCAAAAGAATTTTTAAAAGTTCAAATTTATACTGATAAGTAGCAGATTGATTGATTGATCTCAGAGATTTTTCGAATTTGTATCAATTGTGAAATTGTCACAAAAGATAAAATATGAAATTTCAAATATAATATATAATGGGAATGGACAGAATAACCCAGTCTATACTAATATTTTTTGTATCACTTTATTATTATTTTCCGAAAAAAATTTAAAAAAATTAAAAAAACTAACGAATGTGCTTTGCTATTTTTTTTTTTTTTTTTTCTAAAGAATAAAAAAAATTAATATTTAGTTCAGTTTAAGCAATTTTTACATCGCATAAAGACTTTTTTTCTTATTTATTCTGTGTATATTTTATCATGTTATTTTATTATTTTTTATGACTTCTCTGGACATGAATATATGAATACCAAAACCCGTCGTCAAGACGGTTTCAGTAGATATTGTGTGGATACTATATTTAGTTTAATACGTTATTAATATTGATACTATGATAGATACTTATTATTTTTAACGCGAATAATACATATTTTATTATTTCATTTACACAAGACTTAAATTTTTAAAATGACTTTAAAACAGATTATTTTTATCCTAACAAAACATCATATCAAATTATGCTTTTTTACAATATTATTGTTTATCGAACGTAATTATTTGAAAAAATAAAATATTAATTTCGACTATGATGATTTATGAAAAAAAGAAATTTCATAGCCGTTTCCAAATATAATATCAGGAAAACGAAAAAGGAGGGAGAGGGGGGTAAAGGTGAAAAATAAAAGAACCGAGTAAAAATGTTGTCGTAAAGTGTACGCGAGTAAAGAATTAGCATTCAAACTGAAGCGGACCGTCAACGTGCCATTACTCTAACCGTCTACGAAAACAAAGTCCTTAAAAGCAAGATAACTCTCGGATCTTCTCTCTAGCTCTTCTCTACTGCACTTCCTACTTCCTCTCTTACCCCTAAAAACTTCCAATAAACGTTGACGTTGTTTAATGCTCTTGTTTTCCCTAATTCGTTTTCTCTCGGCGAAAATGCTATCTTTCGGGTTTTCTATTTAATTATTCATTCGGCACTCGGACTCGGTTAAGAAAAATCGACTCGGAAAAGAGAAAATAACAGAGCGAGTAAAAAAATAAAAGCGTCGCGAAAGTAAAAGCAAGCACGAGAACGAACATATTCGAGTATATATTCGAGTTGTATGCGTTTCTAGCTATTTTCGTGCCTCGTTCCAAAATATACGCAACGTGTATATATACACACGTATACATATAGACGCGTACATGTATATGTATGTATGTGTATGTATATGTACATACGCATTTAAGTGCAGCGGTAGTAGTAGGTGGGAGAAATAATCGGTTGCAAGCACGAAGGAGCGGCAGGCAACGGCTACGTCGGCGGCGCCCGTCTCTCATTGCCGAGTTGTTGCGGCTCTGAATTACAGCCCAACCTCCCCGGACTTCTCCGTATAGGTGCACGCACCGGAAACTCGCCGATCGGAATAACAATGTCCTTGGGCGAGAGCGCCTTTGCCTTTTCTCTCTCTTTCTCTCTCTTTCTCGACTTTATTTCTCTTATTCTTCTCGCTCCTGGCTCTATGGCATTATGAGACTTGAAAATTTAATTCGGTAATCGCGGTAGGGCTCGCTTTTTCCTCGCACTCGAGCACCACATTGCGAGTCTCGACGAGGTGCTCAGCGATGCGCGCTTGCAATTGAATTGACACTTGGCCGGAAAAATAATGCCGAGAGCATTTACCGTCAAGCTAATCGACTTTCTATTCGAGCTTTCTCCTTAGCAAGAAAAAAAGTATAAATATTAGATGATTGTATCGATTTTACCGTCGGCAATAAGGTACGACGTATACATATAAATGAAATAAAATGAACAAATTAATATTTATTAATTTACGTTAATATTTAAAATATTTGAATATTTTTTAGTTAAAGTATAAACTAATCGAGTTACGTATGCATACGCAAGATCTGAAGCTTGACTTGTTAAAAAATTGCGAACAAACGATAAATTATTAGAGTTATCTGGAATTTGCACAATGCAGTTAACCCATTTTTAACGAGAAATAGTTTGGCGCTTTAAATTTATAGCAACAAATAAAAATAGGTTAATCGTACGTGTCTAAATTTAGTTCTCGTTTCTCTACATATCTTATTTATTGGTACACAATAAATAAGAACATCTTTTAATCAAAATCCACGTGCAAAGACCTGCGCGATAAAATTTTTTTTTTTTTTTTTAATTAAAAGCCAAAAAAAATGCAAGGACTGCATTCCGCAGTGCAATAAAAACAAAGTTAATTAAAGAGATTGAGAAACAAAATAGAATTGAAAATAAACTATTTCAATTGCAGAACGCAACAGAAAAAACATTTTTTTATTTTATTATTTAATTTTTTTTTTTTTTTTTTTTTTTTTTTTAATGTTACACATTTGCGCTTTTCAGAGCATAAAAAAGACGAAAAAAAAAAAAAAAAATCATCGCTCACTCTTGCTTTGAAATAAGGTCGGCAGCCGCAAATTGTCATGTGAACGCGAACTTCGAAGGCTTTGCATTGTGCGTGTTAACGGATGCAAAAATACATTGAAAAATTTTCGCAGCAAGCGCGCGCGCGCTCTTACGCGCGAACACAAAGTACTAAAGGATTAAATTCTAGTCGCGCGTGACGTTTTTAACGTAACAACTACTTTGTGAGCCGTGTTTGTGTATACATACCCACATGCGTACATCAATACGTGTACATATACGCACGTGGATACAAACGCACATTTTGGTTATTGATCATTCGCTGATTCTGGGTATCTTTCGTCTTGCTATTTGCTACGCTAACAATCAAAATAATATATATACATACACATATACATATGGATATAAAAAAGTTTTTGATGTTATTTTGAATCGATTCACATTCAACTGTATTCACAATAGAACGTAGTATAATCTAAAAAATATATGTATGGTATATAAATATTATCCTATCAAAAAATTTAATATATTCGAGAGGTATAAAATTACAGATAAGTTTTTTATAAATTAAATAATTTTTAATTTAAGAAGCAATAATTCCATAATACTTGATCTTATTGATTCCTCACATACCTTTAATGTCTATTTTTTGATTAAAAAATATTTCATTTCTAGATAAAATTTTTAAACTAAAAAATAAAATTTCTGAATAAAATTTTAATCATATTGCAATTGTTTGACTCTACGTGATTAAAAGTTTTTTTTTTAACGAAAATTAAATACATTTTTCAACTCAAAGTTAAACATATAGTAAACGTTCTTTATACCGGAACAACGATAAGATAATCAATAGGTTAACGGTTAACTTTTGGTTATCCGTTAAAATATTTCCCGGTTTCGCTACAATACAGCCGCGCATGTCGGCATTTTCTAAAGTACAATATTTCATTCGCAAGGTGAATAAGGAGCGCTCTCGAAATATTCGAAAAATTTTCCATCAAGTCATACAAAGCCTGACATTAACGAAATTTTCTCATTGAAACGACGGGCTTAACGATATTTTATAAAAGCACGTCATCGTGCTCGCTACACATAATCAACGGTTGTATATATTTGTGTATCCGCGTATAAATATTTAACTGCATTTGTATGCACAGGTTTGTGCGTGTGCATGTACCTAAAAAATTTTATTTATACCGCAGAATATACCCAAATATAACAATAAAGTATACGATTGCCAATTCTATTGCATTGTGTACACATTTTATACGTGCACACTAATAACCGTTGATTCGTTATCTTTAAAGTCTTGATATAATCATTTTACCCAATTGTTGTTGCCCTTACTGTTGTCATGCTTCAATGATCGATATTTAATTCTTGCTTTAAAATGCGTTTAATTGGATAATAAGAAATAGATATAGTTACGAGTCAACGTTTAGAGAAGGTGGAGAACCTTTATTTATGTTTTAACGTAACGTTCAAACTGCGTTATACATAATATAAACGGCAATTATTAAGTTTTATCGAAATCGTGTGATTTATTTAAATAAAAAAAAGTGTTTCAAAGTCTTGAAAAGTATTTAAAAAAAAATTTAGGGCTAAATAATAAAGTGAAAATAATTAAGAAAAATATCTTTTAAAACGCCAACAACGATTAAACTTTAATAGCTATTGAAATATTTTGGACACGTGCAAGGGTATTTATAAGCACGAGTATAATAAATTTTAATCTAGTTTCATGTTTTTTACTAACGTGTGAGAAATAACGTTTGAAATAAAATATAGTAAGTACGAATAATAACCGTAAGAAGTGAGCGAAGGTAATTATAAATATCGTAAGGTTGAACGAAATTTCAGATGATAATCGTAATCCAAGCGATCCAGCCATAATTCATCAACGAAGTATGTATATACGAATAGATGTGTATACACACAAACTTGAATTCACATACAGGTATATTCAAGCATGGCAATTTGGCTGATTGGTTCTTACATGTATGGCGCGCTCATCGAGTTTCATTCGGTCGCACGGTATATCTGCGTGCGCGCGACGCTTTCGAATCATACTGAAAGCTCCAGATGCCATTTCCGCGTATGTGCACGCTGGCCTACAATTCAATACCGTCCCGGTGTTCGAATAAATATGCAAATACTCGGACGTTGTGCGCTCCTCTTCTATCCCATTCTCTCTTCTAGGCAGAAAGGCATCGGAAAAAACACGACCTTTTTTTTTCAACGCGCGATCCGCGCGCGCTCGAATTCGGCATCGTTATGCGTCTACGTGTAACTCATATCTATATATATACGCATGGTATACCAAAAAAAATCGCGTTTCACAAAAATTTGTTGCGAATGTGAAAGATCGCCTACGTGCACATCGTATCGGACTATTTGGTATATACATATACATACTATATGTATATTGGAAGAGCGTTGTACGATGCCAGATCGATTTGACGGGGTGAAAAAGCATTCGGGAATATTTTTGTAATTTGCAGGTATAGAACGAAGTTCGATACGAGGGAATGTAGTTTGATTTTGTACTGAGAAAATTCAGCTGAATTGGTGGCAACACGAGATTGACCGATTGCCTGAAATTTGAACCTCATCATTCATTAATATACATCGTGCGCACGCAGATTGCTTTTTATAGATTTTTATTAGTACAATTTAACCTTCGAAATTCTTTATGTCTTTATCGTACATTATTCTTTTCAATCGCGCCATCCTTTATTGGCGATCCAAAAAGGAATTTCTTTAAATCGTTATATAAATAAAATGCATACGTCAAATAATTTTTTCTTTTTTTAAAAACAAGTTATTAATGAGAAAAAAAAAATAATTAGTTTTTCTTTAATCATTCATTCGATTAACACCATTATAAATATTCCCAATGCAATCTTCTTTTCAGAATATAATTTATCATTTAAATCAAAGCAGTAATTTGTTTTTCAAATTAAAAAAGTTAATTGCATGCTTTATTTAAAATCTTTACGAAAACACACTATATTTTTACTCTTTTATTTAACAATAATAATTTTACTATATAGATCATCCATTAATATTGTTGACGTCATTATACGAATATATTTTTTCAACTAAATATTTTCTAGAAATTTGAACGTTGAAATCTAATATCCAACAGGTTTCATTCATCATATTTTAAAAACAGCACAATAATAAAACATATCAAAAATATTTTTTCAGCATAAATCTGACTTAAATATATACAGCAAAGCGATTATATCCACATATGTTTGAACGAATAAGGAATCTACTTTTTGAAGAAGCGCATATAGTTTCCAACCTCAAGGCCAAAAGACGACACTTGAAAAACGATACTCCCATTCTATGATCGTTTTAAAGGCCGATTTGTGTACACCTAACTCGTTCGAACGTGCCGATTCTTAGAAAGACCTACCCTGGATTTTATACACCGTTGCAGGAGAGTGAATGAGAAAAAATCAATGGGTCAAGACGAGCGATGTATTTTTAATTCTCATTTTTCTTTCCCCCTTCCCTACCCCCCCCCCCCCTTTCTCTCTCACTCTTTCTTGTGCAAACGGCTGAGAATCGAAAATCGCGTCACCTCGAGATGTCAACTGTTTCGCAGAAATGAATACGATTTTAACGCTATCTTTCCACTTCTGAAAATAAAAAGAAATCGCGTCGCAGAGACAACGACGAGCAATCATCATTATCACTTTGCCTCCGGCTGTCTCTCCTCGCTTCGTTTTTTTTTTTTTCTCTTAGCACCGTTCTTTTACTGTATGAACAGCTTCCTGATAAACACTACATGGTAAAGGGATTTTTCGTAGGATGCTCGAGATAAATGCTTCGTCGACAGGAAACTTTGATTTGGGTCATTCAGTCAGTTTAAATGTGTATTTGTGCGCTACTTTAGAGTTAAATTTTTTTTTTTTTTTATCATTGATGAATTAATTGAAACTTCTATTAGCATTATTTTATAATCTGTACGTAACGTTTTTAAAAATCAACGCCTGATTACCTTTTAATTTCTTACTATTATTGATTTATTTTTCTTTACAAAATTATCTAAATAGTATTAAAAATATGTAGATCAGTATGATGAACAGTAAAGATAATTTAAACGTTTAAAATTTAATGTCATAGCAAACGAAATGATATTCATCAGAAAAACTTAATAATTCCATTATGTGCAAATAACAACTACAATATTTACTAGGTTGGAGAGAAAGTTATGTCGTTTTTATGAGGAAATTTCGAATACGACACCATTTTTAGACAAGGCAAAGCTCGTTCGAGTAGTTTTCAATTGTTACGTGGCTAACGCTCAGTTTATCCCCGATCTCCCTCGTAGCCAATAGTGATTCGTTACCCACCAAAGCCCCCAGAACGTCGTCATCAAGCTCCTTTGATCTTCCGGTCCAAAGTTCATCTTGAAACTTGACATCGCCTGACCTGAACTTAATTATCTTTGAACCGTACGAACTTTAACTATAGATGGTCCAAAGACGAAACTCGAATTTTTACTAACTACCGACGTATTATGACCAAAATGGAACTCGTAAAGCATAAAGAGTCTTGAATGAAGTTTTCCTTAACCCATTAAGTCCCAAAGTGACGAAATTTCATACTTACGTTTGAGCTTAAAAATTTTTATAAAAAAACCATGGAATGTTTTAGAAAATACCTTTTCCTACTATTTGCAGGTATGCTGAATACGATGCAATAGCTTAAAAAACTCAAAAACTTAATTTTCAATTAATAATTCACAAATTAAAAAAAAAAAGCGTTTTTTTGAAGCAAATTTTTTTTTCAACTGAAAAATAAAGTAGAAAGAAATTTTTTTTCACGTCGCAAATATGCACAAAAGTGCACAAAATGTTTGAACTTTCCAAATCTGTTTGTATTTTTCGTCTACGATTTTTTTAAAACAAGATGACGGCCAAAAAGCGAACGCTAAGAAGTGTAGTTTTCGATTTATAGACTTTTTAATAATTTTTTTCAATTAAATTACATAAATAGTTAATTATTTCAGTGAAAATAAATTTGGATGATTAATTTTCAATTAAACAAGGAATAATTAGTATAAAAAATATAAAATAATAATTCTAAGGTTAAGAAGAATCATTTTATTTTGAGATTTTACGTCTTCTTATCGTAAAATATCAATGAAATAAATAGAATATCATCTTTTTCGAACTTGTTTTAAAAAAATCGTAGACGAAAAATACAAACAGATTTGCAAAGTTCAAATATTTTGTGCACTTTTGTGCATATTTACGACGGTAAAAAAAAAATTTCTTCCTACTTCATTTTTCAGTTGAAAAAAAAATTTGCTTCAAAAAAACGCATTTTTTTTTTAATTTGTGAATTATTAATTGAAAATCAAGTTTTTGAGTTTAGCATGCCTGCAAATAGTAGAAAAGGGTATTTTCCAAAACATTCCATGGCTTTTTCATAAAAATTTTTAAGCTCAAACGTAAGTAAGAAATTTCGTCACTTTGGGACTTAATGGGTTAATCAAGCATATACCGTTATTCTTCATATTTTAATGATTTAAGAACACCTCTAATATCAAAAATCATACCGTAGACATAAAGAACAACAAAATAATGAACATTATGGTAACAATTGGATTAACATAAAAAAGATCATTTTTTGACAAACTAAAAGAATCATAGCGCTCGTGATTGTTTAAATTAAAAGTGCCGACACATGTCATCCATTATTCGTAAATCTCTTAAGAATATTGTACTAAATTTTAAATTCGTGATTATTTATTTTGTTCATAATTTTAAATATTTTATATTTTTAAATAAACGATATATAAAATTTATGTTTTTTATCGAATTTGAACAATTGTTTTTTTTTAACGCGATTTTTCTAATTTCATCTATGGAATAGAAGCAATTTCGATTTTTAAATTTACACTTCCCAATTCATAAATTTATATCCCTCATTGAAATACAGATGTATACGAACAGCTCATTTCCTTTACGTCTATCTAATATCAATTCGATGCACACACACACACACACACACACATAGAACATCTTCAAGTTGGAAAATCGAATTTTCCCGAAGCATCAAATGAATCGTTGAAATCGAACTTTATACGCGCTGGAGGACTTCTCGCGCATTCGCCCGTCTCCGCGCTCTACGCTCTCGCATATATATATATATATATATATACCTAAGTATTCCGTCTCTTTCTACCTCGTCTGTACTCGCGGTGCAGGTACATCTGCCATAAATGGAAACTGCGAAGAGAATACTGCCGAGACCGAAGTTACGACGCGCGCAATTGCGGCCACGTGACCACCGAAGCAAGATCGGTATATTCCTTGACCAAACACGGTCTATCCGATCTCCCGCTGCGCGGAATCCCTCTTTCGCTCGCGTACACGTTGTGCACACGTTCTTCTGTGTGCGTGTGTGTGTGTGTGATTATACGTGTACACGCTTCTTTTTATATACCGGAGAGTTTTCTTTCTTGGGTCGAGGCCACTTGCGTACGGCCACTTAGTGATTGTGATACTGAATATCTTTTGTGTTGACTGTGCTATTCGACTTTCCAACGTGCCTTAGATTGCAACCGTTTGCTTTTGTACTTTTAAAGATTTCGAGCTAGGTGAGATGAAAAGATAAAACCCTGATAATAACGAATGATGTTTCCACTACTTTCCAAGTGCTATGAATTGTTTCTATTTTGTAGATTCGGCTTAAGATTAATAACAAATAAGTACGCATTTTATTCAATAAAGCTAAAGTAAAAAGTAAAACTCGTCAATAAAACGTTTTCCCGCAATTCAATACATAAATAATTATTGATAAAACTGATGATGTTAAAGGTAAAGTTATTTAATATTTGAAAAATTGTTATGGTTTGAATTTTTTTTTAAATTGATTAAAATAATAAATATGATTATAAAAGTAAACTAATTTAATCACTCGGTAAATTCTTTATTCATCGATAAGTAAATTTCGCCAAATCATTTCCTACACCATAGCGATTTCTCGATTCCATCGACAACGGACAATCTAGCACTTTAACTTCCCGATAATCTCGTCTTCCAAGAAATCAGTCGCGACAACAAGGAAAAAAGGAGTTACATTGGAATTCAAAGAAGATAACTGTCGTGGCGAGACTTTATATATATATATATGCATCCGGATGTGCGAATTTCTCCCGGATCCTCGCCCACGACAAAAAGAACAAAGGGCGTCGACGCAACGTATAGCCGATACCGACACACGTTGCGACTAATGGGGTGCCGAGGCTAAGAAGCTAGTACGAACAAAAGAGAGTTACCGAAAGTCGAAGGAACCGATCGCGCCTGGCGAGGAAGGAGGCTGTGCGATGAGAATTCTAAGCGAGGGCTCGCGAGCGGAATCGAAAATTTCGACGGGCGAATGTACGAAAGTATACGAGAGCTTACGAAAGCGTACGAAATTTCACGCAGGTGTATGCCGAAAAATATAAGAAAGTGAACGAGTGTGCGAAAACGTAGGCGAAATTTACAAACGTGGGAGTCTACGAGATTTGCCCTTCATTTTATTTCCGGCGGTCGAGACGTCTTTGGGATTTAAAATGCGGGAGCGCACGTCAACGCGAAAAAGAAAGATCGATCCGAGTTTAAGGAAACAGAAGCTGGTTTACGAGATGGCTCAAATATTTTACTGCATAGATTTATTAACTTTATGTTAAATGTAGATTGAAAATCTTTACATTAGTTTTTAATAATGGCATTGTGACGTTTGTTCTTGATGGAGAATTCAGAGAATATTTTAATTCATCAAATATATATTATTTGGATTGAAAGGTTCGGTATAAAATAATTTCAACGTAATATAATATTTTAAAATAGTTTAATATGAGTTCAATCAATTTTAAAAATTATTTTAACTTCAATTTAATCCAAGACTGAAATGTCACGTCAGCTTCAAGAAAAACTTTATTAAAGGGAAAAAAAAAAATCTATTCTGTAAAAGTCAGAATTTCTTTTGCTGAAAATTTTATTAAAAAATTGGAAGCATTCTCGTCATAATATACATCCCAATGAAAAAAGAAAGAAATTGACAAAGCCTGTTTATTACCGTATAAAAGAAAAAAAAGAAAAGACGAAGCGCATATAGCAAATATACGCAAACAAAACCAACAAAATTCTCCAAAGACAATCGGGTGCTTGTATCTCTATGACGTAAAACAAATATCTCACAGACACGCGAAGATCTTTAGAACGAAGGCCCTACGAGAAGAGATCAAGCCACGAGCATTTTCTCGGCATACAAGCCGAGAATTTAAAACGCGAGGAACTCGAGCGGAAGGAAAGGAATGCGCTCATTGCGCATTAATGTGGAGTATAAGAAAAAGCATCCGGTTAGCGGAGAAGAAAAAACGAGGGAGATACGCGCATGCAGCTTTAACGCGAGCGTATATAAAGGTCCATGAAAGACAACTGTCGTAAAAAGAGGATATACTATAGTGTATGTATAAAAGGAAGAAGTAACCGGCGTTGTTGCATGTTTCGCATATTTCGTAAATTTCATTGGTTGGCTCTAAGAGAAAAAGCTCGCGTAATTCTTTTTATATAAAAATTCCATGCGTATGGCTAAATAATTAAAACTCTGTAAGTAACAACTTTTGCGCATAAACGTAAACGATAATTTTAAATAAATTGTATTAAAAAACCGAGTACTGTTTATTAATCAAAAAATTATTCGTAATAAATTCGCAAATCTCACAAATAACGTTAAAATTTAACATTCTAACGAGCAAAGAAACTAACTACCGGCAAATTTTCCTCGCCATCTCATTACGTTAAAATATTTTGCAAAAATTTATCGTCGTCAATTTTACATTAGCGATCCCCACGGGCCTCGAATCCAGCCCATAACTGCATAAACAGCATTTTCGGCAAAAAATTATTCGGATCACGTTACGCCCGTATAGATATATATATATATATATATATACACACATATATATACACACGAAAATCTCATAACCCAAGGGATAATACGTTCTCGCTCGAGTTCACCGACGGTAAAAAACGAAGGGATAGTCGCTGGCGCTTTTTCCCGCGCGTCCGCGTGCTATTTTGCGCCCTCGCTGTGTGCCCGTATTCTCTCTGTTAAAGTTTCGACGTGTAAGTATGCGTTACGGACGCTGTACGTATACGTTTCTCTGGACACGTTGTAAATGCCGAACACGCTCGTTCTCGCAACTTAATCCAGATTCCTCGTTGGATATAGCGTATACGTCTAAGTTTTCGTGCATTCATGAATACGTAGGCGGACAAAACAGTTGGATTCGCTACGGATTTTTATTCTTCGTTCTTCTTGTTTGCTTTACAATTGCACTTGATACTCCCTCGCACTTTGTACATCTCTTTGCGGGATGGTTTTTACGACGAACGAAACGCTCGCACGTATGCGCACGCGTAGCTGGTTTTGTCTCGTATTCAAAGCTTTTACATTTATTAAAATTTATATCGAAATTTTCGGTTATTAAAATTGATTTTAGAAAGTACAATAAATACGCTTTCGTCGATAAAATAAAAACATTATTTATTTATTTATATGCATTGAGTAACTTACCAATAATCTATCACACCGCTTATTTGTAATATGAAAAGCAAACGACGAAAAACCTTTAATTAAAAAAAAAAATAAATAAACAAATTGTAAAATTAAAAACTCAAAATAAATGAGAAATCATTTCCACCAATCAGTCAAACTAAACAAATAACGCGTACGCTACACGAGTAGTTACAGCTATTATATTAAACGTACGCATTAAAAATCCTGTCCGCATAAGCGTAAATACAATATGTATATACTAGTATAGAAGGGGGCAGCGATAACAATGGCAAATACCACAACGGTGTGTCCAACGTTGGTTGCAACGTTTCCACAAAATTAACGGCAACGGCTCGCATCCCTCCTCGCTCCCTTCGATCAATTCGCGAAAAAGCGCGAGAGCGAAGGCAATACCGCGGTATAACGTTGTGAAATCCAGGCTATCCGGCGTTTTCCAGGCCGCTGTTCCCGACCGTCGTATATATATATATATATATATATATATATATATATATATATATATATATATATATATATATATATATATATCTGCATCAATACGAGATGGTTGTCGCGTCATGGAATCGCACGTCGGCGGTTCCAGTCACGGACCACCGGACTTTTGACACGCGTATCTGCATATGAAACGCGGACGCGTGCAACCGCGTGGTTCCGAATGTCCATATACCATATATCTATTAATATACATGCACATTATGTGTATGTATGGGTATGTGTAGATGAATACGTCGAGTATAAGTAAAATGGATATGATACACAGTCGAGGCTGGACCTTCTTTGTTTGTCGAGTCGCGACATTCGTGCGTTACTCGCGTATTGATGTACGAGTAAGTTGCGGATTAAGATATGATAAAGTACCGCTTTTTTTCTAAAAAGTCTCGTTATTCTTCTTCCAGTATTTTTCGGCGCGTCAAAGTTTTATCGCGACGTACTTCATTCGTGCGTATTTACGATTGAATGTATTTATTGAATTGTGGAATTAAATTATTGCTTTTACTAAGGTAAGTAATGAGTGAATTATGAAAACAACGATCGTGAAAGGAACATCAAAAGTTGAGCATGAAAAGTGTGAAGCTGCAGCAATAATTATGAACAATAAGTTTTAAAGAATTATGAACCGTAATTTTTAATGTAACGTTAAAATTAAATAAATTATATATTGTACTTTTGTTAATATTTATTAGTTAAATGTGAATAAATTATTATAAAGATATTTTTATTTCAAAAAGGAAATAAATGTAAATCGTTACAAATTGATTTTTTATAGAAATCACTTGATCGTTTTTATACAAAGATAATGCAAATATATGATAGCCCTTAAATTGTTAGAACCCGAACAACAAAACAAATTGTTCGGGCGATAAAAATGCGAATACTAAACGACACGGCGCAAAAAATCACAACCTGTAAAATCTTTGAGGTCGCAACGGTCTACGATCATTGTAGGGGATTTGCTCAGAATTCCTCGATGGAGCTAAAAAAAAATAAAAAAAAAAAAAAAAAAAACGCGGGACACGGTGCACCGCAAATAACGAGCTCGATCATACGATGCAAAACCGCGCGGGCGTCAATTCAAGGATATTGAACTGGGCCATGTAAACGGGAGGAAAATAAATAAACCAAACCGAGAAGAGAAAAGTAAAACTAAAAACGCAGTTTTGCGAGTACAACACGCATATATAGAAGTTCAATTGTGTAAAGCATTGTTTAAGGCCGTCGCGCGGTAAGTGCGCAATTTGCGCAACTTGCCCAACTTATCGAGTTAACCTGGATTTAATTAATTGCACGGGGTGGTTTAATTTTACAGGAGGCTTGTGACGGGCTCGGCTTACGCGCGCGGGCTTCCTTCGTTTAAGATGCGCCCGCGGTAGATTTTCTTGCGCCCCTCTTGCGCCATGGAAAGTTCACACTTCTGTTGTATACGTATGTATATGCCCGGGAGCGCACACGCGCAAGGCAATGCATACTTCATAAGAAGATTGCGGGGAAGCGAAGACGACAATGAGAACAACGACGCCGGTCTCGTGATGTTCCTATGCGCGAAGTTAAAGATTGCTTAAGGTATTTTTTATGCTTGAACGTTAAATTTACAGCTTTGCGTAACCTGTCTAATATAATTTACATTATTTCCTTACTTAAATAGAATAACTTTATTATTTTATGCACTTATATATCCATCGTTTCGTTAAATTTATTACAACCATTGTTATATTGTTTCAAAATGAATGCTCAGTAAATTTTGAAGATTTAATAAATTTCTGGATTTTAAAGAATTTAATATTAAAAATAGTAAAGATGATAATAAAATCATTATTCAAACCGTTTTATTGTCAAAATTAATTGTAGTATTTTATAAAAATTTTCAAATACTAAATATTTTCTATTTAAAGCTAATTCTATAATTATTTGAAATTATTTAATAATGAATATCAAGTTTTGAATTGATTTTTTGATAATTTTAAGCTCCGAACGATTCTAAATACTTTTGAAAAATAAATTAGAGAAAATTTAAAACTCTTTAATACAATTAGAATATAGAGTATAAAAGTTTGCTCAACTAACGGCGAAGAGTGACAAGATAATATAAAAATACAACGAAGAAAGAAGATAGAAACTTTAATGAAAAAAAGAGAGAAGAAAGGCAAGCTAAGAAAAAGAGTGAGATTAGATGTGGAAGAAAACGTAATTATACAAAAGGTTGAAATTTTTCTCAGCATTCCTAGACAATATTCACTTGAAATATATTCTGAAGATTAAAGAATTTATATCACCGATATTCTAATTTGAAACCTACTTTTTAAGATTAAATATGAAACATTTTTTATTATTTATCAGATCGTTTATAAAGCATAATTTCTGTGGGATGACGCGTAAACAAGAAATGGGTAGAAAATGTTTAAATTTTTAATATATCATATTAATCTTTGCTAATACTAAGGTTAAACTAACTTAAATTAAGTGACTAATTAATCCAGTAGAATTCTGGTATTTTATGTATTAAGATTTAGCATTTTGCATAAAATATACATTGCCGGAATTAACCTTTTGCATCAATATGCATACATTATGCGAGTAAATAAAAACATTTTTATTTCAAAATTTATTATTATTTATTAACTTGACATTATTTATTGATTTCAAGTGTGAACGCGCGCTAATTTATTGGGGTGAAACCCGTGGTAAACGAGAATCGTGTACATAAGTACGCATAAGTCGTTTTTCGAAGCAACGACGAGGACGACAAGAACGACGACGAGTAGCGCATTTGGATGACACCACGAGAGCCTAGATTTTCCATAGCTCATAAGGGGTTAAACGCACGATCGAGCGAGGATTTAATGCGCTCGACGTTATATCGACACGTGTACACGTGCCTATTGCGTAAATTTTACTTGAGCTTTTTATTAAATGCTCTCTCTCTCTCTCTCTCTCTCTTACTTTTTTTTATCACTTTCCTTTTTTCTTTTTTGTTGTATTCAAGAAAAGTTTTTCTTGGCTAAAGTCTCGACTATTAAGTTACGAGGAGCACATGTCTAACAATTCGGTGTAAATAAAATATAAAGTTTATTTATTTTTAATAAAGTAGGAATGAAGAAATGCTCGAGATATCTTTGTGCCAATTATTAGTCGACAGGTAATCAACATAAAATTTCTTCAATTCTAAAGCTATTGCACTGTGAAGATTATCGGGTAATTAAAAGTAAGCTGCCAGTCTACTGTATTAATTTTCTTATTTCCTAGACAGCTGTTGCAGTCATAAGCTACTTCATTTTCGCGAAAATATATACGAGTCTCGACTTACAGAGAAATATTCGAAGCAAAAGTATATAAATACTTGAATTTTTTTCTTTTTTTACAGCTTAAAAAACTACTTCGAAAACATTCAATTTGAATATTAAAGCGAATATTTTAATTATTAAATAAAAGCTTTCATGCAACTATTTAACAAAGTAAAATAACTAAATTTATTTCTTTTGAAGATCAAAATTTTATTTCGTTGATGTTTGTAAAATTTTTGAAGATGAAACTTTTATTTTCCTTTATATATTTCTATAATCAAAATTCCTTCGATTGGAAATCCAAACTAAAATTATACAAAGCAATTTATCAAATAATCGATTAGTGCTAACTATTGCAATATTTACTCAAGTCAAGTACTAACTGACTCTCCAAAGAGAGACTATGCTTATATCCTTAAGAGGCCTGTAAAATTATAATTTTATAGGATAAAATCGGCTTTATTCGATCTTTTTACAGTAAAATGCCATCCATTTTGTATGATAAAAAATATAAGAGAAAAATACTTTTTAATATACTAAGAGGAGCAATATAGCAACATAACGAGGCAAGACGATTTAACTAGTCGACTAAAACGATGATTACGGTGACGGAATTCGTTCAAAGACGGTAAGTCTGTTTGCAATTTCGCTTTATTCAACGGAGAGATGCGATCTCGAGTCCGAAACAAAAGTTATACAGAGGGGATAGAAAACAATAAAAAGGTAATAGAAAACAATAAAAAAATCGTTGACTCGATCCTTAGTGATGGAAAAAAAAAAAAAAAAAAAAAAAAAAAAAAAAAAAAAAAAAAAAACAAGAAAGTAGGCATTGTAAGACAAGACATTTATAATAATAAGGAGGAGGGAAAATATTGTAAAAATGAAGAAAAAAGAAGGAAAATCGGGAATACATAGATACATATATGCACCAACTGATAAAGATAAAGAACAGCTTGTGAAAAAAGAACGAAAAATATGGAGGTAAAAAAACTAGGGAAAGCGGAGAAGAATATAAGGAGCATTACTTAATGCGAAATGGCGGATTCCAGGCAGGAAGGAAAAAGATCCTAAAGACGAGGAGCACATTTTCCTTTGGTCCGTAGCCTCGGTAAGATTCTTCTCTCATCTCGTCTTCCTTTTTCTCTCCTGTGGAAGATTCCGTTGGCCTAGAAAAAAGGGGATGGTTGGCTGACTGTGGGTAAAAGTCCTAAGCCCTGTTATTTCTTTACTACGAATACGCGCGTCGCGTTATATAGTATGACATAAGCGTTAAAGTCGTTGTGTGTTTTTGAATTTTTAATAAATTATTACAAATATATATTATATATATTTATTTACAAACAATAAATGTATTCCTTTGCATGACTATTACTATAGTTGCTTACAAAGTTAACACTATTATAATTTTTTTAAACACTGAAAAATTTAAATAATTAATTTTCTTATAAAATATATAGCCACGTATAAGAAGAAATTATAATAACCTTATGACCATTATATTTAAAAACTAAATATAAAACTAGTAAATTTTTTATCTCCCAAGGTTATACAAAAACATGTTTGTACATGTCAACTATTCATAACAACGGCAAATGTTACAAATTACAAATTACGTGGATAAAAAAAAAAAAAAAAAAAAAAAAAAAAAAAGGATTCTTCTCTAAAGTAAAATACATAAAAAAAATTAATAATAAAATTCCTCATAGTATGCGCAATATCAACGCACAAGCAACGTTGAGAAAAACAACGAAAATTTTAAAAACTTGATTACCCCCTCGCTTTTATGTATGCACTTCGACGCCTTGAGTCATACGTGTGCTTACGCGCGCCTTTTGCCGGATAGTATAGTCCCGTCATAACCTTTCAATTTTTATGATTTCCTTTCTCGCTCCGTTTGGAATATCTATCCATCGCTACTTATTTTCCTTCACCGTTTTATTTTCCTTTCTCGCTTTCGTTTCCGGGCTTTTGGGCTATCAAGACGACGAGACGCTTTCTCGCACGTATATATGTATGTGTGTGTGTGTGTGTGTGTGTATTTGCGCGGGCACGCGCAAAGAAAGAAAGCGAGGGAAGCGCATACGTAAAAGTAGGTACACGGCGAGAGCTTTCACGCCGGCTATTTTCCAGCCACGTTTATTTATAGCCGCGCGAATGGAAAGATAGATAAGCTTACGAATACGAGCTTTGTGAAAAAAAACGTACGAGGGAGGGGAACGTGCATGTGTGCCTGTTTGTGCGTGTGTGTGTGCACGAGTAGGTGTAAGAGAGATAAAGGAAGATAAAGTGAAAAAGATTTGGGTGCACGTACGAGCGAACGCGCTGTTGGTCTATTAAACTAAGAAGCGCGTATTTACGCGAGAGTTTTAGGTATGTACGTGTATACGGCGAATAGAATAGATTGCCGCCGTCTTTCCCTTTATCGCTCCTGCTCTTATGTTGCTCGAGTGAATTTGATGGAGCAGTCAAAAGTTAAAAAATGAATGAGAGAGAAAGAGAGAGAGAAGATTGTATGAATACACGAAGGAATGAATGAAGGAAAGCAAGCACTTATACATGAATACTTAATGAAAAATAATTTTATTTCGATTTATCATTATGAAAATTTGTTTAATTTAATTTTTAATTTTCCTAATTTTTAAAAGGAATAATTAATTTATAAATTATAATGTAACATATTTTGCGAGACATATTTAAAAAGATAAAATTTAATGCAATTAAATTATTTTAGTCTAAAAAGCGAAAAAAGAACGACGCAACCGGCGAAGAAAGAGAAAAGAAAGAAGAAATAAAAGTAAAAGGAGAGAAAAAGAATAGAAAAGAAAAGGCATTATATGGTAATTGATAAAATGAAATAAAGATAGAAGCTCCCGCGCAATAGAAACAGAAACGACAAAGTAGAAGCGCGAAAGAGCTCCCTTCCGATGACTTCGAATCGGAAGTGCAAGAATTATTTTTCGTGCTTGCGCGCAAGCGAATGAGAGAGAAAGAAACATATTACACGAACGTTCACGCATTCGTATTTATACACGGACAAGCGCGAAATTCAGTTTTACGATGCACAGCGTGTTGTCACGTGCGCGCGTAAATAACGGGTGGCTATTCTCCGTCTTTTTCCGTCTCTCTCATTCTCCCCCCCCCCTCTCATCTCTCTCTCTTTCTCTCTCTTTTTATTTAATTTTTTTTTGTTTCGTGGCTGCCGTATGCGAATAACCACTGATTTTCGATGATGAGCGACGTGAATTTAAAGCGGTTCGCGCGAGTCGTCGTCACTCGACCCCGCGTGTATTGTTAATCGAATTTGAGCTGCCGAGCGGAAAAGCAAAAAATTAAGTAAATTAATTTCGAGTACAATGAATTTAACGTTAAAATAAATTAACCTTTTTTTTTTAATTTTTCTTCTAGTTTTACGCAATTTATTTATTCACGTTAACGTGATAAATTATCGGAAAAGGGCTAATTATGTACAGGCGTGTTTTAATCGAGATCACCTTAAGATTGATAAATCAACGCATCAATTTTAAATGGACTCATCGATTTTATCGACATACACACACACACACATACACAAGCACACGCGCATCCACACAAATATCTAAATATACATATATAAAAATATATGTAAACATAGAATTAATGATTAAATAAATTTCACGATACCATATATCTAAATGAAAATTATTGGTTTGCAACTTACGTGACAGTTGCTTTAAAAGTATACGTAATAAACCGGCACTCACCTGTAACAAAAAAAATAATTATAAATATAATGTATAAAAATAAAATATAATGAATATATATTAATATAAATTAAAATTTGTTTAACATATTAAGCTATATTGATAAACTTCATAAACTGTGTAAGCTATTTAAAAATTTCTACTCGCAGAATGGAATTTACAAAACTTAATTCAAATAAATACAATTTTCAATTATAAGAGAGCAGTAAAGCTTTAGTTTTCGATGACACATGACATCGCGTAACAAATGCTTAGCTACTTCAATTTCAATCTTGATTGATATCAAACTAGTTTTTGATTCCATACCGCTTTAATGAGCAATGCGTAAACCCTCGATTGCGTAAACCCTCGATTGCGTCAAACGCTCAAACGAAGTCTTTCTTTATCTAATAATACGTATATTTACGAAAACAACAGTATAATCATTTTAATTAACGTTTAATTTTGTTCATTTCATTTGGCAAATCCGCTTTGTTACGAATGATTACATAATTATTGTTTGTCAAACATTTATGAATAATAATTCAGGTGTGCTTAAATGATGAGAGGTTAATTTTCTACACACGTTCATGGATATTGTCATTAACAAGAGAAAATTATAATTAATTTAAAACTAATAATTCATTTGTAAAAGGTTGATGTATTTTCATTAATATAAAATAGAAATCATTGAAATAATTACAAATATATAATAATTTAGTTTAAAAATTATCGATTTAATTATGATTTTTTATTATTTATCTCTATTTCCTTATAATAAATAATATATTTGAATTTATTAAGATAATAAAATTAAATTACTAATTTAATTTCGTATTAAAATATGGAAAATTTTTTACAGCCTAATAAAACTGTTGCAAATTATGACTATAGTTAACAGATATTTAAAACATTTTAAAAATTAAAAATATGGTTATATCTCTTTATACTTAAGATTCTTTAAATTGTTGCACGACTTATATCATAAATTCTACTTTAAAGTGCTAGTGAACGATAAAATGCTTGTATAACGATCTAACGTTTATGAAAAATATTTAGATAAAATTTTAATAATAATAATAATTAATCTCCGTAAAATTAAATTTTAAATGAAAGCTAATTTATTAAATTACATTTTAAGATTATTTTGAAGACATAATATTTTTTGCAATAATATATTCTTAACGAATAAATTACACTTACATTTTTAACTAATCATTTGCTCTATAATATTTGTGATGCAATATTTATGCATTATCTATTGAATTTGTATTTATTATGAACGAGATTAGAGATACGATTTATCTTTGTTAAATTGTTTTTTTATATATTATAAAATAATGTTTCTATTTTAATGCGAAAATTTACGTATGTACTTTAATTGTAAAATTATGATTATTTCTATATTTTAATAAAATAAGAAATATTTAAATTTATTGAATAAATTATACTAAATTCTTTTGAATAATAAAAAAAAAAAGAAAAAGGCTTTAAATATCATATTATAAGTTTTTCTTATTGAATACCGGTGAAAAAGAAAAAGATCTTTCTATCCTCTTAAAAAATCTCTTTATCCATAAACCGCTGTTGTCAGTTTTATTTCTTATCTGACGCGTTCGTTAATCTCTTCATAAATTTTTTCTTATCATCTGCTCCAATAGATTGTGTTATAACATCTGTTTAACGTAGCTCACCAACGACTTGATTCGTATAAAATTAAAAAATTTTTGTACGTCAGCCTTGAATTTCAAAATTATTCTTAATGCCTTAATAAAATTTTTAAATAAATTTAAATAAAAGTTTTGTTCTTTTTTAAAGCGATTTTGATTTTTTTATCGTAAGAATAAAAAAGTAATAGAATTAGAAAATTTACTTCGAAATATTCGTTCATCTTTTAATCTTCAAACTCTCGATTCTTCACTAAACCACAATAATAGATGGCATTAGTTCAGTATTCACGAAAAGCAAATCGTCGCTTGCATCCTTGGCAAGCGGCAATGTTAAGCTGCCTCAACGTATCGCATCCGATGGCTTTAGTCAGTCTTCCCTTCCGTAAAGCGAACGGCCCGTCCTCCGTTCTCGATTTGACTGCAGACCATCGAGGAATTACGACTTTCGTTCGAACTCGACCTCAACTACGTCGTCCGTCGCTCGTGTTGAACTTCACACTCGAACGTTTCATGAATCCACCCAAAGCGGAGAGTGATCAAGTGCCTTGTGCTATCTTTTCGACCAAATGCGAAATCTGCCCTCTGCTCTGGTAACGTTCTCTTCCACGCATCGATTCTGCCTTCTTGCGGTCATTGCCGCGGCATCGCTTCGAACACTTCCTGAATTTCGTCGAGTAACCACAACCGCGCGCGGATCAACGTCTTTGATCGTTCTCAATAAAACACGCGTTAGCACGCAATTTATTTATTCATTTATTTTTTTCTATTCTCTGAATTATAATTTTTAAAAAATGATTAGCACTTTTTAAAGCGATGCTAGAAAGATATTTGAATCTATATGAGAAGAGCTTCGAGCCTTTTGAATTCTTCTAAATTACATTTTAACGTATCCCGTCGTAAGTAATAATTACACGACAATTTTTTATAAAACAGTTAACCTTTAAATATTCAAAACTGAATAATCATTAAATATAATGATATTACTTTACACTAAATATACTATAGGTTTCTAATATATATATATATAGATTTGCGTCAATTTTTAAACACTGAAAAATCTCTCTCTACTTAAAACACGTAGACAAAACTACGCATACGCAAGGAAAAGAAACACCAGTGGTGTAAAAATAAAAAGAAGAAAGGAAAAAAAAAATGAAGAAAAAGAATCGCTGAAACGAGTATGACGATAAAAAATAAAGGTCGCCGGGATAGAGAAAGAAAAAAAAAAAGGGAAGAAGCCGTTTCCTCGGGCGAATAGTAACGTGTGGATTTTTCTTGTGAGGGAGGAAGCGAGTCTTCCTAGCCATCTGTAAGGAGCTTCGAAAGCGCGTCGAAAATGCCAAAGAGAGAAATCCCAAAAATCACGGCGTCGTTGTCGTCGACGGCCCCGATTCTTCCTCGCTCTTTCTGCTTTTCTATACGACGACATCGGCCGCGGATCTGTCTCGCAAAATAGGAAACTCGAGCGGTATGGAATCGCTCGGAACGGACGCTGCACCCACAAAATCCGATCTCTCTGCTGTCTCTCTACATCCTTCTCCTTGCCTTTTATCCTTCCCTTTTTTTGTGTCTTTCAGCTTTTGCGGTTCATTTTTTCTCTTCTCTTTCTCTCTCTCTCTCTCTCTCTCTCTCTCTCTCTCTCGCGCGCGCTCTCTCTCTCTCTCTCTCTCGTCTCTCTTTTGCTCGTACTTTTATTGGCTTTGTCATCTAATGCATTATAGTACTGTATGCAGTTAAATTAACTTTTGGAAAACTTGCGTCTGCTTAATTGTGCACAAAATTATTTTGAAACTTTGCGCTCTAAATTTATTACAATGAAACGCGACTTTACACGTACAAGAATTTATATTAAATAGGTAACAGTAAATTGCGACAGAGTGGTATAAAATCTATTTAATTAAAAAAATTATTATTTCATAACAGCGGATGAAATTTATCTGTCTACGCAATTAGCTATCAACTTGTAAAATCAATTAAAATTTTCATCGACGATATTTTTCATGATCGCGCAATTTTTATTTCCAAATACTTTTCTGAGAATTGGCGATAAAAGTTTATTTTTGAAGCAACTTGTGAACTTGTTTAATTTGTGAATCACACATGTCAAACCAATAATTTTATTCATAAATTTTCGCTTTTTTAAAGTAAAGTACGAAAAATAAAGATGAATGTTTATAAAATAAACAACGTAAATAATTATATACCATGTGGGTTTCGTTAAAACTGATGAATCACAAAAAATACTGCGAAAAAAATTAACAATTTAATTTATAATGTAATACGTCTCTTTGCAAATTGAAAGCTTTGAAATTGAAAAAAAAAAAAAAAAAAAAAAAAAAAAAAAATGTTTGATTAAGCAATAATTAAATGATTTATTGCTATTTAATGTATGCCCATTATAAAATCGCAAGTGTGCTACCATTCAAAAAATAAATTTTTTATTCGGCGAACCTTTTAGATTTTTTAATGTCAAAAAACCATTAAAAATAATTACACGCGATTTTAAGCAGCATAATAAAGCATCAACAACTTTTACTATTTTCTTTAAAATCAAGCAATGAATTACGCATTCCCTCAACTCTTCACACATCTCTTCTTCCTTTCAACCCCCCTCCCCCCTCCCCTCTCTTTTTCTCTTTCTCTTTCTCTCTCTCTCTCTCTCTCTCTCTCTCTCTCTCCTTCTCTCTTTGATTCTCTCAATTTCTATCTCGCTTCTCTTTCTCAACGTCTCTTTCCGCAACTTGGGCTCAGAGACGTTCTATTAATAAATCCTCTCTAAATTTAGTAGTCGGTTTGCAGCAGGCGGGCTACTCACGAGCGCCTTTTATACATTCTCGTAGAATAGCGTCTCTACGCCATTGCGCTCGTTCGCAAACTAACTCCGCGTTGACGCTGCACCGGGTCACCGGACGAAATCTTTCTCTCTTTCTATCTCTCTTTTACACTTTAGCTTCGCACCCCCACTTCGTTAACGTACGTACGATTTTAGAGGTGCGCCCGTGAACGATCCGCGATCGTGTCTGGCTTAAGGCGTGTAAAAGTAAAATAGAGAGAGAGAGAGAGAGAGAGAGGTAATGACAAGAGAAAGCAAACCTAATGCCTTGGGATATTAATTGCCAGACATCACGCGACCCTGGGCCATTGATCTTTTGTCTGGCTTACTCATTCAAAAAGGTTAGAGAGAGAAGGAGAAAAAAAATTGCGACTCACAGACTTCGAGGACTTATAATCTAGACGCAAGGTCGTCGTGTTCTTATATGATAGAAATATAATATACGGATGATGATTGAAAGTGAAGTAATTTTATCACAAATTTCATTAAAATTTAATTTACGTTATATTTTGTCTTTACGATTTTAAATGATACATATTCCATTTGATTAAAAGCTCGATTACATTGTGAGCGTAAACGTAATTTTTCTACTTCATAATATAACTTTCAAGCGAATGATAAAATTTAAAAAAGTTTCACCGTTTAAATTTGTTACATAGATTACATTTTAACTTTTTTGAAAAGTTAATTTCAGTGTAAGAGAAGGGAGCATTTAAAAATAGTAGTAATAAATTTAGAAATGCGATAATAAAAATCGATCTTGATAAAAATATTTTTAATAAAAATATTTACACAATAAAATAAATAATAATTAATTATAATTTAACAAATATTTAATTAATTTAAAAAGCAGACAATTTTTGTGAAAAATTTAATACGTTTGATTATAATTGCATAAGCCATAAATAGCTTTAAATTAAATTAAAAGTTTTTATAAGTAGATATTTTTATCGAATTTGATTTGAATAAATATTTGACTTTAGCAGAGCTTTCAAATATAATAATTTTTCTATAAAATGCAATAGAAGAGCACTTCTTAAAGTATTCGATGGAACTGTAATGTAAATATTATAGAAAAAAAAATTATCAGTTTAAAAAATTAAATTTTCATCGAGTGCACTTTTTTCCAGAAGGAAATTTATTCTAAAGTAAATATTTATTTTAAAAGTAAACTTCACATATTACCTTTATCATACCTTTATTCAAAATATTTTGGCTTTTGTATATTATTTATATTACATATTTTTATATGAAAATAATTTATTAAAAAAAAAAACATGGAAGTAAAATATAGTAATAATACTCTACTCAAATTTAAAATTTGGTATAAAAAATATATTTGATATTTTTAGAAGAAAATGGCGTAAAAATTTATCTTGGAAATTATCCTCAAGTAAAATCAGTATTAATAACTAGTTTTTTTTTTTTAAATAAAATGATTAAATGTTAAATTATTAAAAGAACGGTGACAAAATAAGCGACATAGCCAAAAATCTCCCGGCGAAGACAATAACAATAAAGAAAGCAAAGTTTCTTATTTAAAGTATGAATAATGCCAGCAAATCAAAAATAAAGCTACCGGCGCTCTCGAAAATCAAGTTGAGCTCGTATGAAAATAGGTTAAACGTTAATCACAACAAACATATCAACGACCGAGAGTATTCCACTTTTCGTCAAATATGTCATTCGTATACGTAAACTGTATACGAGCATTTCTGTCTCTCCAAAGTACAATACAAAGAAAAGAAACATTTTTTAGCTAGCAAAAGCAATTAAAATCATTTCCTTTCGTACAATTAAACGAATTAAGCAGATTGAACGATTATAAAAAGTTATGATGAATTCACCATGAGCTACTAGATCGACAAGGAGTAATCTCACGGAAGCTTTTTTCCATATTTTCTTCTTTCTTTTTACTTTCTCCATGTGTTTTGATACGCGCGGTCTCGCAGCTTTAGCATTGTAAGTATTCGTTTGCACTTACGAAATATACACGTTGGGAGTTAAACAAAACGACGTATGACCAGAAGAAACAGTAAAGATCTTTAGGTTTGACTTTTTTCGGTGCTTTTTTTTTCTTCCGTTGAAATATGAAATTTTATATCTGTGAGAAGAAATACTTTTTATATAGTTTAAATAATATTTATTTGTTTAGTATGTATGATGTATCTATTGGGTAATTTTTAATTGTTTAAGTGTATTATACTGTAGATGAAATATATAAATGGTTAATTTTTTTCGAATTGTAAAACTTTTTTTATCGATGACTTTGATTTAATTATTAATTAGTACTATAAAAATATTAGTAAATTTAGTTTATCGTAACTTGACTTTATTATATTATAGCTTTTTCAAAACAATTATATTAATTAATGTAAATTTTAAATATTTTTCTTTTATTTAAGATAATAAAATGAATCTTAATTTTAAAATAAACATCTTTTGTATAACTAAGTAAAATTTTAACAAAAAAATGTATCATGTAGATAAAAATAAATAATTAGTTCCACGAAAGCTTGACAGGCAACATGAAACTTGCGTAAAAGATAAAGAAAAAATATTCTTGAAACGAAAACAATACGTATTTACATGAATGAATAAAACAATAAATATCATACGCAAACATGGATATTACTGTGTGTTTTGGACACAAAATTATAAATGTTTTGATAAAAAATATCTTTGATATTTACAATTAAATATCTGTAAAAAGATTTTTTTTTTTTTTTTTTTTTTTTTAATTATACGCATTATTATTTTAAAAATTATCTTTTATATTTATCTTCTATATTCTACAATGAATGGATAATGTTTAAAAATGTTATCATAACACGACTTTCATAGTTAAGGTTTCGGTATAAAAATATTTTCAAATTAGGGTTGGACACTCGTACGAGAGTTTATGTTTGTCGACGTCTTTATCGTCGAGTTAACGTTACGAGCTGGCTGCACTTTTAAGTTTTACAACAGTCTTCATTTCTACATTCTTTTACTCTCGTATACTTACTTATTTATATTTTTATTCGATATCTTTTTTCTTCTTTTTTAAATACATTAACAAAATAGTTTATAAGAGCCGAGAGAATGCGGCATTTAAATATTCGTTGAAACGAAAATTTTTACGAAAACGAAAAATTTTTTAAAATAATACATCTGTAGTCGACATATATATTATATTTTATCGAATATACTTATTATCGATGAATACCTAATAGTGCATTTGTATTTTATGTTTTATACAACCAAAAAGAAAAAAAAAAAAAAAAAAGATTAATATGAAAATTTTATAATATTTATTATAAGATTTCGTTGCGTTAAAAATATAAACTCAATTAAAATAATAGTTATAAATGTTACTTAATTTTAAACGAGTTTACAAGTCGATCTTTAAATATATTTTAAAAACTGCAGTATCGCGAGAAAAAAGTTCAATTTCAATTGCAGCGTACAGTACACAGAGGAAAACCCATGTAATATCGTCATTCATGAAACGAAATAAAATTTTGTTCGACTGCAACGAAGTATATGATACGAGGGAAAAATAAAAAAAATAAAAAAAAAATCAAGAAAACGCGCTTTAATTTGAAGTAAAAATCTATTCACGATGATCCACGCTAAACCTATTTTTTTCTTTCTTTTTTTTTTTCTGGATAATCCAATAAAACGAAATTATTCGGGCGTCGTGCCGCGAGTTAAAAAACAAAAAAAATAATCCAACAAAAGCTCATTGTAACTCTCGCCGCGGAGAAAATCGGAACTTTTACGATTGTAAAAATTTATATCTGTATATGCATACGTATCCACGTGTATACGTAAATCAATGCAGCAATGTACAAGGCGCGTCTTTGTTTTAAAAGCGACGAGGGAACGCGAACTGCGAATTCATATTACGAGAGTCATATACCCGAGTTTCTCTCCCTGAAAAACTATATACAAGCACGTGCGCCGTTGCTGTTCTCTCGGTGCATATATACTATTATACGAAGCTGCATGCGCCCAACCGCTACGAAATTACTCATCGACTCCGCAGCGGAGTTAAGAGCAAGAAAAAGTCTCTGTTGGCTCGAATAATTTATTAATTAACATCTTCGTTTTAAGTATTGTCGTTAAAATGACAAAGACAAAAAGAGAATGAACGTTTAAATTATCTTCTCACCAAGCCTTGACTCTTTGTTTTGTCTGTCTCGTAAACATCAAATAATTTTTCCTGTTTGAATTATTAAATTTTCTTTTGTTTTCGATATTTTTCATATTTTATTTGTGGGTGATTATATTTATTGCACGTTTAATAAAACGTTTAGTCACCTTGGTTAATCATTAAATTTTATGGGATACAATGCGAACAAAAACATTAAGGTAAAAAACGGTAGCGATGCGTATCGGCTACTGTCTCATCGAGTCGCATCGAGTATAAAATTCCAAAATACCGTTTCCAGAAGGAATTCCGGTTAAACGGAAGTGATTCACATCTTTCCCGGGTTAAGCCAACCGTTCAATATCCTCCTTTGCTGCTTTTATCATTTTCGCGGTGCATCGTGTAATATTTGGATAGAAGCACTAGAAAAACCACGGCTACTTTGCCCCATATTGCTGACTCATATTGGTCAACAAAAAAATATGTTGCGTACATTGTGTGTGTGTATATATATATATATATATATATATATATATCTGTATATTTCGTATATCCTTTTTCGTTTACTACACACACGCTTAACTGCGCAATGATGCCCGTTATTATAATCGAGGCGAAGAGAAGTGACAGAATGAGAGAATAAGAGAGAGAGAGAGAGAGAGCATAAAAGAACTCGTGGCGTTATTATCGCGCTTACGTGATTAGGAATGTCGAGCTGATCGACGAAGAGATTTTGAAATTTATCCTTGATTCCCGACGCTTAAAGGTGTCACGTAACGTTTTGCCAATAATTCTGCAATTTTTTCTGTCTATCTGTCTGTCTATTTGTCTCTCTCTCTCTCACACTCTCTCTCCCTCCCCTTCCATTGCTTTCATCACATTAATTACTAATCAAAAGTGTTTTTGCAAGCGCGTATTGGAAATAATTCGAGATTTTAATCTCTGCGTTCGAGAGACTACTATTTACGAGGCACTGTCAAATTAACATGAACATTGATCGTATGGTTATTTTAAAAAAGATAAAATCTAAGAGCTAGTATGAAATTCTATTATTTTAATGGATAAATCATTAAATTTACTACGCTAAGATATTTAAATGCTATTATTTGCAATTTTTTCACGATCTTTAATATATGAATATTCTTTATACCTCAATAATTAAATGGAAAAAAAAAAAAAAAAAAAATTTAAACAAAGATGTTTTAAAACTTATTAATACAATCAAAAAATGTTACTAAATTTATGATAATATTACTTAAACTTTTAAAAGATATACCGCAGAAAAGTAATTTTCTAAATTTAAAAATATTGAAACAATAATAAATTATCATTGATTCTTTCGTTTATAAATATTACAATAAAATAAATAACCCACGATTGAGTATCTATCTCATAAATAAATGTATGATCTTTCAGAAGATGTCACGCGTATGTCTAAACCTATATATTTTTTTCCATTAGATTAAATAAGTAACATATAGCGAGGCAGCAAAACTAGAAATCAGCCGAATAACATTTGAATAATCTTTGTGTATTAACATAAAATCCTCGGACATTACCGATATATAATATTACCGTATTTAATACGATAAGAAAAATAAGCGACCATACACTTAATGATCGACAGTTTTTTTGGATTAAAGGAAATTAAGCGTAAACTACAAGAGCGAACGTAAGAAGATATTACGAATCGTTCGGCGCACACGGCAGAGATGTAATTGATGATCCAGTTGGATAACTGCGGGCTTACGATATGCCGTGTGGCGATCAATTAGACCAAGTGCGCTCCATCAACCTTACTTTCTTTGCTTCGATGATTGATATTGTATCCATGTATCGATTTTCATTTTATACGAAAATATTGCCTCGCTTAATTATGAATAATGGAAGAAAGTTTATTATCAATCAATGCGAACTTTTATAATTTATAACGTAAAATATTTGTAATTAAGTCGTTTAAATCATATTCGCTGATACGAGTATTGTTTGGATAAATATTTACAAAACAGTCGCTTCCCGGAAAATAAGATAAACGTTAGATATTTGTTGTATCGTTAATAAACGATGTAATTAATCAAATGTAAACATAATGACTCAAGTTTTGCTTAATTTATTGGATGATAAGATGCTCTAAATATTTGTTTAGTACAAAAAAATATTATAACAATATTTCACAACGTTATCTTAAACTTATGATTTGAAAAATCAATACCGTCAACAACACAAACTATTGTATTATTTAAAAACATTTTCTATACATATTGGATATCGTAAAAAAAAAAAAAATAAAATAAAAATAAAAAAAAAAAAAATAAATAAAAAATTTATTGCACGCTTGAATTCAATTTTTGTTCATTGCTGATTTGGATAACGCATGTCACGAATTTTTGTGAAAAAAGACACGTAAATTATTCAGGTGCAGCTTAATTGAGATATCGCTTCCATTATTTTTTCATAAAATCGTTTCCTTTTTCCTCTACATCTATTTATTTACGTTCATTTTATTCATTGTTTGCCCTTAGCGATGTGCCGCGCGCACGACCGCGCGATTATTTTATTCAATTTACTGCTTGAATACGACGACGGCGAACTTCAACGTTTTATCTCAGCCGCGACTTTCGTTTCGTACATCTACTTCGGAGAGACGACGGAGTTTCTTGCGTCGCCGCGAGCGAACGTCGTTTCCGACGATCCGGATATAGTTGCCGGGACGACGTCGTCGCGACGTTTCATCTTTCCCCCCTCCCCCTTTCTCTCTCTCTCTCTCTCTCTATCTCTGTCTCTATCTCTGTCTCTTTCTACAACTGTCTTTCCTCGTATCGTTCGCTTTCGTTCGTTTCTTTACCGCAACGAGGCGAACTTCTCCTATACTTCGGCTCTAGGAAGCGAGAGCGCACAGAGCTTCGATCTGTATAGTAATGACTCACACGCACATTCACTGGCTGCTGCGTGTATAATTAAATTTATAACCGGGTGAGAGCTATTAAGGACACTCGGAGACTTCGCTAAACTACGCCTGCAAGCGTATTCATATACGTACGTACCACACACATAACGTACATACATAGGCGTCGCAGCTGCAGTTATATAGCTACTTGAGAAGCCTCCGTGAATATTGTTTAGAGTTACAGTGTTTCTAGCGCATGATTGGCGAGTTAATGTTGTATACTTAATTTTCATGCGGGAAATGTACCTGTAAAGATTTCCGCGTAAGCGCGGTATTTCTAGCTTACGTTTGAAATAACTCTTGCTGAAGTATGTATCGGTCAATATTTCTATAATTGAAAAATGTGAATATGAACTTTATGAGATAACGATATCTAGCGAGCAAATATTGTTTTCTTCATTTTAAAAATAAAATACGGACGGACATTGCTTTAAGGTGAGTTACCGTCTATATAGATATCAAGGTTTTCTTATATTATTATCGAGGGCATGATTCAGAGTCAACGGTCGAACTAATTCTGTTTCAGAAGCCCATAATTCGTTTCTCGAAAACTTCGGACGTTTTGATTGTCCCGCATACTTTTGATTTTATTCTTAAATGTTACCGTTATTTTTTATCAACAAAGCGTACACGGCAATTTTAAATTATTTGTTGGTTAAGTATGGCAATTATTGATTTACAATAATTTGTTATAATGTTAACGTTTAAATGATTAATTATCTATAAATAATTAAAAAATAAAAATAACTTTTGCGACAAATTATATTTTTTACAAATTCTAAATATATATTTATTGCAACAAGGCAATTATTATCGCAAAAAAGTATTAACATTATGGGTCTGAAGTTTGCAAGGTTAGAATACAACGAAATAATTTTTCACATTTAAATAAAGCTGCTAAAAATTTACAAATTATATTTAAATCCGTATCTGAATATTTTGTTATGCTATAAAACGCTAAGACTGAAAAATTATAAATATAAATTTTAAACGAAAACAGTTTTTTAAAAATTTCGTTAGACTCCAACGTTGGAAAATTGAAACCCACAACATTCTTCTTACAAATAGTTCTTGTATTAAGAAAAATTTTTTGTCGACAAAAGTTGATTTTTACGTTCCTTATTATTTTCCAAATAAAACTTCAAATTACACACTGCTCACACATAGTATTTGAATAGCAAGAAGGTAAAAAATCTCATTCAGGGTTATTAGTAGCATGAAATTAGTAACATAAATTGTTATTCGCGAAGACAGAACGAATCAACCACTCGTAAAACCGTCGACCGTCTATTTCTCGTTCTCCCTGTTTTATATCTATATGTATATGTAAAAAGAGTGAACAATCAGGCTAAAAATTGCACGCTCCGAGGGACGTCCGTATCACGTACAAGGTAGAAACGATAAAAAATAAAAAAAGAAACGAAAGAAAAACGAACGAAAGTACGAAGAGCGAAGTCCTTGAATTTTTATTTTTCTTTTTGCGCGCAAATCGAGAAAATTCGCGTAAAAAATGTACTCTCGAGTCCGCTTTCAAGATATCAGAGCTGTATCGTCGCCGCGCATTTGTGTGTGTGTGTGTGTGTGTGTGCGTGTTGCGCAAAACTGCAAACTCCGTCGTGGACGACAACGACAACGACCGGTTTTGGCTTCATTATACACCAGAAACGTGATTTAGCTGATGAGACGTAAAACCTGGTAGTTGGGAAATCCAGCGGTAACCACAACGTCACGTTTCTCACGAAAACGTAACGCGACGTTAAAATCATACTTTTCTCCTCTGTCCTTCTTTATATGTGCAGAACGCGATGTTGCTGCATCATTGCCGCTGTATGTATGCTTGGGGTTACGAACTTTGTATCGAGGGTATGTGTATGATTTATAAAAAAAAAATAAACAATAATTAATTACGATATATATACATTAAACTTTACGTATGTGGAGTAAAGAGATTATTTTTAAAAAAGAATGCCCATTTTTAATGAACGCTCGGAAAAAATTGTAAAATTATTAGGTTGCAACGACAAAAAAAAAATTAATTGTTTAGAATCTGCGATAGTTTTTAAAAAAGAAATTGATAAATTTTGATTATTTATAAATTTTGATCTCAAATAACTATTGAATTTGTTATCCAACAAATTATAATTATAAACCATAAGTTATTACACACTACTAGAGGTCATTCAATTTTAATCCTGAAAAGACAAGTAACTGGAAAAAAACGCGTAATTCATGCATAGACGCACTCGATAAAAAGAACCTCCAGGTTGTAAACGCATTATCCTTAGATTGAGCGAATGAGAAAAAATGAATGCCGCGATAAAACATCGGCTAATCAATATCGTGCTCGCATACATATTTATCGTTATTCACACAGATGCGAACATTCGCGCGCACAAACAGATTCATATGTATAAGCGCTCGAGAAAAATAGAACGACGCGCGGGTGTACGTTATAGGACCTAATTTCTCGAATCGCGTACACACACACACACACACACACACACAGAGGCAAGCGAATACAGCACTTTCTCGCTTGGTAGCGACGGTGAAAGCCCTTTTTACGGATTGGCCTTTATAAGCGCCGCTCGCGAGCAAAAGGCGCCTCGCAGCTGTATATGTATACGTCGCGCGCGGAATTGTAAGCCGCGCGGCGCGAGAAAAGAGCGAAGGAGAGATATAGAGAAAAAAAAGAGAGAGAAAAGGAACGAACAAGAGGTAGAGATATAAACCGGGAGTCAGCATGTAGACGTATATACACACATATATACTTGTATATACGTTCCTCGCTACGCCGACAACGGTTGTGCGTCTTCCCTTGCTACCGTGTACAATTCTTGTCGTTGCTCGTGTCTACGCGAGAGTACTTTTATATATATTTCTGTGTGTGTGTGTGTTTGTGTATGTGTGTTTGTGTATGTGTATGTGTGTGCGCATACTGGCGCTTATTGTCTCGAATGAGAGGAAATCGTATTTTTTTATTACGTCGGCACATTCTTTTCTGCAGAATCTATGAGGATCGTTGGCTACGATAAATTTTGTTTTTTATTTTCTACTTTATTCCTTTTTTTATTTTAGATTTATATTTTTTTTTTTTTTTTTTTTTTATTAAAATTTTTTATTTTTATAATGCATTTTATACATATATTTATATTAAAAAAGATAAAATTCAAAGGAATTTCGCCCAATAAAAGTATACAAAGTGAAATTTTTGTTAGATTAATTGATATGAATGATGTCAACGATACTAAATATAAAAAATTGCCTTTCGAAAAGTTAAAAAATAATTTTATTAAACGTTAAACGTTACGAATAAAGTTCGCTACTTGAACCGTAACTAACGCGGTACTTTTATATAAAACAAAATTCAAAATACGGATTAAGGAAAATTTGACTTTTTTTATCATTTTTTCTTTTCTTCGACGGAAACGAACGCAAAGCGACGTCTTCTTTTCTAAATTCCTCTTTTCGATTATCATCCGAAATGCGGCATTAACGCAGCGAGACAGCCAATGCAAAGGATGAGAAAGGCAAAGGAATATATATTTATATGCGTACACCCACGTATGGTACAACGGGGGACGTTTATATGCTTACATCGGGACGTTAAACATTCCCTTTCCTCGAACCTACATAGTTTTCAACGAGCGAGTGCTCGCTACGCTCAGTCCTGCTATAAAGGTATCTGTACGCACGCGTCTATGCTATACAACCGGGAGAGTAAGTATAGGGATTTTGTGTTTGGATGAACGATGTGCCAGTCTTCTTCGTGCGCTATTCAAACTGTACTCTCCTCCACCATCTCTCTCTCTCTCTCTCTCTCTCTCTCTCTCTATTTTTTTTCCTCTCTCGCGAGCTCGAGTGATGGATGAGCTTAAAAACTATTTGGAGAATCGGGAATTTATGGATCCCGCAATGCGCTACGAAATGCAGCCTTACTTTCTCCGATAAAATAAGATCGACGTGTTTAATCGTCAAAGAATGACGCCGCTTTCTCTCGATGTTGTGCTTTTTAAAGCATAACGCGATTTATTAATAACTTTGTGCAGTTTAGACAAAATTCATTTTATGTTTCTTGCATTAAATTTTAATAATTTGAAAAATAAATCAAACGGTTTAAAATGTTTACTTACACGATTCAATTGAAGCGTGTCAAAACAACGAAATTGATACAAAATAAAAAGTAAAATCGCAATTTTAAAGATTTATTAGCAGAAAGAAAAAAGTAATAAATATACAATGAAACAACAATAAGGTTACGAAAATTAAAGCGGGATGAAAAATACACACAAAAAAAAAAAAAAAAAAAAAAAAAAAAAAAAAAAAAAAAACAAAGGATAAAGCTTTAACAAAGACAACAACGAAATTTATGACAAAAAGTTTATGAAAAGCAAAGACAAAGAAACATCGTTTAATAATAAGATGCAAAGAAAGAAAAGGTAAGCGGCAGCATTTTATTAGGTTGTAAAATTTGCAAATTAACATTATACACGGTAATACGTAAATAATTACTACAACAACGCGCATTAAATTTATTTTATGAATAAACGATTTTATAAAACATACTTTAAAAGCAGTATTAATTAAAAAATAAAATATGAAACATTATTTTACGTTTATTACACGTCTTAGGTCTTTAAAATAATAAAGATACTTGAAAATTAAAATAAATACAATAGCGAATGTGGTCATACTTTACATTTAAAATAAAATGTACGTGTATTATATAGTTAAATGGATTTAATACTATATTCAATATAATTTTCTTTGAGTTATTAAATTAATCAGTTTGAATTAATCATAAATTTTTATATTTTCAATAAACAAACATTTTTACGTGTACATATTTTTATTCGCAAAAATAGATGTTTTCATGCAGGCAATGAATGGCATCGAATTTTTAATTTTATTTATTAAAGAAAACACATACATCCCTTTCAAAATGAAATAATGAAATTTCATCTACAATGAAGAAACTCAATCAAACATCCAATTTTCCAACAATAAAATATATTATCCGGGTAAATTCCGAAATAATCGTAAACATGAAAATTTCAAGAGCAATAAGTTTACAAAATAATTAAAGCGTTAAGTTAGCCCAAGGGCGTTAGTAACGCCTCTGCTATCCCGCATATCGATTATGTCCGCCGACAGCGTCGCCGCCAGGCAAAGCGCCGGCTCTCGGCCGACACCGCAGCCGTTCGCGCGATATATATCCAAGTGGCTCGGCTAGCTGTCGGAAATCGCGTGTGTCCGAGAGACGACGAACTCTCCCGGGAAATAACAACTTTGCCGGAGTGTTTGAGTGTAAACGTATACACACAACATGCGCGGGGGGCAGAGAGGAGATGAAACGGCCGGGAGGACGAAAAAGCCGAGGAAACTCGAGCATAGGCGGCCTTCTTACTTTATATGAGATTTGCGCTATGGGGCAGCAGGAGGAGGAGGAGGAGGCGGAGGAGGAGGAGGCGAAGGAGCTCGACGAGAAGGGGATTTATGAGTACGCGTGTACTCGAGCTTTGTATTTCCGTTCTCGAACGATGCTTTATAATAGAGCGGAATGAGCTTTATCCCACTTTTAGAGAAATATCATCATCGAGGCTCTGTATTTACACTCGAACTTATTTGCCTTTTCATAAAAAGGATGAACTTATTATTACGAGAGGATGAAAGCTTTGTGTTCCATTTTCCGTTGATGCTTTTTTCTTTATAATAAATTTTATAACTCATCGATCGGTAAAAATGTCCAGAAAATAATTATGTAAAAAGCGACTTTGAAAATAATTAATTATCCATTTGTTTGCATTTCAATAAGACAATATAAGTAATTTATTTCATTGTTGCTTTTCTTATTAAAATACAATCATCTTATCTTCAATAAAATGTAAATTGATTAATTTATCAAATAAATACTTAAAACAATACTGAAAGGCTAAACACCTTTTTACATTATCGAAAACTCCATTTCTTTAGCACTTAATTAATAAGCCATCTACCATGTCTTTTAATTTACCTTTTTTTTTTTTTTTTTTTTTTTTTTTTTATTTTTCTAACGATTAATCCCAAATGTTTCCGCGAAACAATTTTTTGTCACAATAGTAAGAACCCCTCTTCACGTTTGACTACTTTTAACGAACGAGATCACGTCACCACGAGACACACACGCGCACGCACGCGCACGCACACATACGGAGACGAGAAAACAGATCTGCGAAGAGAGCTAACGAGAGAAGAAACAAAGATGATACAAAGTACTCATTCCCAAAACCGATTTCACAATGCACTTTGACGAGTATATACATATACCTCGAGAAGCGCATGTGCGTGTACGCGATTCGGAGGGGTCAGCTTAAATTTGTTAGCTTTAAAGATGTATGTAAAAGTGAGGGAGAGAAAATGGTCGGCGAGGGGAACGGATACGACGACGACGACGACGACGAGTCAGACGGAGAAAGTTGAGTGGCGCCGGAAGGGCCGCCGCTCGTGAAGCGCCGATGACGTCATTGTGGGTTACTACCGAAAAATACGCGTGGATATATAGGATGAACGGGTGAACGGCTCTATGTAAGCGTTGATACGGCGAGGACGCACTCTGTGTAGTCGAAAAATATTTTTCAACCATTCGAGCGACGGCGGATGTTTCGAAAATTGGATTGGAACTGATTTTATGCTCGATAAAATGTTGTACTTTTAAATTTAAGTAATTTTATTAAAACCGGCCGAATTTTGAAGTTTGTTTGTTTTTTTTTTTTTTTTTAACGCAAATTCATAACTTTTCATCATAATTTGTTTGTAGCAATTATTTTAAAAAATAATAACATTGCCGATATTAATATATTTTTTTTTAGATAGCCTTAACCAAGCCTTAAATGTTTGTGTTAATAATTAACCTTTGCATAAATAAACGGAAGCAGTCGCAAGATCGACAGTCGCGAGATATATCGATTGTAAAAATTCCCATAATCGTAAATAAAAGTAACGCACAACGCGCTATTTAATAAACAATCGGCTAAATATTGTTGTTACATAACACGAGTGTATAATCAGGGCTCGATTACCGTATTATCGTGTAAATAGCGACTATATGCTTTCGGATACACAAACAATCGCGAAGTAACGTTAGCCAGAGTATAATATAACAGCAGTATAATATACGGGAGACAATGCGTGCATTTGTAAAGACGCACATAAATGGCATTGTTTCGAAAGGCTGCCACAGTAGGTACGTATACGCCACATCTTTCGGCTTTCCTTTCCTCAATGATTTCCCATCGCGTACACGGTATGCACATGCAGATGCGTATTATACACAAGCGACCTTTTCATTCATGCGTCGCGCGGGCACTTGAGGAGTTGAAGGCGCGAGCTCGACGAATAAAATAAAAAAGCGAGAAGGAAAAAAAAAAAAAAAGAAAAAAAAAAAAAAAACGACGAGGCGTGAGCGCGTCTGTGTATGCTCTTTCTCTCGATTTTTTTCCTCCCGCCTTTTTTTTCTTCTTTTACTTCGTCGGCGATACCGGGAAACGACAACTATGTCGCGATAAGAAAACGCTATACGTATAACAAGCGCGTGGGTGAGACGCCGTACTCTCATCGTCAAGGCTTATGGTACTGACGTTTACGACGAGCGATTATCGCTGCATTACGGATACTATTACGTACTATGCAGCCTGAATGAAGCGAAATTTATCGAACGTTGTTGGGCTTTCTTTTTTTTCGAGAGAAGAAATTTTCCGAGTCCGTCGAGGTTAAAGCTAAATGTGATGGTATTTTACTTTTTACAATTTTGCTATATTTTATTTTTATCATATACGTGAACTTAATTCATTTTCATTATCTATACATATAGTTTTATCTTTTTTTTTTTTTTTTCTTAACTTGTATTTTCATATAAGAAAAATTGTAGTAATTGAAAGTAAAGTGCAATTTGAATCTTTTTAGTAAAAAAATTTAATTTTCCCTTATACATAAGCTTAAAGTGTTTTTAAAATATTAAAGTGAAAAACAATTTCTATTTAAAATAAAATTATTTTCTATTAAAAATAAAAATTAAAATTATATGTGGCATGTTTTAATGTATATATATATATATATATATATATAAATGAAATTATTAAAATATTCATCAAACACATGTCATTTTTAACAATAAAAAAATTCTAAGAAGCATAAATAGTAGTTTTCATAAGCAATTATTGCCACCTACGACAATTTAATAAATATAGGTAGAAAAAAAAACAATGAGGAGGTATTTCTTAACAATATTGCAGCTTTCATTTTCATACAACAGACGGAAATAAATTTGATTGAAATTAAAAATCTCAATTTTTAATTCCTTTTTATAAAAACAATTTATAAGAAGAATTTTTGTTTCACTAAAATATATTTCATAGAATAATTGTAAAACAGGAACTAGAATAAATAATAATATCTTATTGATAAAATATATCTTAATATATCACATGTCATGAAACACAATTAATTGGAGTTAAAAAGATCGAATGTTAATTATAAAAACCTTTTAAAGCTTTGAAAATTAAAAAAACAAAATAACGCGAAATTTTTTCTTACAACATAGAAAATTACGTTTTAACGAATAGAATTAACTAGAAAAAAAAAAAAAAGAAAAATTTTAAATAGAAAAAATTTTTATCATTTGAACGTAATAGAATCATCTTTTTAACTTTCATTATATAGCGTGAATTTTATTTTACTTATAGTTCGAACACAATCTTTTATGTTATAGAAAGAAGCGAGAAACAAGAACGTAGATAAATCTTTAACATACGAGAATAAGTCACGCTCAATCGGCACATGTATTTTTTTCCAACTTACTGTGGAAACTTCTTTGTTTCTCAACGGCTTTGTCATGCTTGACCAATGCATAATGAAGACAATCAAGCAGTTTCTATTTCTTTAATCTTTGACTATATATATTTTGCTTCTTTAACTTTTAATTGTAAAAAAATTTTAATATCACGTTACGTACTACATTCTTTTAACACTAATTAATCCATTCGACTTTTAGTTGTGATTCAAGTTTGTGACGAATCCAATTAATGACGAATTACTCATATTTATCTTTGCGCCTCGATAAACATTGATTAAAAATTTTGTAAAATGAAGTAAGATTTATACGCTCCCATTATTGTGATAAAAAATTAATAATTATTGTTTTGATTTTATATGACACGCTTTAATAAACTAATTGATGAAGCAGTTTAAACTCAAGTATCGAATATACCAAACACACAACGTTAATAAATTCGAAGAAATCTCTCGTTCATTAAAATATATGTATATTTCGTCCAGATTTAAGCTATGAAAAACTATAAACTATGAAGCTATGAACCATGAAAAACTTGTCTATGAAAAATAAAAATAGATATACACAGATATTTTTCTGTTTTTACACAACGTAAATCGCTTTTTTCTTTTATAAATAGTAAAAGAAAACAAAAAAGTTAAAATAAAAATTTGAAAATAGCAAAATATTTACTAAAGTTTAAGAATAACATTCATAAATATAAAATCAATAAGAAATATAGTATAAATAAAATAGTTGAAAGATTAATAATAATACGATTTTAAAAACAATAAAATCCTTATATATTTATAAAAAATGATTATTTTTTCATTTAAATAAAAATAATTATTTTACACATTTCGGATGATTTAACAAGATTTAATGTGAACTGGCAAATAAACAATATCGCTCATTGAAATAAGTACTATAAAGGGAGCAAAGAAATCATAGTAAACCCTAGCCGATGACTAATAGCCGACGTGCTCAATAAATTTCGTACATAGGCAATAGCTGTCTCTCATCCATCGGATCGAATTAAGCTTGCTTACGCTCGATGTCAGATGTCCGACTTTAGCTCGTTACCAAGCGTAGATCAAACTTGTTGTTCTTAGTGCGCATATAGAAGATTCTTTTGGCAAGCGCGACCAAAAACGCAATGCTAGTTCAGTTTTAGATTAAAGGTCCGCGTGGGATGGAAACTCGGTCGCTAAGAGATTTTTTAGTTCACTTAGCTCCCAGATTTTCTCCTTTCACTCTGTCGCATTCTCGGTTATGCCAGTATCTTCATTTGTATTTAACTATAATTCAGCTACAGAGAGAAAGAGACAGAGAGAGAGAGAGAGAGAGAGAGAGAGAAAGAGAGAAAAGCAAGTTTTGATGGAAATATAGAAATATCGCTAACGAAGTATTAGGTGCGCAACTAAGTTCTCGCTGTTTTTCTTGATAAAAATGCAACTTTATTGTAAAAAAATGGTTACAAATGAATCGTTAGCTACAACTTTTTTCCATCTTTCTGACAGAGTTCGAATACCGTTACGGTAAAAGTGTTCGTCTTTTGAAGCTATTCGCGAATCAAGCCAATTCTTGATATCTTCATATGAGCAGAATTGCTGATCAGTCGGACAATTTGCCATCGAACGGAACAAGTGATAATTGGATGGCGCAATATCTGGAGAATATGGCGGGTGAAGTAAGATTTCCCATTTGAGCCTTTCTAAGTAGGTTTTAACGGGTCCGGCAACGTAAGGTCGATCATTGTCATGCAGTAGAATCACTTTTTTGTGCTAATGTTCGTATTATGGCCGTTTTTCGCGTATTTCTTAGCTCAATCACATCAATTAAATTCGTTACCGTTGCCCAGTGATGGCTTTGTTTGGTTTCAATAGCTCATAATAAATAACACCGACCTAGTCCCACCAAATACACATCATAACCTTCACAGCGTGAATAGTGGGCCGAGCCGACGACGACTATGACTTTTCTTCTCTTTGCATTGCTGTAATGAATCCATTTTTCATCACCTGTCACGATGCGATTAAGAAAACCCTTCCTTTTTTGCCGCTGGAACAGTTGTTCACAAACGAAAAAACGGCGCTCAACGTCCCTCGGCCTCAAATCATAAGGAAGCCAAGTTTCCTGCTTTTGGATTCTTGTCGAGCAATGCCTCCAATTCAGCGTTTCCGAAGGTTTTTTGTCTTCCTTCACGTGGACGGTCGTCGATATCGAAATCACCGTCTTTGAAGCGACGGAATCAATCACGGCACGTAACATCTCCGTAAAAGTTTTGGAGCTTCCGATGTGCTTCAGCCGCCGTTTTCTTCGAATGAAAGAAGAAAAGCAACACTTCCCGCAAATGACGATTATTTGGAACAAAATGAGACATTTTCACACAACCAAAAGTATATGACGCCAAAACAAAATCATTAATGTGTCAAAACGATTTGTTTACCATATTTCAAAGCTTGCTTCATGATGTTTTGGGTGTCGAAATCGACAAGCACTTAGTGCTAAAGCCATCTATTGACAAACAGCGGGAACTTAGTTGCGCACCTAATAGTTACTACTGTTGCCAAATTATACCGAATAGAACCTAATACATTTGGACAATAGTTTCGTCTCGCGTTAGCTTCCTTCTACATTCTCGGCATAAGTCAAGACCGAATATAGAAAGAGAGAAAAAGAGAGAGAGAGAGAGAGAGAGAGAGAGAGAGAGAGAGAGAGAAAGACGAAAAAAAATGACAGACTTTATTATATAATGAATTTGGAAGAGAAACTCGTAAGTAGAAAGAGAAAAGGCGAAAGACAAAAGAGATTTTTTGCAATAAAAAATTTAAAGATAATTGTTTCTACATAAATTTATATTTTAATTAAAGTCAAGAAACTTAAATGTATTTCAATAAAAGCCAATTAAGAACCAAGAATTTATTTATTTATTTTATACATACAAAATGGCTTGGTTTATTGTTCTCATTGGACGGTAAAATCTTAACGGTAAATCTTAAATTTAAAAACATTTTATTGATAAAATTTTTAAAAGAAAATATTAGTCTGGTAAATGTTAAAATATAATAAATATATACTTGCAAAATAAGATTATCCAATGGTAATAATTTTGAATAGCTTGCGCATTATTATACAAAGAAAATAATAAGATGGAAAGTTAGATGCATCAACTTAAATAACTTAAACAAATATATCATAATTTATATACAAAAAAAAAAAAAAAAAATAATATAAAATATTAAAAAAAAATTACGAATTTATAAACTATTTTATAAACTACACTTAGTGGATTAATTTTAATTTCACGTAACCATTCTAAATGGTTATAAATAAAGTAGTTTTGGTTAAAGTTTTAATGAAAGATGAAGTTTACGCAGAGTAATGACTTCTTAAAGCGTCACTACTGGTTTTGTATTAACGTGATTGTTATAGAAATGAAGGGGAAGTTTACCCAGCGACGAGGAGTTTAGCTGAAAGGCACAAAGGATCGTGGACATTATTTAATTAATTTTTAACGTAATATCGTATTTTCTTAAGCTAAAATCAAAAATTAATAACATTATTAATCCATTCTTTGTATTAGTAGCGAAAGGTGAGCAGAATTAGTCATTCAATTTAAAGAATCTACTTTTGAATTTCAAAGTGATTAAAATAATTTATGCGCGTATCTCGTTAATTTTCATTTAAATAATTGTTTTTAATTAATTTGCACTTGCATCGATTCGTTAACTATTAAAAATCGTTAATAATATTATTAAAATAAAGATCGATTAAGAGTTTCAATGTACTCCATCAAAAAGTGGACTAAAAGGTGAGTCTAACTCCGTTCACATAAGCACCATAGATTTGGGTCAATTGTATCGGAAAATTTATAGAGATTCTCGAATACGCGGCTTTTGCAATTAAATTGCTTCCCCGTTGAAGATAAACCCTCCTCCGTCTTCCTCGGTCGTATCCAACCCTCGAGACCAAGCGAGACCTTTGTACGTTTCGGATCCGAGCGGACAAATTCAAGGGGTATATAGTACAGCTGTTGCGCGGACCGTCTGACGCATGTGTTACTAATTACCGCAGTCTCGCGTTCGCTTATACGCGCGCGCGCGTGCGTGTGTGCGCGTGTGTGTGTGAGTGTGCGCGAGCGCACACAAGAAGTCGACATTACCCAATCGAGAGTTTAACCGCTGCTGTGGTCGGTTACTATACTCCGACGAATAAGCACGGTAAGTATAGCCGGCGTCCTTCGTACGTCTTTGATATATACAGTTTCGTTCGCTTTTATTCCTTCCATTTTTCGTAGAATTTTGATGATGCAGCGACTTCGATCGACGCCTGTTTATCTATATAGACATACTATATAATGTATATTCCGTACCGGCGTGTACCATTTTTAATCGAGTGACGTCGATCGAGTTCCTATTTTTGCCATTGGCGACAATTTGCATTGAATATTTATAATATTTTGCGCGTTGCATAATGATACGCATTTTTCGTTAGCGATAAAATTAATCGCGACAATTGTTTTCGTCCTAAATAATTTATGTATGCATTTTTTCGCTATTATCTTTATTATAAATACATTAACCTATATTTGTGTTGAATTTATCTAAAATATAGAACGACGTAGATGAGGGACATTAAACGGAAAAATATGTATAATTTAATTTAATTATGAAATGTATAAAATTTGAATGTATAGTTGAAGCAGAAATCTGATGTTTTTTTAATCAATAAAAAATATGGTATGTTTAATTTTTTTACAACAGAAAAATCTAAATTATGTAAAAAATTGAACCATCAAATTGTGTGCAAGCGTTTTCGCATAAAATGTAAATTTAATTGAATTAACATAACTTTATATTACTTTGAAACTCGTTTATTTTTTTATTGGATCGTTTAATACCATAAACGGCAGATATTCTCGCCGCTACGTAGAAAACGCGTAAGAGCAATGAAACTGTATATAAACCGCGCATGGACCATAAATAAAGAAAATATTATTTCCCACATATGGGTCACCTGTTATATAGAACATTTATATTTTCATTACTTTACGATTTCAGAGTAAAAAGTATTATTAATCGAAAATGGATATTACTCGTATACTAATAGCTGTACATAATTCTATTGCACATAAATTTTCTTAATTAAAGCCTTTCCTAATTATCGAGTTATGTTTAATCATGTGTATTAAAAAAAAAAAAGAAAAAAGAAAAAAAACATTACTATAAAAGAAAAAAAATAAATAAGGACACGTAAAGTTTTTATTAGATCGCGATTAAAAATATCATGGTAAGACCTCGTAAAATTTTAATGTCTGTATCAACGAGTTCAACTTTCCTAATCGAG